>CM035197.1:13986255-14018520 GCA_020233015.1 Callinectes sapidus
AATGAAATAGAAAGAGAAAAAATTGCAAATTTTGAAGAAATCAAAACTAATAAGTACAAAATCATCTATGTTATCTATTTTTCATTCAAGAAAATAACATTACAGTAATCACTACTTCATTGGAATGAAATAGAAAGAGAAAAAATTGCAAATTTTGAAGAAATCAAAACTAATAAGTACAAAATCATCTATGTTATCTATTTTTCATTCAAGAAAATAACATTACAGTAATCACTACTTCATTGGAAGTATACAATTATGAACTTTGCCTCCTGAATGAAGTGAGCCAACGACAAGTTCAAAATGATTAACTTTACAGTACATACCAACATACCCATAAGTTGTCAGTGTACTAATGAGTAATTCTTTGAGTAGGACACGTAACGGTCATCTCCATGAAACCCTGCAAGATAAGGGTACCCAAAGAGTCATGGGGACAGATATGAGAGGTAGAGTGAGAGTCACCAGGAGCGTGTCGACACACTACGCATGTATATCTGAGACACTACGTCTGCTGCTCCCACAACCCACCACGCTCAGGAAGACATGAAGTGGATAGCGACGCTTGCTGTGGCCGCAGGTAAAACTTATGTTCTTTCCTCCACACACACACACACACACACACACACACACACACACACACACGGAGGAAATCATACAGTGAGAAAGTGATGCTACAAATGATATTCTATTTTCGTTGCTTTAAAAAGGGTACTTTCTCGAAAGACTGGCTTATTTCTTCAAGCCCTTTGTTCTCTCATAAGGACTGTTCTCAAAGACCACGAAGATCAATAGTCTTATAGGATCCCATTGTCATTCTCTTCCAGAACAATGGAAACATTATTCGAATTTAATCAGAGTTGGTTAGGGCTAAATAGCAGAACTAAAAAGACGCCGAAAAGGAGATGTGATCAAAGATACCATCATACCTTTCGTCAATCTCTCTCTCTCTCTCTCTCTCTCTCTCTCTCTCTCTCTCTCTCTCTCTCATGAGTCTAACATAAACTGCAACACTCACGGTACTTTCGTTTCCTTTCCAGCCACTGTTGCCCTTGCCTCAGCAGCGGGTGAGTAGAGCAATGACAGTTTGGTACAGTGGCTAACTACCTAAGAACATAGCATATTGTTATATACATCAATGCATTGAGGTAACAAGGAGAAGAATAACGAGGAGATAGATAAGACATAGGTAAAGGGCAAAAAGGGAAAGACAGAAGATGCCTGGGGCGCAATAAGTGCCTATCCACTCTCTCTCAGTTTACATATTTTGAAGACCCAGATTCTTAGTTAGTCTCATTCCCATATCACAATTGATCTCCTTACTTCCTTTTAGTCTTTTATGTTGTGTGCGATGTATTAAGTAATAGTAAAGTTGACTTTGCATATAATGTAGGATGTTCACTTATTGTCATCCATCCTCTGTAGTTAACCCACAATATTTTTTGCAACATCTGACTTTACCACCACGCTGATGAGCGTAACAATAAGGAAAGCTGCACAGTGACAGCTAGTATACTTTGACGAATCAGTCTCCATTTGAAAACATTCATAGTTATATCCAGTTAACATTCCTGTTCATAAATTTATTTACATTTTTCAAAATTCTCAACTACCTACGTACTTAAATGCTAATTACTGAACTTGTATTTTTTCATTTGTCTACCATTCTATTTACGATATGATGTTATCGTCTTTAAGAATCTAATTTCATCTATCTTAAATTCGTTTCTTCTTGTTCGATCTCCAATCAAGGCATTGTGCTGAGTCAATAGGAAAACTGAAAGAAGATTATCATAAAACTGTGACTACAGATGATAGTTTGATACACACAAGATATGTTTTACACAAGACTGTCACGTGTAATGATACTGTCTCTCTACTGCTTCCCTTATGTTACAATATCAAGCGTATTTTCCTCTCTCTCTCTCTCTCTCTCTCTCTCTCTCTCTCTCTCTCTCTCTCTCTCTCTCTCTCTCTCTCTCTCTTTCTCTCTCTCTCTCTCTTTCTTCTTCTTCTTCTTCTTCTTCTTCTTATTCTTATTCTTCTTTTCTGGATGGTAATACCATAAATCGTATGAATTTAAAATGATTGGACACTTTCTAGACAGATACTAATCAAACCAGACCATTCAGCAGCTTTTTTTCTCCCTCAGATGTATGCCCCTCACCCTTCACTAACTATGATCCAGACTCCGTGATACCTAAGTGCCTCGTGTTCCTCTCCACCGTGGGCACGTGGCACAGAATGCTTGAAACCTGCAATATGCTGTCAGGTTCCCTCGCTGTGGTAGACGGCGACCTCCACAACATCGTCTACAGGCATATTATTGACACTCCAGGTACCATTCTTTTAATTGCGAAGACTGACACACAGACACACAAAGAATACAAGATATAACAATCTCTTGCCATTTGCCATTCCCTATCACTTCAAAACGTTAACAAAGAAATAAGTGTTGTAAAGTATTTGGCCAGTTTAGTTCCTTCAAAAACAAGAAATGAGGTGATACAGAGAAATAAGCGACAGTTATGGTAAAATGTCCTTGTTAACGCTTATTTCTTCATCCGCAGCCTTGACGGATCGATGTTTCTGGATAGGAGGCACGGACGAATCCCAAGAGGGCAAGTAAGTATAATAAGAGAGAGAGAGAGAGAGAGAGAGAGAGAGAGAGAGAGAGAGAGAGAGAGAGAGAGAGAGAGAGAGAGAGAGAGAGAGAGTATAATGTCAGGCACAGCATAAGGAAGTTTACCCTGCTAACCTCCCAACCCATTCCTTCCTTCCAGCTGGGTGTGGGAGTACGATAACTCACAGATACCCCTGGGCTCGCCTCACTGGGATCCCTGTGAACCGGAACCAAACGGAGGCAGTAAGGAAAACTCCCTAGCCATCTGTCCCAAAATGTATTACTATAAGGACTATGCTTCAGACCGCGAACACCACGCCATTTGTCAGTACTTCATCTAAAACCGCTCACTCGCTGCACTATCCATACTCTACGCTATCAGTCTTTAAGGGGACGTTGGGCATCTAATCTCGACTTCTTTCAACTGGATTTATGTGTGTACGTACATAAGGGAAATTGCTGTAGCTTTCAAAGATTATTGTAGAGGTAGGTTGATAAAGAATAAACTTTTAACAAGATATGGTGGAAGTTGTAATCGTTTTCAAGTTTTTCTTTTCTTCTGATGTTAGACTATAAAAGTATAACTATGCATCTTTAATTGGTTTAAGTGAGAGGTATTGTTTGGTTACTATGATCATTGTGTTATTTTCTAACAAGGAATCTGCACCTCTAGCGAGCTGCACTGAAAGCCAATTTTTGCTTATCATTATTCCTAAGCAAGTCTAAGAAGTGGCCACCTTTGAGAACACCATTAATCATCTGTGCCCTTTGAAAATAGTCCCAGTGAGAGAACAAACCGTTTAAAATTACGGGTCCTTCTCCGACAGTGGAAGAGCCAAACACAATATGTCCTGTAAGCATAATCTAAACAACACTAATTTGTCAGTCTCGCCTCATGAGTCCCGTCATAGCAGTGGCTCCCCTCAAACTTGATAAAACAGTGCCGTATAGCATGACGTGTATGATTTATCACGACACTGGTGAAAACTTCGAAAAGAAATCAAGAATAACGAACATCCTTGAGCTCCCATCAAGCTTAATAAAAGTGTCGAGTAGCTTGATGCGTGTGACTTATCAAGACACCAAGGGCAGCACAAGCATTGCTCAAGTATCTTCACCCTTTTAGTCACTTCAGTTTTATCTTGGCTAAGTGAAATCATTTGTACTTGTTTGCTGTGGAGATGTAATAAGTGACGCCCTGCTGGTACTCAGAGGTTGAAAGGTGACAATGACAAAGAGAATCAAGGACATGAAAAGAAAAAAGCAATATCAGAATAAATAGGATAATTAATGGTTAGATTTCTTAGAACTACAAACAGAAGACGGTATTGTCACATTGTTTTCTAAACGTACAAATACGAGAATAAAACAAATAGTGAACAATTCTTTGAACTACAAACAAAACATTATCACTATTGCCTTTAAGATCTCTCTCTCTCTCTCTCTCTCTCTCTCTCTCTCTCTCTCTCTCTCTCTCTCTCTCTCTCTCTCTCTCTCTCTCTCTCACACACACACACACACACACACACACACACACACACACACACACACACACACACACACACACTTTACAGAAGCATGAAAATAGCAGTAAAGGACAGCGAGAAATGCAATGTTGCGGCGGTGAATTAGAGATTGAAGACTAACAGTTAAAGAAGGGGAATCGATGAGACAGGAATCTTTTGACGCCATTGTCTGTAATGGATCAGATAAAACTGACAGAAAAGTTAAAAGATTATCTTAAAATTTAACAATTCTTTGGTTCCAACTCGATCACTTTGTTGACAATTCAACAAGGATTCCCCAAGGCATTTGTAAATAGTCTTATGAAATTTTAAGCATGAAGCATTTCAAAAAACATGCCTTAAGGTCAATTTTTGCTCCCTATTTCAGACGAAAGATGTAAGCAACGCAAGTGAATGTTTTTATTCACTATCACAGTGACAATAAGCATGCCTATTATTAAGAAAACTCTAAAAATAATGTGACCAACTCTGTAGAATTTCCTCTGTAATCTAGAAATGGTTGACTGAGTGAACCTTTTTTATGTTATATTTTGAGAAATACTTATCAGGCTCCTTATCAAATGAAAACAATAGATAACTGAATAAACAGATGACTCCTTTCTGGGAAGAAAATCATCACTTGAAAAATTACACTGCCTTTATGTTTTTGGAAATGAAGTATCTGCTGTCGTGGGAGGAGGGAACGGTCGTGTGTAGTGATCATTCCTCGTAAAACTTATGGTTTACAAGAGTTACAAGAATCAAGTATTAGGGGATAATGCATTAGGAAATAATGCGTCACGGTATTCGAATATCTTCATAAAATCATTGGAGCCATCGATTAAACACACACACACACACACACACACACACACACACACACACACACACACACACACACACACAACATCATTGTACTGTCCAAGGATGAGGGCAAAGATTTCGTGGCGTCTGTTGTTCTCATTTACACCGAAACGTGACGCAAGCAGCGCAGTGGGAAAGGAAGGGGTTGTATCCAGGTGGCGGTACTCCCACTGCTAGGGAATGTAAACAGCTTTAACCACGAGTATCAAGGTCTTGTGCACTTGAGCAATACAGCGTAAATAATTATGTAAGAAAAATTAAATGACTTTCAAGGCACAACAAGGGAAGGATGAAGGATCTTCACCCCCTTCACACTTCTTAACTTCCTCATTAACCCCTTTATTACAGGATGCATTTTTGCCTTCGGTTTTATATACGATTAGGTGATTTTATTGACATTGGGAAAGCTCTGTGGAGGTCAGAAGATTACGAGTAATGACCAGAGGCTTCACTATTCTCATCCCCAAACAAGTTTCTGATGCCGTATAAAATTATTAAACAGTGAGAATAGATACGAAAATGCGTCATAGTTCTGAAATGGTTAAGACGATTTTTCACGAATGATTTAGCATCAAACTCAGACAGCAGCCCACTTCATGCTGGCTAGTGCGCTGCAAGAATCTATGAATACGTAGGTATGTATGTGACAGTGTAGCGGTGTGGCTTTGCGTCAGTGAGAGAGGCAGTAATGGTGCATGTGTTTGATGCAGCACACTTTCATTTCTACTTCTATATTGATCTCCCTTTTCTTGCGTATAACTATTCAACAACTTCATTTATTTAACTACATATTCATTCATTCATTTCTTAATCTAATACTTATTTATTCATCTGTCCGTTTTCTATGCTCTAGATCACACTCCATCAACTAACAAGCCGTTCCTTTTCCTCATCCTCGCGTTTCGCCACCCAAGCATGAATTTCCGGGGCGCGGCTTAGTACATGGCGCCTCGCATGCCCACTGACCGAGCCTCTGAGTACAGTAAGAGCCATCAGCCTTGTCCCACCGCCTCAGTGTCCCCCAGCAGCCGTCAATGTTCTCAGCCTCGGGAGCGCCATCATCTGTTAAGCAATGCCAGTGACGCAGTACCCCCTCACGTCACAAGCCGCCTCTAAGGAACGGGGTGAGGGTTTCTAGAGCCTCTCGGAAAGCTATGCCTCCTCGAAATTGGTCGTCCTGTCGCTCACCCATATGATGGCGACTGGTGGACGGAATAGAGATTTTGTTGCTGTTGTTGTCGGTGGTGGTGGTAGTGGTTGTGGTGATGATGATGATGATGATGATGATGATGATGATGACGATGATGATGATGATGATGATGATGACGATGATGATGATGACGATGATGATGATGATGATGATGATGATGATGATGATGATGATGATGACGATGATGATGTTGATGTAGAAGGAGGAGGAGGAGGAGGAGGAGAATGTAAGTGCGAATATGTAGTGGAGGACATCAATCATCACAAAAACCCCCCCCCCTCTCTCTCTCTCTCTCTCTCTCTCTCTCTCTCTCTCTCTCTCTCTCTCTCTCTCTCTCTCTCTCTCTCTCTCATTAATCTAGTGTTTTCAGGTGTCACACATTTACTTAATCCTTTCCATCATGAGCCTCCCTTTTTCATCGGATTTTCCTTGGAGAGCACTTTTATCAAGAGATGGCACGGATCTGATTTCAATACAGATACGCACGGTTCGTAAAAATGTATTATTTTGCCCCTGGAGCCGCCATACCATTCTTGAGGTTTTGAGACAGAGGAAATAATAAATAGGACTAAGCCACGAACAATGAGCGATGAATGATAGCACCAGAAGACACTGACACCTGAGAAAGCATTTGATGATGATATGAGAAGGGTGTCCGCAGCCGGTGTTGTGAAAGACTATATCAGGCATCCACACCGCGAGCCTCACTATCATACGCCGCCCTGCCAAACCCACACGTACACACACTCGCCAGCATGCAGTGGCCCGTGTCTCTCGTCGTGGCCGTAGGTGAGGTCTGACACGTTGCCTGAAGGACACGCTTTCAGGGGAGACATAGAGGGTGTGACGTCATAAGGAAGTATTAGGTGGAAGTGGGCAAGGACCTCCTCCCTCCTCTATAGTCCCCACTTTGATTATTCCCTGCTCTCTACCTCTCTTTTTCCCTCTCCGTCACCGCTGTCAACACTCACAAGCTTCTCGTCTTTTTACAGCTGCGCTTTGTCTGGCATCAGTTCAGGGTGAGTACCTTGCTGAGTGTCTCTAAGACTCGCTGGAACCAGACGGTCGAGATGACGCGGTCTGGCTGGGCGTGGCTGCAGCAGTGGTAGGTTATTTGAAGTCACGCGCAGCACAGGTAGGCGAGTGTATGTGCGAGTCATGGTGGTCAGGAACAGATCACTCTGGTATAGGCATAATACAGTGTGACTCTTTCATCTTAAACTCTCCTCCACAGCTGCATGTCCTGATGGTTTCACTTCCCTGGATGATCCTTCCACCGGCGAAACTACATGCATATATTTCTTCAAAATGAAGGGCTCATGGGATAGTGCAAACAGTACGTGCAGCATGTTTGGTGCAAGACTGGCTAAGCTGACGGGAGACTTCCATCAATCAATGATAGAGGAGATATATAAGCATCCGGGTGAGTTTACTACCTACTCGCATTTAAAGACAAATTATGCAAGTAGTATGGTACAGAGACGAAGAGTACCATCCAATAAAAAAAAATGAAGGAAGACCATGATTTTGAGAACAACATTAAAGGACACCACAGTTTCAAGAACATAATAAAGGGATATCATGGGGGGGGGGGGGGTTAGAGTAAATCTTAAAGAGATCAAGGTAGTAAAGAATAAAAGGAGATGATGTTCAAGATGGTGGTACGCTGAATGCTTTACTGACTCTGCTCTACTTCGACATACGACAAATAGAACATTAGGAATAGCAGGGTTTTTCCATACTCTGGACTCAATGTCAATATAGTTTTGCAATTTTACAACCTTAGATATTAATCATAAAGTAGTACCTCCTGAATGCCATTGTTAATAGTGCCTAATAAGCATGTGACGTTTATTAGAAGTCATCCATGAAAACGTGTTCATACCATCTCCATATTTACGTCGTTGTTTATCTGTTTACTTTATTTTACTATCATGCGATACATAGGTGAATATTTAAACCTAAAACATATCGATGTTCTCATTTTTGTTTCAGATCTCATTCTGGAAGCTTTCTGGCTCGGAGGAAGCGACGAAAAAAGCGAGGGCAGGTGAGAACAACCGGTATTGGGAATGTTGCGGGTGAAATTGTGTGCATACCGTCAAATCTTGATGCAAGTAACTGTTCTGAACAAAATTGCCATCTGACACATACTTACTTCATGCCAAATCACGGTAGAAAGTTTAATTTCTTCTACAACTGCAGATAAAAGTCAAATTATTTATCTACACATTGGAAAATCTCGTTTTCAATGCAATTGCGTTTCTTGTAGTTGTTTGCAAAGAGTTTAAGTAGCACTTTTATTAGTGTGAATTATTGCACATAACAGTGAAAGGTTAAGGAACAAATCTTTAAATTGGTTGGACAAATGAAGTAAGTGAAGCCAGATGAGAGGATAACGCGAGGAGCTGTCGGTGCAAAGTTGGTAGCTATTCTTTAGCACCTTCTTGTTGTCTTGGGATTACAAAACATTTGCATACCGGTTAATGGAACACACTTAGCAAGAACATGATAAGTGCAAAGATAGAGTTAGACAGTTTCAAAATAGGATTGGATAAATTGCTGGATGGCCAATAGTAAATTTTAAATGTTCAGAAGTTACCTTCTTGCAGGCTAGCTATTTCCTTGATTTCTTGTCTTCATATGCTCACTCTTGCTTGATTCACTCCTGCATTCTTCTCTATTTTTTTACCCTGCAGCTGGTATTGGCTTGACGGTGATGACATCCCCCTGGGCCCACCCCACTGGTACCCGTGCAACGGTCAACCCAATCACGGCACAGAACAGAACTACCTCGCTCTCTACACACCAGATTTCTACTTCCACAGTCTTGAGAAAGAACATCCGATATTTGCTATCTGTCAGAAAGATCCCATCCTTTAAGGATAAAGTTTAGAGTGAAACCTTAACACTCTGTACTGCACTTCGTGATGTAGGCGTCTATCCATTCTAGAGACAGACAATTGATTGATTGACTGATGGATTAAATATGGATTATAAATGTACAACAAATAGTGAGAAAATATCCATTGTAATATTACGCACTATTGCAGGAGTCAGTATTCCTAAGTTGACCGTAAAGAATTTAAAACATAAGTTGACGCCAACCCTTCAGCTAGCTAAGCATTGTTCTCATTGTTTTGTCTTGTTTTTTACCCTTTGTCTTAGTTTATCTTTCATAACTAAGTTTTGTTCAATGGGGAACTCTATTTGGGGGTTACGTCAATTTTGTGGATTTCCCTTGATGACATTTCAAGATTTTTATAACAATAATAAGGATAATTATATACTTCTTAATCATCATAGCGGTCACTCATCTCCTGCAATCATATTTAGATATAAAAAATGTGAGATCTTGATGTGCTGACCCTTTTTCTCCTCGCGCTACTTAGTCATCACTTTTATTCACACTACTGACATCTTGCCTACTGTTCTTGTGCGTACAGACATAGTTCAAAGTCGGGCAATATTTGGACTCACTTCCATTGCAGTTAACATTTAATCTCAACTTTTAGCCATACGGTATACTGAAACAACTCCCTTTAAAAAAATCAACAAACAAATTGTCAGTTTATCAAAGGATTTGGAACTAAAAACCACTAAAGACAAAATAGAAATACATATCAGTACAACATTTGATTGATTTTTGTCCATGACTATAGC
Organism: Callinectes sapidus; assembly: GCA_020233015.1. Lineage (NCBI taxonomy): Eukaryota > Metazoa > Arthropoda > Malacostraca > Decapoda > Portunidae > Callinectes > Callinectes sapidus. Next base: position 13,996,121 of record CM035197.1, read on the forward strand.
TAATAGACTGAAAAATGTTAAACAGTTTTCACCTTGCAGAAGTAACACTCATGATTGTTCAGAATTCATTACTGTAGGCCTCCACTTTTCATTCAGATTTGCACTTTCATGAGATGGTACACAGCAATCTGAATGTCACAGGCTTATCTGCCTGTGTCTGATTTTACCACTTTTTAACACCATAATAGGAAATACCCTCCATTATCAGTCAATTGCTACGGTGTAATCTATGTGGCAAGAAAAAAAAATTCTTGTTACATTAGTGGGAGGCAATGGTCTACCTCGAGACAAATGACAGAGACACATTCCACTGCCTGTATTATTTGCTTTATTTAGGCTTAAGCCATGAAAATATCTGTTTTCCTAAACTGTGCTAAAATGTGAACTGTGAAAATACATAATTTCATATGAAGACACGGGAAGAACCATGGACGTTTGGATTTGTCAGAAGCAACAAGTGAGCGTCATATAAGACGTTAGAGGTTGTGTCCTAGTCAGTGATGGTTGATGGATGTATTCTAGTTACACAGGAAAACTTTCTTAATATTAACTATCATTGTCTTTAAACAGTATATCAACTGGTGTATCTGCCAGAGACACAAATCATAGAAGTGTCATACACTAGGGAAGTTTCAGAAACCCTACACAGCTGAAAGGAGAGACTACTAGGAACCATGAGATTAGCTTACAATGATAAGAAAAACACTGTGTCCGCTAACAAGACCATTAGGAACTCTGAACCAGCTCACAAGACCAATAGAAACCGTGTGATGATTGAAAAGGCTCTCAAGACTAATTAGCTTACAAGGCTATTGGGAATCCTATAATGGCTGACACAAAGAACAATTCAATGAGCAACGCAGTAAAACAATTAGTAGCCTTGTGAGAGTTTGTTTTTTGTTTTTCTTATAAGGGAGGTGGTGGCCAAGGGCAACACAAAAACATCAGAAAAACCTCACCGAAGCGCCAGTCACAATATAAAATGGAGACTGACAGTATAATGAAAAACAAAAACATCATGAACCCAAGTATTAGACGACAAGACCCTCGGGATATTTATGATTAGCTTACAAGACTAATAGGAGCAACTGTCAGTAAGGATCTCGAGGGTACAAGAAATATTAGCAACCTTGTGAACAGTGACGGGAGAAAATCTGGTCTGTAAAGCCACACATACTCAGTTTTGTTTTGTTTGTTTGTTTGTTTTTATGTAAGAAGGGAAACTGTCCAAGGTCAAAAGGCACTGCACCTGTCCCTATAGAATGACTGCTGGTGTGAACAATATCTAAGTGTATCATTTAGAGATTAGTAATACATGTCGGGTGTCATGGCATCGAAGTTATCAAAGGAATAGCTATGATTTTAGTTATCGATCAATATGTAAGGCAGTGTTTTGAAACGCTTTGTTCTCTCGTTAGGATTACTTTCTAGGGTCACGAGGATTATTAATCTGATTTTCTGCTCTCTCTCTCTCTCTCTCTCTCTCTCTCTCTCTCTCTCTCTCTCTCTCTCTCTCTCTCTCTCTCTCTCTCTCTCTCTCTCTCTCTATTATTTACTTACAATGTATTGGAATGTACATGTACAAGTAATCATGCATCTTGTAAATAACTAAGAGTTTTGGTCAGAATACAAGGTCAGTTTGCTGCACACTTAAACAAGGAACGTGAATATTTAAGCCAGTCAGCGAGTGAGATATGTATAACCAATAGGTAATGCTACCATGTTCGCATTTTCTAATTACTGTGCCAAACTCGGCGTGATATAGTACAGAATCTTTTGAAAGTAATCAATAAAAGAAGCCTAGGTTTTTAAAAATATGGCCCGTGTCAAATAAGGTACTGGCAGCGTTACTTGCAGTGCTCAATGATAACGTTTAATAGAGAGTGAATTTTTAGACTTCTACAAACTCTTTTAAGCACACTTCTATTTACAAGAACCTAATGATGCAGTGATTCAATACCTTCAAGTCTTCGAGAAACCTCTTGAAAGAAGTCCGGATATTACAGGAAACTTTTACCTATCCATCTTATGTACTTTACTTTGTATGTAATAACCATGACCAATTATTGCATCTATATCCAGCCAGCTTACGTCTATAGTTACTGGCTGGGTGACTGACAATAAAACTCGTGATACTGTTCTTCATGATGTGTAAATTCAACCATCACAATTCGTCATACACATGCATTTCTTGCGGAACACCTCATGATTCTCCACGGATTTCTAGAATTTCACAGAACCAACTAGCCACACAGCAGCAGCACGCCACACACCGGTACGCCGCCACCACCACAGCCGCCTCGCCCGCCCCTCAGTCCCTTCTCGACTTCCTCTATGGGTCTTCGAGAGTGAGTCAGCCACGTGCAGCTCTACATATAACTCGCCCACGTGATAAGAGACTGAGATAAAAAAAAAAAAATAGAGACACGAGGAGTGGAACGAGATGGTACGGCGTGTGATAAATCTTTAGAGAAAACAGGCTGCATATATCAGAGCAATCCCTGTACGCCCCGCCCCACTGCCTCAGGGCCCCAATACAGCGACACACGCCACCACACACATGAAGTGGGCTGCAACTCTCTTCGTGGCTGCAGGTAAGAACACAGAAGGAAAGCGCATGTTTGGGGGCAAAATTAACATAAGGAAAAAAATTTGCAAATGTTCTATTATATGCAAAAAACAAATAGGATTAAGCTCTAGAAAAGGACAAATGAGACTAAATTAAGAAAAAAGTAAATGTTGAGTTGAACTGTATATATATATACGAAAATTGTTGCTGTAGTTTTTCTTTTGCTGATATTTAAAGCACGATAAGAACACCTTGCATGGATACACGAGAGAGAGAGAGAGAGAGAGAGAGAGAGAGAGAGAGAGAGAGAGAGAGAGAGAGAGAGAGAGAGAGAGAGAGAGAGAGAGAGAGAGAGAGAGAGAGAGAGAGAGAGAGAGAGAGAGAGAGAGAGAGAGAGAGAGAGAGAGAGAGAGAGAGAGAGAGAGAGAGAGAGAGAGAGAGAGAGAGAGAGAGAGAGAGAGAGAAAATATAATAATTATATTAATAGCAACAACAACATTAATGTCTGAAAAGCTGTACCAGTCAGATATGGCAAACGTTATGCAGAAGTGAAGAATTAATAGATGAACTGTTTGAAAATAGAAGACATATCAAGACACGTCCATAATGAAATTGGCTCTCTCTCTCTCTCTCTCTCTCTCTCTCTCTCTCTCTCTCTCTCTCTCTCTCTCTCGTCTCTCTCTCTCTCTCTCTCTCTCTCTCTCTCTCTCTCTCTCTCTCTCTCTCTCTCTCTCTCTCTCTCTCAATGAATCAATTAAACAATTAAATAATTAATCAGTAACAGTCAGCCACACCTTTCTTTTCCATCTTCCTTCCTTCCTTCATCGTTTCTTATCTCCTCCATTCTTTCGTGTTTTCTCCTCCGTACTTTTCACCGGTTTCTTCTTCACGCACATCACCCGCCACCAACACTCACTGCTGTCCTCTCTTTCAGCCACGCTTGCCCTCACTTCATCTACTCGTGAGTACTTACACAAGATGCAAACACTAAGAAACGCTCTACTCTCTCACCACGACAGTTTTCAAAGGTCAGAGATGATTAAGAGGGCCCTCAAGAGCGCTTTTTTCTATTCATATTATAGAAATTTTGTGAACTTATCAGCAAAACAATATAATCATAAAAGGAAAGAAAGCACGCACCTCAAAAAGCCCATCACTTCAACTAGAGCCTTTTGAAAGCAGTCAAGAAGAGGTGATGAGTGTTTCAGAAGGCGCACTGCTTTCCAGAAGCAGCATGATGGCAACAATAGTGGTGATGGGATGACACGTGCATGAGAGTATTTGTTAAGTAAAGAATCGATTAGGAGGCATGAGTGCACTTTATAGCTAATGGCGATAGGTGCATGATCATCAGAATAATTTTCTTTAAATGGTAAATCTAATAACATGGTGAATATACCGGTGCATTTACCTTTGGATTTAACAGACCAGTTACTTGATAAAAGTAATAACGAAATTCTATTCAAAATATATGGATTTTCTTAATCTGATGTCTGTTCTAGTAATGATTGGAAAGAAAACGTATCTCTCATCCACACATTATCATTATTTACTAATCCTTGGAAATGGTGCACTGTTTCGGTAACACTGTGCCCTAATGGCATTCGCATCACAAGTCTGAGAGGCTGCACGGTTTTTGAGGAATTTAACGATAAAACAGATTGATTAATTAAAATGAAAAAAAAAAAAAAAAAAACTGCAGATCTTGTTTATTCCATTTGTTCATGCCCATTTCCTTGCTTCGGAATTCACTACTTCTTCATCTCTGTATGTCTATAATTTCAATGCTTAGAGAAAAATAATGTTTTGAAAAAACATGAAAGAGCAGGTGTAAGTATTGACAGGAAAATTAACGTTAAAAAAGCAGTATGTGAATTTCTGGTACTACCTTGAAATCGATAGTAAGAAAGTCTGCATGTTGTTTAATGAGACAGAAGTAACGGGTTCAAATTTAGTGATGTTAAATATAAAAGATGTAGGATCATTCTATTTACTATTCAAGTAGTGGTAGACCTGAGCAGACTCGAAAAATCACGATTCTAGTACCAATTAGCAAGGGTAGTTTAAAAGATGAAGATCGAGTGGTATAGGTATGGATAGCACAAGGGCTACGCAGTATATCTCTATCCTTTAAGTCTAATGTTATAGGGATCAGATGAGGTAAGTGCACCTATGTTATTGACCAGTAGAGCCAATGTCCCGTGTCCAGAAACGCTTAGCTGTGTTTTCAAAGAGTGTTTATCCATTAAATAATGTAAAAATCCTGTTAATCAGTCACTAGAACTATAAGAAACACCTTTAAAACCCATGTAACTACAACTAAAGCTTTTGAAAATAGTGGAGGTGCAGCCAGAAGCGTTTCAGCATATGGTGTAGTCTCTAGTGTCCTGGAAACCCTTTTGTCGCCCTCAGCTCAGTGTCCAGTCGGCTTCATTAACCTGAGCAATGATCCCTCCTCGCCGGAATGCCTCAACTTCGTCCTCAGCACCGGTACCTGGCAGCACGTGAACTACATGTGTAGCATCATCCACGCCAACATTTCCAAGATAACGGGAGACCTTCATCACAGACTGTTCAATTACATCAGGGCAACACCAGGTAACCAACATAGCTGCTGAGAGAAGTGGGGAATTGAAACTGAGATCATTGGTTTCAGGGAGTTCAGTCTTAGGATCCAAGTGACTATTTCCTCTTCTCTCTTTTTTTTACTTTCTATTTCCTCTTGTTTTTATTCTTTCTTTCTTCTTTTTTCGTATTTGTTCTTTCTATTTCTTCTTCTGACAGCTCTCCTCACTAAGGCCAGCCTTATATATACCGCCCTCTGACAGTCGTTCTTTTTCCCTCAAATCCTCCTTTGTTCTGCGGTTCACCCATCTCCACTTTCCCCCTTCGCTTCCTCCTTTATATCTTTTCATCACTCTTTTCTCCACACACGCCTCTTCTCTTCTCTTCAGCAATGCAGTGTTTTTTTTTCTTGTTATTTTTTTCTTTGATATCTAAACTCAGTACTAGTTCCTGTAAAACATTCTTGACTTTGCCCAGCTGACAATCATGACTCTTCTCTCTCTCTCTCTCTCTCTCTCTCTCTTTTTTACTCTTCCTCACAGGTTTGTCAGATCACTGCTTCTGGATTGGAGGATCAGATCATCGGGAGGAGGGACAGTAAGTATAGCCACCATGCACAGTACATAATTAGCAAGGTTTGTAATCTTGAACGCTTGGATCCCTTATGTTGACTCTCTTCCAAGGACTATCAGTTGGGTTTTCAGGAGCATTTTTTCCATCGATTATCTCATTGCTAGATTATCACAGCAATCATTAAAAAAATAAATAAATAGATAAATATTTAAAAAAAAAACATACATATCCTTGAATACACTAACAACTCCGAATAGAAACTTATGTCGTTACTAGATGTCAAAAAAGTAATAACTGGTAGCAGCACAAAGACTGTAGAGAATGTTTTAATTACCTGGTCTACTAAAACGCTGTACCAGTATTTGTCCTCATGGTGGAAGCCTCTCATGAACAAATTATCTAACATCCATATAAATTTTTCATTACTCGTATATAGATATGGAGGAGGATCATTGCAAGAGAATTGAGACTATTGCATTTTCCCATCTCATACATTCCATCAATTTATCTGCCACACACCTCCACCTGCACTGCAGCTGGGTGTGGGAGTCTGATGGCAGCGACGTCTTGATGGGCACGCCACACTGGGATGCCTGCGAGCGAGACCCTAATGGATCCACGTGGCAAAACTACCTCTGTATCTGCCCCCCAGACTACTACTTCCGCGACTGTGCCAACGACGCTATGATGTACGGCATTTGCCAAGTGGAGGTCTAGCTCTTGCCGTGTCAAGCTGAAGGGAGGTTGACGATTTATAAAAGCATTTGGCCGCCCAATTCTCTCCCTTACCCTTACTAGTTGGCAGATGCACGAGTAATTCCCGCTACTGAATGTTCGTTACTGAGAAAAACGAGTGCATGGTAGGTGTTTTTTCCTGTATTATTGTTGTTATTAGTAAGATACATGAAAGGTATCACAGAAATCAAACAAGTGATAAAGCCATTCATAGCCCCCATCCCGCCCACCACGCCCCATCCCTCGCTACTGAATAAACATGGCCAGGAAACATTAACAAAAGCGAAGGAAAGAACAAATAAATAACAATAAAGAAAACAACAAGCAGGAGTCACAAGTCCCCAGGAAAGGATAAGCTTTTTTCTTTCTTTGAACTTATCTATGACAACATCAGAAACAAACTAGTCAGGTGTAGTGAGTTTAAGTTATCTCAGCACATACACATCATTTTTGTCCCCTTGGCCTGTCTTATGCATGGTTAAAGAATAACTCATTAGAAATGTGTAACAACACGGGCAAGGTGAAAGCAAGGATACACGTAATAGTAAATTCATATATCATTATATAACTAGAAAATAGCAATATCCTTACGAGTCGTTCACGTTTCATTACTGTGACTACGTATATTGATATAATCAAGAAACAATAATAAAACTAAACATACATACACAATTATTTTCATATTTTTCCTGGTCACTTTGTGTGTGTGTGTGTGTGTGTGTGTGTGTGTGTGTGTGTGTGTGTGTGTGTGTGTGTGTGTGTGCGTGCGTGTCTGTGTTTTTATTTATCACTAACGGAGAATTCTTGTTGAATTACCACAAGCCACCAATAAAATCATGAAAGCACTCTTCAAACTCATACATTCCAATGCAGTTTGTTAAAAAGGAGACATTGAAGATTTCAATTAATACCGCTACACTAAGTCTAAGTCCGCTACACTACATCGGACCCTAATTAAGTGTGGAGGTTCGTATTTTTTTATGTAAGACGACGAGCTGGCCAAGGGCAACAAAAAAGTTGTATTAAAAAGACCAACTGAAATACCTGTTGCTGGCACAGGAATCTTGATCTTTCATTTTTTTCAATTATAAATTTCGGGTGAGGAATGTATATACATAGTTTAGTGTAAAGGAAGATAGTTGTCTTTAGAGGGCAAGCTGTGACTCCTCCCTTGTGTTATGGTACACAAAGGGAAACGTTCAATGAGATCACTGCTGGCTTTAATGTAAGTTCACAGCAGCATTATCCGAAACCGTGGATCCGCATGTTAAGTGCGTCGCGAAAGTGCGAATTATTTTTTACATCAGAAGACCGTTCTTTCCTCACTTCTTCTGTGAGCCAGACTTTATGTTTGTTGTCTCCTTCTGGGAGGCAGAAGTAGGATTTTGAAGCAGGATATTTCTTTTGCTCATCTCTTCCATCTGTTATCCACTGATCACCACGTTCACAGCACCACCGTGAACTAGTGCTATCAAACCTCACTGGGAGTAATTATCGTTTCGGCACGTGTCTCCTGTCTCCTCCGATAAGAACTGCGGTGGAATTGTGGTACTGATGATGATGATGATGATGATGATGATGATGATGATGATGATGATGATGATGATGGCAAGCAGTTTAGTGTTACGTGCTCTTGTGTTGCCTTTTGTTGGTCAGCTATCCTTTTGCAGTTTGATTAATTTCCAAAACTTTCATGTCGAGAGAGAAAAATTAAATGAGTACAATAAGGGAAAAGCAATGCTCAGATTGGCTCATTTTACTTCACTTCTCTTACTTTTTTCATTTAGTTGTTTTGATAAGGAATAGACAGAAGGCGCGGAATACATGGACATGGCATAAACAGATAGTGCTCAAGGCTAGCCAGTACAGGCGAGCCCAGTGCTTCCCAATTTGATAGGGAAAGTGACCTAAGAGTGGTGGTGAGTGGCGTGCTGCTCTCAGGGTTCCCAGGGTACGGGCAGCTTTCAGAACACCGCTATCTGGTGATTAGTGATACAGTGGCATTTAACATCGTCTTGCTTCTTAGGTTCGTATACTTAACAATTTCCTTAATCATCAAGACCACTTCCAAAAGCCATGTAAATTATGGTCAAATTTTTCAAGCTGTTTCTCTCTCTCTCTCTCTCTCTCTCTCTCTCTCTCTCTCTCTCTCTCTCTCTCTCTCTCTCTCTCTCTCTCTCTCTCTCTTTCTTCTTCTTCTTCTTCTTCTTCTTCTTCTTCTTCTTCTTCTTCTTCTTCTTCTTTTTCACGTTCGTTTCTCCTTTTCTTGTATCTAAGTGTGTAAGAGAACATACAGATTACAACAGAGCACACAGGACGCTGCGGCCGTGCCGTCTAGAGGAATAAGAAGTATCTTCTCACCTCACTATCAACAAATAGGATAGATAAGAGGAATGTGACGAGAGCATCGAGGACACAAGAAGCCAGATGGAAACAGCCTCACCCCAGCAAGCGACGCTGCTCCTTCCGCCAGCATGACACAGAGACAAAGATTGCAACGGAGAAAAGAGGAAAAGAACACCACTGAGAGGAAAGGGAAAACTGACAGATAAAACCAGTAGCAAGCTGTCCATAGGAATAAAAGGAAAGTGACAGGTTATCCGAGGAAACATAATTCTCTCTACATTCTGTCATTACAAAAGCACTGATGAAGACCCAGATAGTCAATTTGCCTTGAATAAGAAGACTTTCCGAAGGAAAACTTCAACTTATAATAAAAAATAAATTAATTTACTAAAGGTCTACTCTAATTTCATGTCTCTCCTCTCAAAATGAAGGTTGCTTTCCAAGAACCTAATGGGAAGGTACGGAGTAACTGTAGAAATCCTGAACAAACTCCTCCCATCTCCTTCTACCTCCTCCACCCATGCTTATCCCATCCCCCGGTGAACAGTATTATTAACAAACCTCTCCCATTTTGCAGCCTATGTTCTTCTTTCCCCTCCTCTTGCCTATTTAAATCTTCATTTTTTATGAATAATGTCTACAACGTTCAGATATTCTGCGACTCACTAGCATAAATACGGTTTAAATAAGCTAAAAAACAGTAACCTAATCTCGTGGTTCCCTGACCATATAACATTTTTCAAAATTATTCTTCAGTTCACAATGTGCGTTTTTGCAATATACGCAGGTATTTGTCACCCTCAAAGGCGCATATTAGAGGATAAGCATTGTCATTAACTAAACTACCTCGATGCATGCCCAAACTTGACTATGCAAGCAGCATAAACTTAGAACTTGACCATGATAACAGGCAGATAATGTAATAACTGTCCAAACAGTATTATTTTACCATTGACTGGCCACATAACAATGATATAAACATCTATAGACCAGCATAATTATAAACAAAATAACAGTAAAACACAGAATAACATATTTCCATACTTAACATAAAATACATAAATTGTACTCGCCCAACCTTCGTAGCACCTGTATGTAGTGTTAGTAGTAGTAGTGGTGGTGGTGGTGATGGTGGCAGTGACGGCGGAAGTGATGGGGGTGGTGTGCTTCATTCACCACACTTTCCTTTTTTACACATATACAGCATGCGGCCAGGGAGGCCTTTCTGGACTGGCGTGCTCGTGGCAGCCCATGCCAAGGAACGCTAGCCATAAGGAGAGAAAGAGTCAGTTTCAAGCTGGCTCTCCGATGGTGTCGTAATGTCGGGTGCAAGAGCAATGCCAGGGCCCAATCCCTCGCGGACAAGCTGGCTGCAGGCAAAAGTTCCAACTTTTGGATTAAACTTAAGACTGCGAAACAATGTGTTGACTCGTTACCCCTTCACGTAGAGCACAAGAAGTTTTTTTTTTTCTTCTTCTTTTCTCCTGACAATGATCCACAAGACTTACTAAGCACTCACTGCACCACTGAATCACCATATAAAACATTCGAACGTGTTGAAAACTCTCGAGATACGACGAAGCGTTTCAGAATGCGGTTCGTTCCTTCCTAATCACTAGTGGTCATATGTTTCATTTATTTATTTACTTATTTTCTCAATCCTTGCTGCACTTTCCTTCACCAACACCCGTCACAGGCATAAGTAAACATCAAAGGAGCCATACTTTTATCTTTAACTTGATCTTGGTGCTCGATCTTGATCCTGATGCTATAGGTGGCTCGGGATCGCTCTATAGCTAGGCCTTGGGATCGGCAACTCCCGTCGAGGACAAAAACAAAAGACAAGCAGAAAAAAACAGTATTCTGTACACTAATTATCCCTACATCTAGCACGCCACATTCTCCCCAAAAACTTCTTCACTCCCCAATCGTCCAACCCATTGGTTAACCAAGCTTTCCTTCTCATTCTTTGCCTTTACACACCCATGTGGACTCATTCACATCCCCAAATACTTATGCTCTTACACCTGCTTCAACTGATTTTCTTCACTCCATACTCCATTGCTTTCATCCTCTGACCTATTCACCATCATTACCTTTCTTTTTTCACTACTAAATCCAACTACAAGGTCTTTCCCGTAATCATCCACTATATCCAATAAACTTTGTAACTCATTCGCTGATAAACCCATGGCCACTACATCATCTGCATAAAGAAGCACACCTATCTTGTCATTCCCCACACTTACTCCTGCATTCATTCTTCTCATTCTGGCTGATAACTCTTCTGTATACAAGCTCCAAAGGGCTGGTGACAAGATACATACTTGCCTAACTCTTCTCTCACTCTTCACCCTATCTGTTTCTATATCTCCTAATCTGTATGAAGTTCCGCATCAACATACATGCTAGGCACTATGTTGATTATCTTTGCACTTAACCCAGTCTTTCCTAAGATTTTATCTAACATTTTTCTATCTACTCTGTCATATGCTTTCTCTATATTTAGAAAACCTAAATATAGTTTACCTCCATCCTTTCTTTTCTTGTCAATCATTTCATTCACCACAAACATATTATCCTCAGCTCTCCTGTTCACACAGAAACCATTCTGCTCCTCACCTATCATTCCAGTTCGTTCAATCTATTTCCACAGTCTCTCATACAACACTGCACTTACCTACTGTATTTCCTAATGCAATGGGGTTGTAGTTTTAAAATTCATTCTTACTCTTGTATTCTCCTTTGTGCAACAGTCACCCTACATTCATTCGACATTTTTGGTAATCTCTCCTCCCATATCTGGTTAAATAGCTCAGTCAATCTATCAATCACAGCCTCCCACCATTTCTATACATTTCATATAGTATCCTACTTGGGCCTGCTGCCTTCCCATTCTTCTTCCTTCTTACACCACCTCCTCCCTGCTGATTCTTTCAATTAGCTCATCTGCATTCTTCCTCTCCAATGTCACATATTCTTCCCTGGCACCAAGTACCTCACCTACACCACCTACTTCTTCCCATAACTGTCTGATTGCACCCCTGATTTCTTCCTTCTTACCTATTCACTTCCATACTCTCCACACCAACATTCCCTAACATATTTTCACCTCTCATGAACTTATACCATTCATGCCCACCTTCCATTCCTTTCTCCCTTAAGGATTCAATCACACTCCTTTTACACTTCACCTTCGCCTTTATTATCATTCGCCTTGTTAGTCTCTGTTATTTCACATCCATTCCCCATGCATTCTGGTACTCAATCTTAGCCTCATTGCTTTCATGTCTCTTTTTTGTCTCTTTTCTTATTTCACCAGATTTATCTCACTGCCCTAAACAGACCCATGCTCTTAAGCAAGAGTGATTCATAATAAAGTAGGTATGGGTAGGCCACATCTTTAAGAAAGGAAGGAAAGAGTGATTGTGAGGGGAACAACAGGTTGGAAAGTGCAGAGAAGAGGAAGAGGTGTAGAGGCTGAAGGAGACATTGGTACATACAATGAAATGCAACGTTGGTGAGGAACGTTACAGTGATTTAGAGAAACAAGCACAAGATAGATCATGGTCATATGAACTCATAGACACCCTACCCTCTGGGTACCACAGGAACTGATTGATTGGTTGAGGTAACATTACATAGCCTTATGATTCTAGTAACAAGGAATTATATACAATGAACCACAGCTAAACAACATGAGACAAATTACACTTTATTTTCTGGCAATTATAAGATTAAGTCATAGTCAATATCAATGTCCCAATCTGCCTTGATGACGTCGGCTGCTTTCTCTGCTATCATGACCGTGGCCGCTGCTGTGCCACCAGACACAATGGCCGGCATGACAGAGGCATCCACCACCCTGAGCCCCTCCACGCTGTGCACTCTTCAGCAGGAGGAGTGCCAAGTGAGGTTAGTACCACTTTGTATACCAGTGCTCAACAGGTGGAGACAGGTAGGCATGGTTCACACAGGGCCTTTGTGTCTTGCTTAACTTTTATGAATTGATTAAATAACACACTGATAAGAACATAATAAAATAAGAAATCTACTGTCCTATTGTGAAACATGCCAGTCTATGTCCACCCATAGACTTGTCCTCATCCCCAAATTTGTCTAATATGTAGGTATTCTTTTGAAGCTCCCTAATGATTGTTCCCTCTATATTGCTAAAGACCTATATCAGATTCTTTCAAACTATATCTTTCTAAGGAATTCAAGTTTAAAAGCTTCATATCCATGATACTCACCTCAGGCTGCTGTCCACCACTGCCTGAGGGTCACTGGAGGGGCCCATCCTGCAGGTTCCAACTGGGTGCCACAAAGAGGAAGCCATGTGTTGAATGTAACACCTCCAGTATTCCTTGTCTTCCTCTTCATCCTTGTCTTCCTTGTCACTATTCCTCCTGCATCTTGGCACTGGCTGAAAGGTAGGAAGTAGACTACATGGTCTCTATACTTTTTTTTAAAGTGTATATTCATGTGTGTATTTATGTTACAATTACATACCAATTCCTGAAGTCTCTCACAAACATTCAACACACTCTGTCATTATTAGTCTTTTGTTTCAGTTTGTCATACATATGATACTTCAGATAATGAACCTTTATGTTGCAGAAAATGAGCACAATCTTCTTAGTCTACCACACAAGTCTGTTCTACTTTACTTCAGTTTGTCATGAATTTAACAAACTCTTGTTCATTAAAAGATAAGAAAGTAACTGTGATTTGAATGTTGTGTGGGTGTAGACACATAAGTGAACATGGTTTATGTGTGTGGTAGGCGCTGATGACTCTTATCCTTCTTGCCACTAAGAACTGCTACTGAATGAATATGTATTACTAAATTACTTTCCTTTTATATGACCCAAACTTAGTTAAAGACCTCTCTGGAATAAAAGTTCTACATAGTTCACCTTTGGATATAGTAATTAAACCTTGGATATAGTAATGTGGTCTTCCTTTGATCTGTTTGTTATGTTGTGGGTATAACGTATGAGAAAATTGGCAAAAGGAAGCTGTTAAGCATGAAGAAATAAAGGAAAGAGTAAAAACTGAAAGGGGGAGAGAAAAAAGTTCATGTATTCACCTTTTCTTTGATAATGACACAATGTGTAATAATACTTACTTTATCATGGAATTTTGCTCCAAGACTCCTTAGGGCATCAGTGTTGGCTAATTTGAGAGCAAACTGTATTCCTGATAGGAGACACACAGCATTACCATCTTGCCACATGCAGTACAGAAGATGTCAGGGAACATAGAAGTATAGTATCCTCAGGCTTTTTTTTCAGTTGCATGAGTGTATGGCACAACACTCACCCTTTACAAGTGTTTGGAGGTCGTCAGGATGGCTGAGAAATTGAGTGTCAATGACTGGAGGATCCCTGGGGTCAGTGGAATGGAGACTGATGGCTCCTTTACTTTTTGGATGAAGCAGAGACACCAGCATGATAAAACCTCCCTTGTCCAGCACACTTCCATAATACTCTTTGTAGATCTGTCAGATAACACATTGTGGCATCATTAAATCCATTCTTTAATATTTTTGAAGCAGAAATTCTTTGCTATATAAATGAAGTAGAGACATCAGCTTACTAATAGTTATGGTAGATTTGTCAGATATCACATCAACACATTGTAATGGAATCAATACTTTAATATTTCTAAGGCTGATAGTTCCTATACTTTTGGGGGTGTTTGATCACATTTATCTTCAATAGAGCATAGACATTTATGAAAGTTACTCAACGATACTTGCAGGATTTTATTACTAGTTTAACAAAGATTCTTTGCCTTCAAGGGCCTCTAGGAGAAGTTACTAGCATCATAATTCTGGTGATAGTTCAAAAGGATTTTATATGTTTAAGGAGCTTAAACAGAAATGGTTCATGTTTTCATCATTATTTCAATAATTAACAAGAATCCATACCTTTAACAGACTTCAGAATAAGTTCATGAAATATTTAAGAGTGTTTTCAATGCTTTCTTAATTCCAGTGACCTACATGTGATATAGTCTTTAATCCATGAATGGCTGTTAGTAAAGTTTTCCATTCATGTTACCTGCTTGTCCATCCTGTAGGTGTAAGGTGTGGGTAGACCTCGGTCCATGTGAAAGGAGACTGGACTGAAGAGGATACCAATGTCTGACTGATTCTTGCCCTCCTCCACCTCTACCCTAGCTGTGCTGCACTGCATAAGGGGTGCTGAGAAGGGCCCTGCACCATACACAACATATTTGGTTGGTAATAATTATCAGTATTCATTTTCATCATTTTCGTGAACACTAATACTTTTCATTAGAGATTCTTGTAGGTTTCCTTGTGTTAGATTTCTAATTATGCTTAAGAGAAGATTAGATGAATTTATAAATGAGGAGATATCTAACCATTTTTTATACAGAGACTGCTATATTTAAGGCTGATGGCTTCTTGCGCCATACCTTTCTTTCTTTACTTATCTTCTAATCTCTTTGTGCAAGGGAAAATAGTATGCCCAGCTTTCATGGAGTGGTGTTATGGATACAGTAATGGTACTTAAGACCCACCTGCTCGGTGCCGTACATATTGGTGCATTGCTGTAGTGTTGAACACAGAACCAGAGTGTGGAGGAGCACCAGGCAAAGTCCACACCAGCCCATACACACCCAGGTGGTCCTGCAGATTCTGGCCCACACCAGCCAGGTTTGCTACCACATCAACCTATGCAAGCAAAAGTAAAAGCATGTTCTTAGCCTCTGGAAGCCACAAAATATAAAAGATACTTCAAAGAGTATAGAGAATACAATAAAAACTATTGGCCCCATCACCCACAACCCATCTAATGCAGGAGTTCACATTTTATAAATAAATAAGTTCTGGTTAGTGTAGTTTTTCTCCATGCATAGCATCAATTCACATCTTGTACATTCCCTTATAAGTGATATAAGCAATGTATTTGGTGTGTACATCACAGCTTTGTATGAGTAATGAATACAAGACATTTTTTAGTGATTCATTATCCAATCTCATGGACATTCAGTACCAAAAGATCTTTGCTTAGCAGATCTTTTTAAATGTTATTGGTTTTTGTGGATAATAATAAAGTACAATAGATTATTCTTTGATAATAGTACTGGTGCTGTTGCATCATTTTGCTAAGCAAAGAGTTCACTCAATGACATTGCACACAACACAGACATTAGTGAGAAAACTGTCAGCTGTTGTATTTCCCGCTTCACAAATATGCAAGGCAGTACCACCTACCAGGCCTTGCAAAATCCTAACTCTGTAATACAAAAGCATTTATTAAGAACTCTCTATGGAGGATCCTCACCTTGTGGTCCTTGAGATGTTGCTGGGGCCCCACACCAGACAGCAACAGTAACTTTGGGGTGGCTACAACCCCAGCACTGAGCACCACCTCACGCTCTGCTGTCACTTGGAAGGTCTACACCAAGGAGGAAGCAGAGATGTGATACAGTGCTCCCCTGTTGTTAGTGGGGGATTAGATACTAAAGCCTGCCATGAATAAGGAAAACCACCCCTACAATGCTCTGAAATACTGATAGTTCAAAGCATAAAAAATATATATCACACTTATTAAGTGTTATACATATATTACATAATATCATGATATAAAGAAGATGGTATGCTGTAAAATGAAAGAAGACTAAATTGATACTATGTATATAGTAAACCCTCAATACAAGTATTAACTGCCTCTTCTCCCCCTTTGAATTTGATATATATATATATATATATATATATATATATATAATATATATATATATATATAAGAGATAGTATATATAATATATAATTATATATATAGATATTATATTATTTTTTTTTTGTTTTTTTTTTTTTTTGTTTGTGTTGTGTGTGTGTGTGTGTGTGTGTGTGTGTGTGTGTGTGTGTGTGTGTGTGTGTGTGTGTGTGTGTGTGTGTGTGTGTGTGTGTGTGTGTGTGCTATTACGTTAGAGAAAATAACCCTATAAGCAATCCATCTCCCTTTGTGTGTGTGATTTTTTTAGGTTGCCTGCTCATAGTGACTGACAGGATTTGATGATAGAGGAATATGATCCTGATATGGTGGTGTTATGGTAGAGATAAGGATCACCTCAGTTACTCACCTTCCCTTCATACTCAAATAGGACTCCAGTGGCCTTCTTCCCTTTGAACAAGATCTGTATGGGAGGAAGTAATTATTTAGAGAAATCCATATTCCACTTCCACATACCTTATTGGTATTGAAGGCAGTTGTTCAAAATAGAGTTGATTAAGATTGATGAATTATTAGTAAGTTGCAGATGCAGAATTCATGAAAAGGGAATGAAAAGTATTAATAGAATACAAATATTACAGTTGAAAATTTTGAATAGGATACCATAAGACTCATGCATCCAACCAATTACATATAACATACAGATGAAAGGTAGTATTTCTAATAAAATTATGGCAGGGGAGCATCTTAGCAAGATATAATGTTTACCTTGGTGACGGTGGAGCTGTGAAGGATGTGCAGATTGGACCATGTCAAGGCTGGTTGGAGGTACGACCCTGCAGTAGATGACCTCACACCTTTCCTTATGTTATAATGAGGCCTGGAGAACCCTGGAATGAAATAATTATAACATATACTTCTCTTTACATTTTCACCTTCTGTTCCAATCACATATAGTTTCTTTGCTTTGAGATTGAGGGTGCTGATATGACAAGAAGGTTCTACAGAGCATGGAGGAAGATGTAGGAAGAAATAGAATGATATAACAAGGAAGAAGGGAGTGTCTAGATAATAGGTAGAGGTGGACTTGTGAATGAACTCGATTATGTTGTGCCTTCTTTGTTTGTTATCAGAACATAAAAATTTAGGGAAGCTTTATAAAGCCTTAGGTGTGCATTTGGTATATTTTATATATTTTCACTACCATCCTCATCCATGAATTCATCTAACCTTCTTTTATAGCTCCTTAATGAATGCACTAACATCTATTTCATTCATGTAACACTCTATTTGAGAACCGATTCCTTCATATTTACATTTAAATCTAACTTTCTTAAGCTTGAACTCATTATTACATCAGTTGTCCTGTGTACTGTGAGATCTTTGTATTTACCCATCTGATACGGGCCATTGAGATCCAGTGTGTCATAGCCAAGCTCTTCCCCAGCCCTCATGAAGGCATCTGAGAGCAGCCCTTCACTGGGGTCTGGGCTCACTGCCATGGGTCCTCCTCTGCCATGATAAGTCTCTGGGGATATAGAGTTAGTGGAGTAAATGCTCAACAGGAAGCTAAGAGTGTGACTGATGTGTCTTTGAGTGCAAAATGCTTGTCTGGGATGGAAGATATTAGTACAGTAAATGCTTGAAGGGCTAAGAGTGTGTCTGGTATGTGTGTATGAGTGTGGTCACTCTGTGTTGGATTAAACTCTTGTTATATAGACAGACAGATAAATAGAAATCCTTGATATCTGTTCTAAATTAAGACCAGTTTGTTATATTTGAAAATTTGTTTATTCAATGGTCATTATCGTAAAGTCATCTAGGAAAAAATTAGTGAAACTTTAGTCTCCCAAGAATTCCTTGTGTTTAGTGAATGCTATCAAAACTTGAAAGGCTGTTGTTTGAATGTGTCATAACCCAAGCAACACCTAGAGAAGGTGAAATGTGAAATAAGCATAGAAAGAGAAAGAATGCAAACACAAAAGCAATCACCAAAGTTACAAGCAGCAAAATAGAAGCACAATATACATATATAATCAAATGTCTCCCTTTATGAGAGCCTGAGCTTGCTTAAAGATTTCAGTATATTATCCATCAAATAGAAAAAAATTCCAGACATCTTGAAGGATAATTAATCCTCCTCTCAAATAATCCATCAAGTGGAGAATTTACAGTTATCTAATTGTTTTGAAAATCACCTTTCATTTTTCTCACCTGTCTCCCCTAGATGACCTCCAAGATAATCCTCTGCCTTCCTAAAGTAGTAGAGAATGCTATCATAGTCCCAGCCAGGGTTGCCGAGGTTCTCCCAGTTATCATAGTCACGAGAATCACCACGAGAGTACATCATTCCTCCAATGGTGGAAGTGCCACCCACCACACGAGCCAGGGGGAGGGGTGCCTGCTGCTCAAGACATCAGGATAATAGTTAGTGCATGTAGTTGCTCTCTACATGTCAGTTACCCTTCTGCAATCTCCGTGTTTTCTTGTATGCTAGTGGTATATCTGCATGATCAAATTTGTCATTGCTACTAAGACAGCTGTGACTCCTGAAAGTTTGGTGTCCTAGAAAGCCATAGAGAAGTTTATTCAAATTTTTGTAGGTTTTTTTTTCTTGTTAACAGTGCAGAATATGTATCAAACTATCTCTAGAATCACAACATTCTTGTAAACCTGCCAATAACTTCCACAAAAGGATGGCAGTGCAGAATTTTGAATAAGTTATCACTAAAATTATGAGAACACTCTAGACAAATCCAGCAACTCCCAGCAGAGCTTATTGAAGATGTAAGATTACTATTAAACTTGAATCATAAAAACCCTTGAACGCCAAGAGGTTAGCATGTTGATGGACTAGTTTTTCAAGAGGTATACACTACATGGTAAATTTTCAAGGAATGATCTATGCATTAATAGTCTAGTTCCATGCATTTAACTGTAATATAAAGATCTCCTTCCATATGTTTCAATGTAACAAACACAACACACCTTACCTGATTCACAAAGTTGCCAAGGCTGTGCTGCTGTGGTTCAGTGATGTAATTCCATGTGTTACTTGTGTTTAAAAGGCCGAGTGGTGCCAGGCCAGGTGCATAAGTCTCAGGAGAAGGCACCCCTCCAGCCTCCAGCACCAAGACCCGGAACCACGGCACTTCAGCCAGCCTGCCCGCCACAACACTGCCTGCTGTCCCTGCCCCAACTGAAGGAGGCATAATGAATGTTGAGGTAAGGTTCTAAGTGTTATAGCATTGCTGTAAATACTCAAGATATATAAAGATACATAATCATCACCAAATTCAGCTGTCTTTTGGTGGTGTTTAAGTTCTTGTACTTTTGTTAGAGGGTCAAGTAAGGCCTCTAGAAATGAAATACAGTATTATTGTAATAATCTAGGGTATACAGAGGCCCCAAATTATCTTAGAATTCAGTGATGTTATGATGGCAATACCTAAGAAGCTGTACCTCCATGTCCAAAGATAAGATACCGTAAGTCTCCTAGCAAAAATATAATGTTGTAATGGCTCAGCATATGGAGAGCTCACAAAATAACCATTGAACTGAGCAGTCTTTTGGTGGCAGTGTCTGAGATGTTGCACTTTGACTCCATGTCACTGGAACAGGTAAAGCTTCCAATGATGAAACAGATCATTATAATGACCTACGGCATTCATGTCCCCAAGGTACCATTAGAGCCAATGATCTTTTTTGATGTACTTTTAACTCTGTCATGGAGTCATTTCCTGATGGGGAACTCTCATAGTGAGTATATCTCGCCTTCAGAACAATTTTTTTGTCTCTCTAGTGTTTAAAAAACTGCAGGACATTGTTGTGTAATGTAGATGAGTGTGATACATTGATATGAGTGGAAACAGTAGGAAACACAAGTACTTGATATCTTTGACATTTCTGATGTTATGGTCTCCTGGGAGTCCTTACAAGGCTGTATGTGGTGAATAAACTATTTAACATACAGGGAGAGACATAGGATTGCATAGATGGTGAAAGAGTAAATAAGACAGAGAGACTGTAAAATGAGTAGAATAATAAAAATAGAGAAGGAGAAAATACATAAAAAATAATGGAATAAGAGAGAGAGAGAGAAAGAGAGAGAGAGAGAGAGAGAGAGAGAGAGAGAGAGAGAGAGAGAGAGAGAGAGAGAGAGAGAGAGAGAGAGAGAGAGAGAGAGAGAGAGAGAGAGAGAGATTAAAATTGTATAGTCAGAGGAACATGTAAATAAGGAAAAAAGATAGTGAAATAGAAGAGCACAGACAAAGTATGAGAACTAGTCATAAATAAAGAAGCAAAGAGACAGGCACAAACACTTACCTATAATGAAGTCATATTGGCTATAGAACTCTTGAGGTCTATCATAGTTCAAAGTTGCCTCCTCCACCATAGTGTGCAGGACAGCTTGAAGCAGGGGCAGCATAGAGCCCACAAGTACCCTTGAGGAGATGGCTTGCAGCACAGTAAATGACATGGTGAGAGAGAGAGAGAGAGAGAGAGAGAGAGAGAGAGAGAGAGAGAGAGAGAGAGAGAGAGAGAGTTTTGCTATACTTATGACAGTTACAGGATAGAAAAAGAAAACACTATAGAATTGTTATACCAGAAAAGTTAAACTATAGAAGATAGTTAAGTACATACACACATTAGCTTCAAGAGAAGAATACACATTGGTTGATGGTATGTTTGATACAATAAGATGCCTTTTGTAGCTCAACTCCACTTCTGCCATATACTTTTTCTTAACTTATGATCGTAAGACATAAACCATCTAATTAGCATATAGAAACTTGAGTTATGTTATCATTTCTGTTGTAGGTCACTGGGTGCTTCTATTGACTTTCATTGTTTAACATGCTGGTTTCATTAACCTTTTAACTTTCAACACACTTATCCTTTAGTTTCAGATAATCTCTTTTTCCTTATTTCTTTAGAGATTGGGACATCAATGGGGCATCTTTTCTCCTCTTTTCTTGCTCTATGCCAGCCTTCCTTTTACATAAAGTTTTGTTTGAAGTGTGTTGAAGGTGACACAGGCAGTAATCTGCAAGCACACACCACTCACAGCACTCTAGATGTTTGACTGGGAAGGAAAGAAGGAAAGGCTGTGGTGTGTGCATTGTAAACCCAGTCAGGCAAGCTCTCTCTCTCTCTCTCTCTCTCTCTCTCTCTCTCTCTCTCTGTGTGTGTGTGTGTGTGTGATCAGTTTTCTTCCCTTTTTTTTTTTTTTTTTTTTTTTTTTTTTTTTTTTTTTGTCTTGCCATCATTCAACACGCATGAGATTTAGCGAGTGACCGGAGAAAGCACGCTTGGCTATCTTGAATGATGGGCAGCAGAGAAGGGTGGAGGAGTGGGGGAGGGAGGACGAGTATATACTATGTAAGGCTAGCATCATATGTATATAACAACTACTGCTCAGATAAAAGTTAATTCAAGATTCTTATGATGACTCTTGATATTGTTTAAGAGAGAGAGAGAGAGAGAGAGAGAGAGAGAGAGAGAGAGAGAGAGAGAGAATTTCCCCACTTTCCATTTCCCTCCAGGCTACAAATCGAAGCAAGTCATGTTACATATACTTCTCTCGTCGCGCTCTCGCGCTCGCGCTCTCTCGCTCTCTCTCTCTCCTCTCATCTCTATCTCGTCGCAAACTTTGGCGTGTGACAACAGAAGAAATGTTCCAGGCTACCACGTGACCCTCAGCTTTCCTTTCTCTCTCTCCTTCCCTTTCTCTCGTTCGTTCCTTCCGCATTCCTTGCCACGGGAAAGTGAGTTTCATCTTGCCATGAAGCATCTCTAGATCTTTTGTTTTATATAGCGTGTGTATAGATACTTTCATATGAGCTATTTTATTTTATTTTATTTTATATACCTCTCTTTCTCTTCATCCTCACCCCCCCCCC
>CM035197.1:14024646-14067951 GCA_020233015.1 Callinectes sapidus
CTCTCTCTCTCTCTCTCTCTCTCTCTCTCTCTCTCTCTCTCATCATTATTTCGAAATCGCAGTCTGATAGCAAACATTTTGAAAAGTCGGACTAAGCAAAGCCCCACCGCCAATTTCCCTTGATTTTTTGCTTTGACTTTGAACAGGGTCAAATGCTACTTGAGAATAATGATAATGAATAAATAAGTGCCGCGGTTAGAGAAGATGGGTCAGGAGGACATGGTGGAGGACGAGGATGGCCTGTAGTTATTAAATTAGGTTGTTTTAACTCGTAAAATACATTAGGGAGAAAAATTAATAAACATGCGTTTCTCTGCCTTATAAACATATGTTATCGCGCTAAGTTTATAAGTTAGTGGAATCGCCCCAAAGAAATACAAGTCGCAGTGTCGCAAGGTCTCAAGTCGTACTGGGGGCGCCAAAGAGAGTCGCTGTCGCACCAGTCCGGCAGTAAAGTCAATAAGTCAGAGTCGCACCGAAAAAAAAAAAAAAAAAAAAAAAGATAATACTAATAGATAAAGTCGCGTCCAACTTTGAAATAATATACTGGAAAAAAGGAGGGATGATCACAGTATTAAGTTTGTATGGAGGCAGAAAAATCGTAAAATTTATGGAAAAGATCTTGGTGTACAGTTGGGAAAAAAGATAGAAACTAATGAATGAGATAAGAATGAAGGAAATAACATAGGAAGTTATTCAAAGTGAAACAGATTAGAGGACAAAATATTTCGCCCGACCACGGCACGGTGAACAGCGAGCTGCTGGCCACCGCTGTTTGTTTACATTGGATTGCCGAGGCCAGACAGACTTGAGGCTTGACTGGAAGCAGATGCACAAGACAGTGACCACAGGCAAGCAATACTGGCCAGACACCTGTGAGAATTACTGACCCGTATTCTTAAAGCTTGTGACTTTATAGTTCAATAACTCGTATGACACTAAATTGCAAGGCAAGGTATTATCATTTATAAGTGTTTTCATGATTCGGCATCGGCAATTTGAAAAAAGAAAAAAAAAAAGCTAAAGTACTTTCGACTTGCCGTCATTGTGGCCTTTTAAAATAGCTCATATGAAAGCCCGAGGCGCTTTAGAATAAAAGCCATTGTTATATTGTTGAGAGGCAGCAGGTGGTACGGTAGGTGGCAGGCTGCAGGCTACACCGGGACACACGCAGGCCATACATAGCCAGCAGCCGCTCACCATCCACCACCAACCCGGCAGCTATGGCAGACTTGGAGTGGAAGCCTTTCTCCCTTACTTACGTAGAATATCCAAATGGTAAGTATGCAGGATGTGTTACTTGTTACCTGTGTGCATGGTGGGATGTGTTAGCTGTAGCAGATTTGTCCTAACATAGACATAAATCAAGCTCTGCAGGTTGCTGGTTAACATATCTAAAGTGGTTACATATTAATCCTGCATATACTGTTGACAGTCATTCTTATCTCAACCAACTATGCAATTATCTTCTTGTCTGGGTGATATGGCTATCTTCTTTCCTGAACTCCATGATGACTATTAATGAAAAGTGGTAAATCTTTATAATACACCTGCTTATGATACAAGCACAGAGTTAACATAAGGAGTAGAATGGTCAGTGACTTTACCATAAATGTAGACAAATTATGTGGCAAGCACATTGTCTGTAGTAGCACTCAGGAGGGTGGCAGAAAATTGAGATTTTTAAGGTCCAGTGGTGTCATTTTTTAGGTATTTTGCTAGATTATAAAGGGGTTTTGTTTGCCTAGTTTAATGTGTGGGCAGACTGTCCGATAAGGATAGGTTAGTTTAGAAGAATTCAGAATATAAGCGGTGGGTGGTGGGAGAAGGAAGGTGATCTTATACTAGCATCATAATAACCTATCTAAACATTATCCTTGTTCAGTTAGGTTTAGTTAGGTTCTTAGTATTTACCAAACTTTTACCTTTTTTGCTTTAGGAAGTCTTTAGAAGTTTGTAATGCATATTTTGCAGCTTGGATTTTTATCTCACATACAAATATTGAATTCAGTAAAAGAAGCTACAGTTATCTTTATGTGTATTCCTCCAGAAATCAATGAATTTACCATTTCAAAACTCTGGGAAATGGAAATTATTCCATTAGGTGCCGCAACAGCTTAGGTCATATGGCACCACTAGGGTTAACAAGAGAGCGCTACATCTCCTACTGGGCAAATAGGTTGGGCAAGGATTCAAACCTGGGCTGCCAGCACCGGAGGCCCGAAACCAACTATGCCACCCAGCCTCCTCAAACCTCTGGGCATGTACATAGTAGTAATTATGAGAAAAGGAGCAATTGTGTAGATTCTGCATGTTTATATGTATTAAATTAGTTTACTTCTTTGGTAGTTCTTTTATAGGCAAACATTTCCTTTTAAAGTAAATATAATTCTGCCTTCCACTAAAATGTGCCGTTCTTTTCCTTTCTCAGGTGATCTCATTGGAAAGTTTCTGGCAGTGTGCAGCTTGACCCCCATGGCAATTATTGTTGGTTTTGTGACTTTAATTTTATTTAGAAGAGATCTACACACAGTAAGTATATATTTGTGATTATATTCTAAACAATAGATATGTTAGAGAAAACTATAAAGTATATAAACTTGCTCAATAGTCAGCTAGTATGCCATACTAACATATGTACAGTTTTGTGTGTCTTCCATCACTAGTCCTCTGAAATATTTAGAATCTCTCCATAGCCAAAGTTGGTAAGAATGTTAGAGCATCACATGAATATGGGAAGTTACTCAACCTTTGTTGATGTATATATTGATTATCTGCCATCTTTTGATACCTATTTTCCATGAATTTTACAAGAACTAACAATTTGTTTTCCTTGCATAGAATATGTATTTTTTTTACATTTTTGTTTTCTACAGATCACATTCTTTGTTGGCGCTTTAATAAATGAAGGAATCAACCTGGTGTTGAAGAACATCATTGCAGAGCCTCGGCCAGTGCAGCGGGGCGGACTCTACACAGAATATGGAATGCCATCCTCCCACTCACAAATGATGTGGTTCTTTGCTAGTTATTCTGTCCTCTTCTTAATATTTAGGTTGGTGCAAATTGATAGGCTTAGCAATGATGATATTTAAAGGAGATATGTATATTTTAGTATGCACTGTAACGTCTGAAGCAGTTTAGTCTTTGTTGAGTATCCAAGTCATGCTTTGGGACACCTTCAGAGTTGTGATGCAGCCCTTAATTAAGTCTTGCTTGGATTACTATTATAAGTAGTAGAAGAATTATTTGTAGTATTTTTCTGAGGACAAATGATTCAACTAGGGATGAAATGCTTGGCATTTAACCACCCATTTTTTATTTATTTATTTATTTATTTAATTAATCATTTATGTATTTTTCATTTATTTATATTTTTATTTTTATTTTGTATTTTATTTCATTTTACTCTTTATTAATTTATCTATTTATTTTATTTGATTATATTAATTTTTTTCTAAAAATCCTAAGATGATATACTACACATATTCTGAATATATTTATCAATTTTGATTATTATCTTTCAGGTTACACCACATCAGTAATTATGTGATGGAGCTATTGTGGAAGGTGCTCGTGGCTGTCGGCCTCATCACTGCAGCTGCTGTTGTTGCTTACTCCAGGTGCTGCTCTCATTTAGTTAACAACACAGGTGTAGGATGGAATATTCACTGAACAACATAGAGGAAGTTCATAAAAAAAGCATTTCATATATTATACATACATTCACCTCATTCTTATCTACACATTTGTCAGATCTTCCTCTAAAGACCAACATTTGGTGTTATTTTTCACGTGTTCTAAATTAAATCACTCCTGACCACATTAAGGAATGTATTGTAGCCTATAAAATTCAAATTGAGTGAACTATACTGTATTATTATTTTATAGTCATTAGTTTTGTTACTGTTCTTCTCTCTCTCTCTCTCTCTCTCTCTCTCTCTCTCTCTCTCTCTCTCTCTCTCTCTCTCTCTCTCTCATTATTATTATTATTATTATTATTATTATTATTATTATTATTTCATAACCGTTGTTTTGTTACTGTTCTTATTACTAAGAGAGAGAGTAGGAGTGTCATGGGAAACTTTCATATTTATCTAGGGCTTAGCACTTGTGAAATGCAGAATGAATCAACTGTTGTTTACATCACTCAGGCTTGTACCATGTTAGTGTGTCTGACAGTCCTAGTACAAGTGAGGTTAGATTTTAAGTAACTTCATCTACTTCCTTATTGTTCTGTTTTTGCCATTAATCTTAAATTCTCAATTTTGGGGCAATAACTTCATTAGGTTTTGTACCTTCCCTCAGTCAGAAGTTCTCTGAACTACGAACAGTCTAGTAACAAAAGTTGAACATTTGGTAAATTCTTATTAGGTCAGAGGACAAGGATGAATAGAAATACCTGACATGATGAAGCTGAGTGTCAGATGCTACTTATCTATAGATTGTGACTACCATTGCCAAGAAAAATATTAGGGAATGCAATCTATAATGATCATTTCCTTAATTAGGTGTTGTATTCACCCATAGTATGAGTAACACTTTTCCATAGCAGGAGAATGTTGTAGTATCTAATATTGTACCTGATATTGTTGCTGCAGAGTGTACTTGCTGTATCACTCATGGGCCCAGGTGTTGCTTGGGGCTGTGGTGGGGGTGCTGCTGGGCTGTGGCTGGTTTGTGGTAGTCCATGTTCTCTTCACTCCACTCTTCCCCACAGTGGCATCCTGGTGAGTATCATGTAGCAGGCGCACACACTGAAATTATAACTATTGTGACTGGAAAATGTCTTGTAAAAATGTTGTTGAGAATTTGAATTATGATACGGTATTCATATTCTAAGAACTACTTTTGGATATATACTTTACTATGAAAATTGCTTATACTTGGAAATTATAATGATCACAAAATATATAATTTTCTTGGAGTTTTTCATGAACAATATTTGGATGTTAGAGTTTAGATAATTCCAAGATATTTCTTCTTACAGAGTATTTGAGAGTGTAAACTATATCATGAGAACACATTTACATACCTGAGAATTAAAATTATTGTAAATTACCCACATATTTCTTTCCTGGAATATTTCAGATCATCAAATATATAATAAAAAATACTTATACCCCTATTACTTAGATTATCATAGGATATTAAATTCTCCAGGAGTGTATGTGAGAGGCTGATGATCCGAGACACATCACTCATCCCTAACATTTTGTGGTTTGAGTACACTCATGCACGCACCGAGAGCAGAGCAAGAAACCGCAAACTTACCTCCATGAAAAGTCAATGACATTTGTGGTAATCTGTTAGTATTTGTGCTGTTGCTTTCCTTGCAGTTTGATATTATTTGAGCATAGTTCCAATTTTATGTTTGTCTTTTTATTATTATTACTGTGCTGGTAAAGCCATATTGTGCAAGACATTTTTATGGTGATTATATTTATGTTTTATATATTGATTCATTGTTTAATCAGAAATTTGGTACTTTTGTTTCTCTGTGATCTCTTTTACCCATGAAGAATGTCAATAGACTGTCATTATATAAATTTGGGGTTATTCATCAAAGGGCAGTATTTATCACTGATGTTTGACAAAGTATTCATAAAAATAGACTATGCACCAGTGAACTGTAGGTAGGAAATACTCATTCTCATATTCTCTCTCTCTCTCTCTCTCTCTCTCTCTCTCTCTCTCTCTCTCTCTCTCTCTCTCTCTCTCTCTCTCTCTCTCTCTCACACACACACGCACACACGCACACACACACATGCACACACACACACACACACACACACACACACACACACACACACACACACACACACACACATGGACAAGACTTTCCTTCAGCACATATATGTAAAGGCAGTATCATTGGTTTGACAGTTGGTGAGGAGAGGAGACTCATAAGCTATTTAATCATTTTAAGAAAATAAGAACTTTGAACAAAATGGTGATGGTAATGAGCCAGGGTCATTGCTCATTACCAGTCAGAATTTACATGATGTAGTGGAATATCCCTCTGAAAAATCTAAATTCCTTATTTTTTTCAAGATATAGTGGGAATTAGTATGAGATATTGAAGAGTAACTGTCCGTGAATATAATCTTATCACCAATTTTTAGGACAGTCAAAGAAAAGATACCCTAAATTAGTTTCATTCTATTCCTCCATTGAGGATGGCAGCCAAGTATAGATACTGACAGGTGATGGATATTTCTAATATGAATGAATTTTTTACATGCTATTTTTAAGCAGATAAAGTCCAAAAATTACGTATATACTGTAGGAATAGTAGTCTGAAGATATTTGCATTCAAGAATCATAAGACTTTCCAAATAAGTGATTATTATTGCTACAAGAAAGTACTTCTGTGTAAAGTCTTAACATTGCACTCTTCCTGTAAAAGTATGTGGTAGTCAGGTAGATAGAATTCTTTTTAGCCATGTTTAGAGACATGACATCATGACACCTGAAAGTATTTCATGTCAGTTCAGTATGGATGTCCTCAGACCTTCATGTTAATGTATATTGATGCTATGGGGAAAAGATTGTTCACCATTTTCAAGAACTTTTTTTTTCAGGCAAAGGAGCCTTCAGCTTTATTATTAGCACCACAACCATGACATCCCTGCTGTGTGAATTTTTTCTTGGACTCTTGCAATCATAGTACTTACATGCAATCATCTCAAGGATTATTTCTGAAAGGAAAATCCAAACATGCTGGAAGGGACCTTGAGGTGATAAAGAATGTAAAGATACTGGGAACTTTATTCTTAGATTTATTGTTGGTGCTGGTGGTTTTGTTTGTTTGCACAGCAGACATTTTTTAAGAGTGGTCAGTGAGGAACTGTCTTCTCACATCCTTAGAGACTCAAATGTTAAGATAAGTTTTTATGTAATATGATTTATCTATATGCAGTTATGTTGCATATAGATCCTTCAAGAAAACTAAAAGAAACTTTAGTTCTCACATATAACATGCAGTATTGTGGCAATACGGATACAACTTGGGAGAAAATTAATAATGCCTGCCAATAGCTCTCTGTCCCACCCTGCTTCTTTAGTTATAGATCTTTACTGTTAATTTTACAGAGATGGAATATTTTAAAATCTGCATTATTTTTCTGTAGAGAGATATTGCATTGGAATGCAGAATGTCACTCCAGCACCAGAATTTTTTCTAAACAAGGGTTTGAGCAAGTAAAATTAGAATTCATAAGAAAATACTCCCTGTGTATTGAGTACCAGTGGACAATGCAACACAACAATGGTCCAACACTAACAGAGGAGAAAGATAATGACCGTACCATTAAAGATTGGGGCTAACTGGTAATGAGGTGGTTACCCAGTTAGGCCATGGTGCCAGAATATGTGTAGGGTCATAAAGTGCTTGCCCTCACAGTCATTGACTTCCTCACTTTGAACAGTGTTATTTTTGTCCTCAGGTTCAGCTTTGCTGCTGTGAAAAGTGAGGCAGACAGAGTGCTCTTAGTGATATAGATTAGGGAATGTTAGGATGGATGTGTGTGTGTGTGTGTATGCATGTATGTGTATGTCTGCATGTTGAAGTTGTGGGTGGTTTGTCTGGCTAGTTTATAGATGCAGTCTGATATAGTGAGTTGATGAGATGAGAAGCAAACTGATTCTTCTCCCAACATTTTATATGGTAAGACAACCATTAACCTGCTCTGTGAGTTGCCAATGGACAGTGTTACTCATTAAGTCACTTCTCATTGTTTGAACCAGAAGCAGCCAACTAATCTATTACACTGCCTGTCATTTGCCACATGTCATTTATCTTCATTACTACCAAATGCTCTCCTTTCTGAGCAGTTCTCTTCTTACCATCACCAAAAAGACATCATACAATGAAAGGTAACATCTTGTAAGCATAGAGAAAATTGTAATACAATAAAACCTCACTAACTCAGAGGGCCAGTTCAACTCTGTCAATTCCAGCACTGCTTTTAAATTTCATGTCTGCAGCGTGTTCAGCAAGCCTCTTGCAGTATGCTGGATGTCCAGACTGCCCACTGATATCCCTTTAGCTCTTTGTTTTGTGTATTATAGGTAGAGAGATTTGTTGGGTTTTTCATGCTGCACCTTTCACGTACTTCTTCACTAAAATTGGTCTTACTTGATGAGGTTTTACTGTATAGTTCCATGTAAGTGGTAGTATCATCATTGCCATATCACACAGGTACATTGTAGGCTTGATGGCACATCTAAGACCATAAGAAAATAAGGAAACTGTAAAATACCAGCTGACTTACATATGATTACTGAAGACTTACCATCAGTCATCATCATCCATAAATTTATCCAACTTCCTCTCTTAAAACAGGTTCTTGTAATTGCAGATTCACAGAAAAGGAAGAGCATAAAAATTGAATACTTATAAGGTTTGGCCAATGATAGCCTGTAATATTTGTGCAGGGCATAGAGAATCCCATTTTTCATCCTTTTCTCTTGCTCATTTATTTTTTTATTTTATGTTCATCATTCTAACTAATGTTTATATTGTTATTCTAATTAATCTGTGATTTGTTACTATGTATTTGTATTTATTTGTTTATGTACATATTTCATATATAAAGTAAGAGAACTAGGAATTTTTCATCCATATCTGTATTCCTAGAATGAGACAATGCTTGTCTTATCTCGGCCACCCACCTCGAGAGGGAATATCAACCTGATAAGTGGATAGATAGATTTGTTAATTTTTTACTTTTTTATTAATTTATTCTTTTGTTTATTGAATATACTACCTATTTGCCACTTGTGTATAGAGTTTAGATTGTTTCTGGTATCATAGCAAGTACACCAAGTGGTTCCACAGAGACACAGACAGACTTTTAGCAAACACACACACACACACACACACACAGACAGACTTTTAGCAAACACACACACACACACACACACAGACAGACTGATGGCAAACACACACACCGCATAGTGTAGTGGTTAGCATGCTCGGTTCACAACCGAGAGGGCCCGGGTTCAAGTCCTGGGTGTGGCGAGGCAAATGGGCAAGCCTCTTAATGTGTATCTAGCCCCTGTTCACCTAGCAGCAAGTGAATTACACACACACACACACACACACATTATTTGGTCATCTACTGTCAGATTCAGGGGTCATTTTTTCCTTGCCTCGCTGCACACCTGTTTTCTGGTTTACAAACAGCCTGAGTGGAAGCCTGATGTCTCTACCGGGCCAGGAACTCAATTTCCACACCCCTAGGTTGTGACTTATTGCATATATATATATATATGCATATATATATATATATATATATATATATATATATATATATATATATATATATATATACACACACACACACACACACACACAAACACACACACACACACACGCACACACACACACACACACACACGCACACTGCGTAGTGTAGTGGTTAGCATGCTCGGCTCACAACCAAGAGGGCCCGGATTCAAGTCCCGGGCGCGGCGAGACGAATGGGCAAGCCTCTTAATGTGTATCTAGCCCCTGTTCACCTAGCAGCAAGTAGGTACGGGATGTAACTCGAGGAGTTGTGGCCTCGCTGTCCCGGTGTGTAGTGTGTGATGTGGTCTCAGCCCTACCCAAAGATCGGTCTATATGAGCTCTGAGCTCGCTCCATAGGGAAAGGCTGGCTGGGTGACCAGCAGGCGACCGAGGTGAATAACACACACACACTTACGTAAAAGTCCATTAATTCAAACACCAATTATCAAAATTTCCCAATACTCAATTTTTTTTTTTTTATTTTAAGGTAGGGTAAAAAAAATTTATAACCAAAATTTGGTCTCTGAGCTAGGCATCAGGTGCACCCTAACAACAAAGGGTGGAAATAGATGTTACAACTGATGCTCCTACCCTACCAAGTCCATAACAATAGACAGTGCAGTACAGTAATGAATTTTTATAAATAAATGTGTTGTTTGAATGACATGGAAGCATTGTATGTTACACCTAGGATTTCAGGTGTGTGTGTCACATTGTTGTTTATTGTGAGTAGTGGGCTATATTGATGTTGGTGATTATCACTGTTGAGAAGAGTGTTTGTTGATTTGTTAGGAGCTATGTGAGAAGAGTGTTTGTTGATTTGTTAGGAGCTATGTTAAGTCTATTTGCAGTTTAAAAGTCTTGAACTTTGTTCAGGAATATTTGTAAGAAATTAGAGGCTGTGTCTACTTTTGAATTGTGTGGATGCAATTGTAATATCATCTGGATAAGAAGCTATATGGTCAATTTTCATTTTCATCGACAGCTATTGACCTGTAGCCTAACTTAACCTTGACTTAATTTTACATAAAAATATGAGGGTAAAAAAAACCTACTGCACAAAAAATAATAATATTGGGAATTGTTGGCGATGCTGTTCACCAAAAATGCCTGTGGCAGCCACCATTACATGTCTCACCAAACAAATATAAGCAATGTGAGAAAATCATTGGATGCGTAAAACAGAAAATTGTCAAAACTTACATGGAGGTCCTGGCCTGGTGGTGTTTTTAGGAGTACATCCTGATAATCCAACAAAACTGATAATCCATCACACTTCTGGTTCCCTGTTCATTGGAATAATAGACTTTTATGTACTTTATACACACACACACACCCACATCCACACACACACACACACACACACACACACACACACACACATATATATATATATATATATATATATATATATATATATATATATATATATATATATAAAATGGCATTTGACTTGTGTGTAAGTATGTACTACACACACATAATAAAACAGTTTTCTAAGTAAGGCAAACTATTGAACATGCTGTATAAAGGTTGTTATATGTATGTATATTTATGATAGACTATTTGCCAATCAGTCGCACAACAAATCATTAAGATAAATTAAATCTATTTAATGAAATGTGTAGAAATTAAGTCTACATTTTTTAAACATCTATAGTTAAAAGAATTTATAGAATTTCTATAAATTAAAACTGAAAAGTTAGTTGAGACATTGTAGTATTGCATGGAATACAATAACATTATTGTCATTGGTTGAGGGGAGCTGCATTTAATGTCCATGTAGTTAAATGGTTGTTAATGAGTGGCAATATCAAAGAAAGTTTCTGCCCACTGAGTATCACCTGGATTAACTTTAAGGTTAATCGGTCAACCAGTTTTGCATTTGCTGTATATTCTTTTTATTCCAGAGGATATTTTTCAGTGGGTACAGACTTGGGTGCAGTAATAAAAGTTTCCAAATACTGTTGTTAGATATTATATTGGTTGTAATAAAGTAAAGAAATATGGTTGTGGCAATTCACTTGAAAGACCTTGTCATCTAATGCTTTCTTTTATGTGGATATGTGAGATGAACAGTAAACTGCAGATGGACAACACAAGATCACATTAGGATTCATGCTATGATACACTACACGCTATAGTAGCAGCCAAACTTTCCTCTTTACTTCTCAGTATGGTAGTTATGTCTAAATAGGTTTGTTATCACCCATTTTAGCACTTCCATTAGTGTTATTAAATCTCTTATTGACTTACTGCTCTCACCATTCCATCTTGTCACTTCTTACAACTCTCAGATGACTGATTTCTGTAGCATACATTATAGACTGATGTGTTTCATTCCACATCCTGCATGTTCTAACTGGATGATCACACACACATTTTCTAGTGTCAGGCCTATATGCTCTCACAGATCCTGTTCTCTCAATCTACACTCTTACTTATACCAATCTTAATGAAAACCCTTCCATTTTTACAACCTTCAGCACTGCTAGGCTCACCAGTGGTAATGAAAATGTCATTGAAAAAAATCCATTTATTTACAAAAATAATCATTTCTTTTTGTGTCTTAGCATAATGTATTATCACAGACATGTTTCTAATATTTTGTAGCATTACAAGAAAAGAGAATAGCCTGAGCATGTTCTGGTAAGTCCCATCAGACATTACAAACTCTTTATGTAATGGTAAAGGTAAAATTAAACATGTTTATAAATGAAATGAAAGAAATAATCAACCACAATAATTACTTAAAGAAATAACTATTATATAAGATTACAATCCAAAAGACAATAGAAATAAACTAAAAATAAGTCAACATAGCTTAAAGGCAACATGAACATAGTTCAAATCCTCTTGTCATAAACCCTCATAAAGTGATGAGGTATTCAAGGCCAACTAATATTCACTCAGGTCTTCGTGAGCACTTATTGGTAACTTGGTAAAATCATTCACCTTCAGTGTTCGGCAAAACTTTATCTCTGGCAATCACATCTCATTGTCTATTAATCATTTTCTTATCCCCTCCCCAAAAAACAAACATATTTGCTGAAGATGTTAGAAATTGAAGATCATCAAAGTAAATAAATGTGAATGTTAAATTACCATGAAATATGTATTCTTCCATATAAAATATGGAGCATAATGAAGTTTACATGACTTACTGTTGTAGAAAAGTACAACAATAAAACCATCCAACTAAACTGTGATTTGAGAGGATCAGGGCAGTCTTACTTAACTGAAATTGCAATTCAATTGTTAAAGAACATTGCAAGACTAATAATATGATGCCATAAAGTAAAAAAAAAAAAAATTTTGGGCATTCAGCTAATACAAGTACTGACCTGAGAAGAAGATTGCTAAAAGTGAAAATTTGTAAAAATAGGAGAGCAAAAACAAATTGACTCTTAAATACAAAAGTGGATGAATGGAGGCCATCAGGTTGTTAGTGCAGAGTGATCTGAAAACTTCAAAGGATTAGAGAAATTCATAGAGACAATAGGTGAATATGTTTGTCTTATATTGGGACTGCAACTTGTAAGCTTAAAGATTTCTTCAAACTCTATTTACATTCTTACAAGTACTAGTCCCCTTCATCAGAGTCTTCTGCAAGGATGACATTATGGCCAGGAAGAGTATCAGGGTTAAAAGTTGCTTCAAAGCAGCGTCGGAAAAAGAATTTAGTCCTTTTTGCTGGAGGTGATGATGGTATTGTGTCACTATCTTCCTCTTCTTCTTCTGATGTTACTTTGTGGTTATTCCTTGGCAGGGGCACTATTGGTTCACAGTGAGAAGTGTCACACCCAACATCATCTTTCTGCTGGAGTGGTATTTCTTCAACTCTTGAGTTTTCCAATGCAACAGAAATATCTTGTACTCCTGTGACATCTGGAGTTGAAATTAATTATTTACTTAGTATAATATGCTAAATTTCATCACACTCCTAACCCCTTTAGTACCAGGACACATTTTTACTTTGAGTTTTGAGTGTTACTAGATGATTCTATTAACATTAGGAAGGGTCTGTGGAGGTCTGAGATTAAAGGCCAGATGAAGTCATCAAATAATATGCAGAATATGAAAATGCATCCCAGTACTAGAGGAGTTAACAGTTATCCTAAGAAAATAGAGATTACAAAAGCCAGCTAGCCAACTCCTAAAATCCATCTTATTAATCTTGTCACATCATTCTCTTTGAAAGCCATCAAAATATCTTATTACAAGTTTTAAGAAAATCCTAGAAAAACTGGTCAAAATATGCAAAAATGTAAACCTCAATTTTTCATATTTACACACAAAAAAAAGAAAGAAAAACTGTTCATCTTTAATAAAAAAAAAACTATACATACTTATCTAAAAGAACTTTATAGTTCACAAATAATGAAAACTTAAAACCACTGGATTGGTCTGCTTAACTTTATTGCTTAATACTTTCATCATAATTTCTTTTTAATATCCCCATCTTCCCTTATGAGATTGGACAGTTTCAAGTGTTTGAAGTAAAAGATTTCTGCTTGATGCCCTTTGACCACAAGTGTAAAAGATTTCTTATTCTAAAGAATAACGCATAATAAATCATAACCTGAAACAAAGAAGTAATGTTCTTTTTTATACACATGTCAGCACAAGCTTTTCCACAAGCATTAGAGACAGCCCTCAATGAAAAATATATGGTATGAATCTCACCTCTGTCCTGACTAGATGAGTTTGGAAGGTTGTTTTGTCTCACAGATATTTTACTGGAGGCTTTCCCTATTGAAGTGGAGGCCCGTGGCTCATGACAGGACGTACTTGTAGGCTGAGTTCCAATTTCAGCCTTCTGAACTAAGGTTGCAAGGACTAGGGTGCCTTCATATAGAGGTTTACTATCATAGGTGAAGATGATAGGGCTGAAAGATGAATTATTTTAAAGCTTTTTAATTCCACAGACACAATCCCAAGTGAATCCTATAGCAGTATCAATAATTATGTTCCATGTAATGGGTCTTACTTATACACCAATACATGTAAAGTATATAATCACCATTGAGACAGGCTAAAATCTTTTAGAATTCAATTTCAGGATATATTAAGAAATTAAGGGTTTCTACTTCAGTCTGCTTACATTAAGACTATTTTGAATTGTTAAATATGTCTTTTTGTTCTGTCTGAACTCTAATACAAACAATCCTTGGTCTTCAGAGCCAAATATCCATAGATATGTAAGCAAAATAACAAGCTTTCATGGTGAAACTTGAATGTATGACACTTACCTGCCAGGACCGGAAAAATATGCTCTTATGGAGATACCAGTTGACCCAGTGAATGCCAATAGTGCTCTTATTTCTTTGAGACAGACAGTTAACTCACAGTTACTTGTGATATTATAATCTTCAAACTCTCCACGTGTCAGTGTAACTACAGTGTGGACAACTTTGCTGGGATCTGAAATGATATTTAATATTTCATGACAACATTCATAAATCCAGGATTCAATATACACGGTGTCTCATTTATCAAAGTACTCACTTCAGGGTATAATTATTCAAATTAATACAAGTCAAAGAGGAGAATGGCTGAAATGAATAATAGAAAAATATTTTTATTACCACTTGAAAAATATCTTCCTCCACTGCTCCAGTCCATTCAGGCATTGCAGAAATAGCCAAGAATAACCTTTCTTCACAATCTTTTTTGGTGTTCTCTACAAAACTGCTGCTGCTGCAGCTTTATGGTTTCCTTCACATAATTCATATATAAATACTATACATATCAAAAACTATGTATAATCACATTACTCTTAGTAGTGGCTAACTGCAATGAGCTATTTCTTTTTATTTGTCAACTTATTTATCTTATTCACTTATTTATTTCACTTATCTACTTTCTTTTATAAAAGAAACACAGGCCAAGAACACAAAAATAGAGGTAAAAGCTTATGGTGTTCCTTCCTGAGAAAAAGAGGATGATAAATATAGTACAGCCTCAGAGTCCATGGGGAGGGGACAAAAAGATTGCCAATACAAGGTCATACTGCTTTATCAATATTGACCCTAAGTGTCTTGACACTCCTATCAACTTTTGCAAAATTTGCAGTCTTAGATGTAATTTTCAATCTGTAGAACATCACTTCCCTACTAAATCTCATAGGATATCCTGTAGGTTCAGAGAAATAAATGCATACATATACTGTACAAACATACATACCTGGTTCCTCTACATGAGATTTCAATATGAGATTGCGAGGTGTGAAGCAAAATGATATTTCCTCCAAAGTGTGCTGATGAAAGCTGGACAGGGCACCAAGCAGCACTCGAGAGTCACTCACCATATGGTTGGGACAGGATTCCTTGTTATACACAGCCTGGAACACATTTACATTAAGACATGTTCATCTAAAAAATATAAAGAAAAGTATCGGTCTCTATTCTTAACATTGAAAATAGCGCTCCTTGGGCTAAAACTCTTTTGATAGAGGTGCTAAATGTATACAAAACAAAATGCCACATCTGAAATCTGTAAGATTTAAGTCAAGTTAGAGTATAATATTGTTATATAGGTAATAGTGTACATGAATGCATAATACTTTAATTTCAATCTAAAATGACAAAAAACAATCTCTTTTCCTACTGAGTACTCTTATATACATACACTGACTATATTATCTCCACATTACATGACTCACAATTTCTTCTTTAAAACATCTTTTCCTACTGTGTCCTCTTCTACACACTGGTCATGTCATGCAGGTACATACCTCACCATGCTCCCCATATTTCCAAGCACCATTTAAAAAAATTCATACACCCTGGTTGACTATCACTGGATTGGTAATTAACAGAAATAAACTTACCTGCAAAGCATCACATTCTATAAACGACAAGTTGTGTGTTTTGACAATTCCATAATGACAGGTAAGCTGAATAACCAATTTGGCTTTCTCCCATTTCAAGGTTAATTTACATTTCTGAACAGTTCGTTCCAGGTTGTGAATTCCTTTGAATATATTCAACACTGCCTGAAAGAAAAATGGTGCATATAACCATGTATTTTGCAGTGCACACTAGGCTCATATAAAGAGTAATCAGAATTCAAATGTCAGCCTGATAGACTATTTGGACATATACTTCACAAAATAAAACATCTTTATATGTTTGTACTTTCAATCAACGTAGCAGATTTCTAGCAAATCATTGCTTAGTGATAATATTAAAAATGAAAATGTTAAAAATTATACAAAACCTTAATACTTTTGATACTTTAATCTGTAACTATGAATTTGTAAAACATAAGCTTCACCTTCATAGCCACTTTACACTTGAATGTATCCTCTCCAGATGTTGGTGTCTGGCCTCCCAAGCCACTGTCAAAGAATGTGAAGAAGGAATTTCCAAAGTTGTACGAGAAGAATGCTGACCGGGATGAGCTGATGGTGCGAAAGGAGACTCCTGGGGTGCAATGCATAAAAATTGTCATAATAGTGAACAGAATTAATACAAAATACATCACATTACAACCAAGTAAACTTGATACAAAACTTACAAGAATTCTACAAAATGTGAATATCTTCCTCTTGAGAAACTAATATTTGTACAGTGAAGAGTCAATATTCAAACATTTTGGAGATCAAACTTTTTTGATACACCAGTGCCTTGATTTACAAATGGGTTATGTTCTTAGAAAACTGTTCGTAAATAGAAAATTCATAAATAGAACCATTTTCCCCATACACTATACAAGGGGAGATACGTTCCTACAAAAATAATCATGTCCTTGTGTTATTAAAAAATATGTATTTCTGACAGGTTCAGTTATCATTAATGTCATCATCTTGTAAAGTTGAGATTGAGGACGCAGCAATGGCAGCAGACAACTCATCAGTGTTATCAGCGATTGTCAGCTTGAAAAACTGTTATTCTCAACTGTTTAGCATGTGACACATTTTCTTGATAGAACATTTGAATGCATCGATTGCTTTCACAATTAGGGTCATTGTCAACAATTTCCTGGATGCCATTTTCAAAGTCACTGAAAGCATCAGCCACAGGTGAGATGCAGCTGTGTTGTGGCATCGTCCTCTGCTCCCTCCCCTCCTGCTGCTTGTTGTTGTTCTATTGCCAATACAGTAAGTTTTTTCTCTAAGGTAGTAGCTTTTCTAGCTTTTTAGGCTTGTCAGACCACTTAATTAAACTTGATGCTTGCTTAGCCTTTTGCACTGATCTAATCACTAAAAAGCTTATAAAATTTGAATCACCTTCATAAACAGAGCATTCATAAATCAAGCAACTGGTGTAGTGAATTACATATGATACTGGAATGTCCGCACACATGGTTGCAAACAAAAGCTCTTGTCTCTCCCTCTCTCTCTCTCTCTCTCTCTCTCTCTCTCTCTCTCTCTCTCTCTCTCTCTCTCTCTCTCTCTCTCTCTCTCTCTCTCTCTCTCTCCGCTGCTGTTAGTTGTCCCACCACAGTCAAGAGAATAACAATATTTTCCTGTGTCCTGTCTAAGGTTTTTCATTTAGAAACTTACAATGGCACCAAAGAGGTTTACAATGGGTATGAAAAAGCAATTTAATTGACCTCTGGTAGTGGAAGAAATGGAAGAATTGTTTATAATAAAAAACACATTGAAATTTTTGTAAACCTAAGGTTTCACTAAGGTGAGAACAAATTACTACCTGATTCATAGGTATCAGTACTCAAACTTCATGATACCCAGACAGCCATTTGGCACAGATTAAGTTTGAGTATTGAGTCTTCACTAATCTTAAAATATAAAGTAAATCAACAATGTACCAACTTTTTCAAGGCAATATTCATATCAAAATCAAAAGCTTAGTACAGTGGAAACTCAATACTCAAAACATCTCCACAATCAAAGTTTTCAATACTTGAACGCAAAAGTTTGATATCAAATGGAAAAAAAAAAATAGTAGTCGAACAAACAGTAGTCCAATTTTCTCCAATTGGGCTATTTTTCCCACAACCCACCCTACACACTGAAGTCTCCCATGCCATCCTGAAACTTTCAGAGGGTAAATGGATGTTGATATGTTATCTGGATGCATAAAACTATACCTTAGCAAGATAAAAGTCATATGGGATTTTTTTTTATTTTCCAAATATGCCCATCCCACAGCTATATGTACAGAAAACTATGCCCATCCTTTAAGGGTTAATAGGATGTAAAAATCTTTCTCATTCCCTATTACTATACCTTTACTGCAAAAGAAACATACTTTTATTCCATAGTGATTATGAATTCATCAGAAGCAGTGTTTAGCTATACTTGATAAAGCATGTTTACATCTAAATTAATATGAGTGTGTTTAAAGATCCTTTATGTTCCCAGGTCTTCATACTTTAGGCTACATGATGAAAATACTGTTAGTGCTGTACTTACCAGATTGGCTCGGCTCTATATACAGCTCCTCTCCAACTTTCGCCAGGGCATGTATGGCTCTCCCAAAGTCTGCAACAAAATCAGTTTCTACAGTAATATTATATTTTCATTGTTTCATTGGTTGATCTGCAGAATGGAACCTTCTACCCCATGCACCCAAAACTTATGCTTAGGTAGTGTTCTTATTGTACTATATATTTTTTCCCATCCCAAACATTGAATCCCAAAATGTTTGGGTTGGACCACGGCTAAACTGAACAGTGAAAGTTTTGACCCAAGGCAAAGATATAAAGTTTACAGTTCTACTATAGATCCGTACAATGAACACTAGATAATTTTGGCCACTGTCAGGTTGTTGTTCTTACTATTTACAACATTTCCAATTAGTACACTACCTGTCGGAAATGAATAATAATGCTGCAAAAGGTCTGGGAGTGTGCTGTGTCTGTCGAATTTTCTCTAAGTCCGGGGAGGCACAGCCCCCCCCCCCCCCGGCTAGGTTACGTTGGTTTAGGTTTATGTTAGGGTTTAATTATGAAAAAATTCCCTAGATTTAGGGAACTTTCCCTGAATTTAGGAAAATTCTTGAAACTTTTAGAGAAATTTCCGTAGTTTTTAAAAAGGTCATATGTCATTCATATATGCAACCCCCCAACTCCCAAATCCCAAAAGGCCCCCCAAGGCTTGTTGGAGGGGTTAGGGGGTGATGATAGAGATAGGGGATATTGTATTAAACTATAGAGTTACCAAGTTTACTATAAAGTCATAAGTAGACTTCTGGCACCAGCAATGTTCACAGCACATATTAATAAAACATGACAGAGAATACTTTTATTACTGATACTTTACATTGTCAAGTTACTTAAAGCTATAGTGTTGTGATATATCGTATATCTGACCAACTTACCTTTCATATTTACTGTTCCAATGGTGCACTTCATGCTGCTGTTGTTGTTGTTGTAAGAGCTGAGAAGATAATCGGTGAAAATCCCTCATAAGTGTTCCTCACATTTGTTTGTTTACCTTCCCAGCATAGCCGACTACGGACCTAAAAAACACCAACATTTTACATTATGATATACCTTCATCTTTTTAAGACATTAACATATATTTTAACTTTATAAAATTAAGCATTTAGTTTTACAGGTATTTTTAAAACACCAAATCATAATTCAGTCACATATATTTTTTAAAGAAGCCGACGAGTCTATCAAATCTTCAGTTTTCAGTATTGTCACCCGCATGTCAAACTCGAAGTCACACGAAACCAAACGTGCTCAGAGATATGTATGCTATCTTTTTAGCTTCTTTAATGTTAATATATGATGCACTGCCGTACTGTTGTATCTCTTGATGTCTTCTATACTGCTATTTCCATGCCAACTGCCTGGGATCTTGACTATCCTCTTCCCGGGTTCCACGGCCTCGCTGCACAAGACTTACATCTCTCTCTCTCTCTCTCTCTCTCTCTCTCTCTCTCTCTCTCTCTCTCTCTCTCTCTCTCTCTCTCTCTCTCTCTCTCATATTACATCAATCAATCAGTCAATCACAGGGGCATACACCGGGGGGTGGGGGGGGCGTCACCTCGCCTACCCTATAGTGCTACTCCTGCGGTCACGTCTCGCGAGTTTCCACGCAGGGCAGGCTCCCTTCCTGTACCAAGTAACTCCCAGCAAGAGGCATCGACGTGCCAAAGCCATGAGTTCTGTGTCCCCTCCCCCTTGACAATCTCTATGCTGGGTTATCCCTTTCGAAAAGAACCCAATAAGCAAGATTGGCTTCCTAGTAGCGTGCCACCAAGGATTCTCTAAATTCTTGCGTGCCACATGCCTATAGGCTATATATTTCCGCAGTTCATGTTTATGCACCTCGAATCATTCTCACGGAGCAATCGCTGATTTGACACCAAGTCATACCAGCAGTACCCTGTGAAGGCATCGACTACCATATATTCGCCTTTCAGGTCAGTGTTCAGTGTCCATGTCTCACAATTATTATAGAGTGAGAGTAAGACATGGATCACCTGTGACTTAAAGATCCGAATCTTTGTCCGTCTGCACAGGTCTGCACCGAGGAATCCTTAGCAGGATTAAAAAAATCCTGTCCTTAGTACCGACACGCAAGATGCGTGTACTGAGTCCATAATGCCTTGGGCCAGGCCAATCCACTTATTAACTTTTGCGTTACA
This sequence comes from Callinectes sapidus, assembly GCA_020233015.1. NCBI lineage: Eukaryota > Metazoa > Arthropoda > Malacostraca > Decapoda > Portunidae > Callinectes > Callinectes sapidus. The sequence continues at coordinate 14,045,512 of CM035197.1, forward strand.
GAGGTGGACTGAATATATTATGTTAACCCTGAATATAGATATCGTAGTGCGTAACGATATGTATAGTATAGGTATAACTTCTACTACTCTAATGCAATAGTTAACCAGATTAAGAGGGAGGTTTCAATCCGTGCAAATTTATCTATTTCAATTTTTGCTCGAGGACTGGCATCTCAGTGGGGCTTTAGTTTCATGGTTTTTATTTTTCGCCCCTGTGCAGCATTTTTCTTCTTGCAATATAAAAAAAATATTAACATCATTATGGAAGGGAAAATTAAGTACTCAATTGACTAGCTAAATAAAAAAAAGACAGCTGCATACACGAAATGTATCGCTCATGACTGAAAAGAAAAAATGATCAATATGACATAAACATTTAGATGGATGATTATACGTCATGTACCTAATAGAGATTAATATAGAAGTTGAGTTGATTGTTATGACTGGGGCAGGAGGCGGGGACTGGGAGGCGTCTGCTGGGTGGCGGCTGTCAGGGGCAATGCTGTGAGGCCTTACCTTTGTCATAGCGCCGGTCCTATACTGCCCCAGGTAAAGCTTAATGCGCCCCCTGCATCGTTATTTACATCACTGGTAGTCTTAGGAACAATTTGTGGTAGTTGTAAAGATCAGGACATGAGTATTTTTCAAGTAGTTTTGCAGTGTAGAGATGAGTAGGTAGCGTTGTGTTGTCACGATCCAACTTACGAGTATGACAGTAGTTTTCCAGGAAGAGACTTACATGCATTATCAGGTCAAGATTCAGTAGTCGATCTTGCATTATTTGATAAACTATTTGACCTATTGCCTACCATGCCTTGGCAATAGGTTCAGAAGTGGTTTCATGCTTAAATCCTAACCTGGTGCTTTTGTCCATTGCTTTTAACCGCCACATTGCAATTACTTTTCTCTCCACGTGTATTTCAGTATGTCATTTTGTGGGTGAGAATAGAAATATATGCAATACCACACAGAGGGAAAGAACTAAATCCAAAACATGAGGCGCCATCAAAGTGTCTATGAATTTAGTGATAATGTGAAAGACATTTTTGTATCAATGAACCCACCATTGTATTACACTTTAAAAGCAAGAAAAACATGGCATCATAGTGTCAGAATGATGAAGGCTGTCAGACTCACTCAGATCTTAATGATGATTGGGAAAAAAAAAAAAAAATCTACTGTGACAGTCCTGACATTGGTTCCAGGCCAAAACATCCCTCATGGTGAATTTATCTGGCCTTCACATCATTTCATCATAATTTCTTTGCTGTCCCAAGGTTGGGCATCACACTAGCATAACTTTGGGTGTCCGTTATTCATATGGCAAGATGTTTCATACTACAGTAATGTCATATTCAGGGGGCTTCAGTGACATGTGATACTATTGCTCTTTTTATTGTAACTTTAATTCTACTGCTACCAAATTCTTTAGTGCATTATTGTTTGTTTTCTCCAGTCGTCTATTATGAGCACTCAGACAGCAGTACCAGAGACCATGGCAGCACTTGTAATATGCAGATGGACTGAGGGAGTGTGGAATACATCATTATTGAAGTAAATGTTGTGTAACGGCAAGTTGTTTAGGACACAGTGAAAATAACAATCACTGAGATGGAAGTACAAGAAAATGATGCAGCTTCTGCTTCTCAGGTGACTGATTTTCTTTACCTTTTCTGTGTGTTCAGCAAAATGTATGTATGTTATATTCTGCTTTCTATTTTTTTGTCAATACTTTTTTGGAGCTGTAACCTATGAAATATCTAATACATAATAGTTTTGAGTTACTTGAACTATTTGTATGATAAGACTACTAGGAAACTCAGAATTTTCTCTTGTACTTATAAATTTGTTTCATGTCTCATGTTGAACATTTCAGGAATATGAAAGTGGTGGATCAGTTTGTGACACAGGAGGAGGAGGAGGCTCAGCTGAGTGCCTCCTACAGGAAAATTCTGCTGTGTCCACTATGCTGACTCCCATCACTCCTGTGACTCCTGTTATAACTCCTTCACAGTCACAGCATACAGCATCAACGACTGACCTCGATAAGCACACACCCAGCATTGACAATCTCATACAACAAGGTACAACACTAGTTGCATTGGCAGGAAATGTAAGGGATCAAGGAACCATTGTTATGTTGTCTTAAAACAAAACAAAAAAAACTTTATAACTTACAATTAGTCATTTTGTGGTTGTATGGGAACACTTTACCACAGGGACAGTGTAAAGAGACCAATTAACAGTTCATGGTGCCAAGTCCAACACCTCATTAATATTTCTCTTTGTAGGTATGTATGAAATTGGTCAATACAGGATATGGACAATATTTGTTCACAGTTTTCAACTGCCACTTTTATGCATTTGTATTTGCATTTGCATGTATTTATTCAGCTAATTATGTTTACCTAGTTGTGATATTCAGGAAAAAGAGCCATGCTCATGCTGTCTCATCTCCTTATTTATTTTCATTCAGTTTTGTCTTAAATTTGTGTGATGTAATGACTTCACTGTCCAACTCATTCCAGATCTCCACAGTTCTATGTGGAAATCTACTTTTCATAATATCTCTTCCTCAAGCATCCTTTTCAGTTTTCTCCCTTGGCCCCTCAAGATTCCTGATTCTACTTCTCTAATTCCTTCCTCTGAAACTTTTCTATTCTAGTCATCACTGTACAATGTGCTTAAATAATTCTCTCTCTCTCTCTCTCTCTCTCTCTCTCTCTCTCTCTCTCTCTCTCTCTCTCTCTCTCTCTCTCTCTCTCTCTCTCTGCTTTAATGTATTAAGACCCAACTTTGCCAATCTATCTTTGTGCAGTAATTTCCTCAGATTTGGAGGTAACTTTGTTACTGTTATTTGGGATCCTTCCAATTTTCTTGTACATTTCTTACTACTAGGTGACCATAGCACAGAGGTTTCCTGCACTCATTCATGAACAATTTGTGTGTGTGTGTGTGTGTGTACATTTTATTTCAGCAATCTCTTGCTTGTGAATAAATAGTTACTTGTATTGATTTATGTATGTCCTATTTGTTTGCTCTTCAGAATTAAATCGTATATTTGGATAATATTTTTTCTTTCAACTTCTCTTTGTCTCTGAAGATGGAGAAGGCAGCAACAGCAGCATGGAGGCTCTGGGAAGCAGTGTTCGATCCAGACTTTTGCCAGATGACGCCTGTTCCCGGACAAGCATGAACAACTTACTGGAAACCAGCAGTACTGCCTCAGGTAATACATCCTGTTGTCTTATCCTCATCTTCATAATTTAAGACAAGGTTGAAGAACCATATCAAGTATTATGAAGTGGAATGAAAAGTGCAAGTACTATGTGTAAAAGAACAGAAAGAACTTGGAATATTACCTTTCAAAATTACAGTAATGAATGATCCACTCTTTCTCATTCCTTCATCATTCTACATAGATTATCTAGATTGTGATTAGTTCTCATTAGTGTAAGTGATTAGTGATAACAGTGTGGTATGTGCTTTAGAATGTTATAGTCAGCTGAATGAAAGATAAAGAATTTTCTATAAGTTTCACAGGCTCACTGCTGATTTATCCAGATTCTATTGCCTTCATTCATTTCCATGTCTTGTATGTGGTAGGGATGTACTTTATTTAATGTGTTTATTGAAGTGACACATAACAAATCTAAGGGGAGTGTCAAATTACAGACGGCATGCAGCGCAACAGTGGTGTGCTAGTGGAAGACACTGCTCTCTCAGACACAGGTGAGGGGTGCCAGACAGGACGCTCACTGAAGGAAGGTGACAGCCAACCCACTGCAGCAATAGGTTGGTTAGTCTACTTTGTGGTGGCATTGTTAAATAGCTCTAACAAATAGTTCTGTTGTCATTAACATGTCAGTTTAGTGGTATCCGGGGTCTGTTGTCTGTTTTTAATGTTTCATGACCAAGAGTGGAATGTAATTTTGGCACAAGCCAGATCTTGATTTCCCATTAAAATCAAAGGGAAAGTATAATTGGTCTGTTCAAGGGAGAAAAAAAAATTCTTACATTGCAACCAAATTGATATAGTATGGTAGTTCTTTAAGGGACTTGGTTGCAGCAGTAATAAAAAATTACATGGTAACTATCATGAAATTCAAGAGTTTCAATCATAAAGAGGAAATACAGGAGTCTTGTTAGAATCTGGCACAAAACTTTGACCTCCAAACTACCCTCCTATGGCTATTCTTCTCACTACAACATCTCAAGTTTCCTCTCCAAATGTTCTTTTGTTGCTGTGCTAGATGGCCACTGTTCTCCTGAATTCTTCAAAGTTTTTTCCTGTCACCCACTCTCTTCCTATTATTCGTAAATGATATTCTAAACCAAACTTCTTGTCCTATCCATTCTTACACTGATGATGCCACCCTACACCAGTGTAGGGATTGATTGGGATTGACAAGAAGGTTGGTTTTTTAATTATTTAGAAAGTTTACTATTTATGCTGCATTCCTGACAAGATATTTCATAGCTCTATGTAAGGATTCTCGCTCAAGAAGTGAACATTTCATATATTTATTTTTCATCACTTTAAAATTTACAACTCAGAAAACTTACAAGATAAACAAGGAGAAGAGCAGCAGAAGCAACAGCCTTCTGACCAGCATCCAGCAGGCACTGAAGGTGGTACCAGCAACAGTGGTGATCGCAGCAGTGACAGTGGAGTCAATGGTGGGCAGGTGGTGTTCAGTGAGGACATGCCGGAGGGCCTGGAGTCCTATGTCACCCTCACAGGCACCATCAAGCGTGGGAAGAAGAAGGGACACAGCATTGATGTAAAGGTATGGTTTCTGGGAATATGTTTAAGTGTGTACCCTTGGATGCTGTTTTGTATAAATACATGCTTACTGATATTTCACCTAACAAATGAAGAAATATGCAATTTTTTTGTTTAATGGGTTTGGAGAAAGCAAGGTCAGGATGAATAATATAAACTTGAAGATAAAGATAGTCCACATAAGCCAAATTGGAGTTGGTGCTGGATGATCTCTGGATCTGATGTCCCTCATTGAAAGTAACACATGATCTACTCACACATGTATTATGTGTTTCAGTGCTTAGCAGTTGTTCCTATGACCTCATGCAACTTTTTTTTTAATAAAGAATCAACACACTCTTTTCTGTGTGTCTAGAGTTTATTTACTAATAGTATTGTTATTATTTATTTCAGTGCTCATTATTGTAACAAAGAATTACCATTCAAGTGAAAGTGGTCAATATGTATATTAGATGACAACTCTGCTCTATCTGATGGCCGCCACAATAACTATCATTGAGTCCTCTTGGAACACTCAGGTGAACTTGTCCCGTGAGGAGCTTGATGATCTGGAAGCCTCCATCACACAGACCCTTGGGCCAGACAAGCCCAAGCCACGGTGCTCCCAGCGCTATGGGCCTCACATCACCCTCCTCTCCCTTATTTGCTTCCCATTTGTCTTCCTCGTGTCCTCAGGTTACTCATTTTACCTTGGGACCCTCACTTGGTACAGGTCAGTAGTGTACCTTTTGTAGATTTCCTGTAGGAAGAAATAATGTCAATATCAATGACTTTGATATGTGTTTTTTAGTATTGTACAGCATCATATGTTCTCATTCATCTATATTTTTGAGGGTTTTTGCAATAGGAAATAATATGTGCTGATAACTTGGGTGACTTTTTATTATTGCACAGCATCACAAGAAAGTTCTGCAAAGATGTTTAAATTATCACGTGCACATTGTGTCTTTTTTCTGAATCTAGTGCATATACCGTATATGCCGGACTATAAGGCGACCCGGAATATAAGACGCCCCCAAATTTTGAGGGAAAATTTTGGTTTTGAGCAATTACCGATATATAAGACGACCCCCTTTATGGTGGAGGGAGCTCCACACAGTTGGCTAATGGTAAGGGACTCCATCACTGCTAATCCGCAATATGAGGAGCTTTCGTGTCAGTTCTTTCCCTCATTTGAGTACATTGTTACCATGGCAAAATATACTGTCTTTGTTCTGCACAACTCCAGGTGTTTCTGAACTCCAAAATGACAAGAATATGGCCATGGTTTCTGTTAGTCTGATTGGCAATTGATTATTATCATGGTGTGGTTGGAATTGGCTGTTTCATGTGTGGGGTGAGGGTGCCAGCAGATTCCCCCACTGTTGCCACTTCACCATAAATCATGGGCTTCCCTTATTCTCCAAACCCGCTTCACCTCCTTTACTTCTGTTTCTGTCTGTCTGTGTTATATAAATTGGTTCATTACCGATTTCTAACTTTTGTTCCATACCACTGTTGAAGTAAAAATAAAGCGTGTTTTATGTTTAAAGATCTCCCCCTCCCCCCAGCTTAAACGTAGCACATGAGCAGAGAAGTGTGACCTGACTGATACACCTCACTTGACCTGCCACACTAGACAGAAAACACGCTTTGATAGTGTTAACAATTGCCAGTGTGATCACCGCTTAAACAATGACGCCGCCACTAAACACAGACCGCTAGAGAGGAACTGCCTGCTAAGCCAATGAATTGTGTGTGTGTGTGTGTGTGTGTGTGTGTATATATATATATATATATATATATATATATATATAATTATATATATAGATATATATCTACATATATATATATATATATATATATATATAGATATAACATACATATACAATATAGATATATATATATATATATATATATATATATACACACACTCACACACACACACACACAGTAAATGATATATGCACATATGTGTGCCTGCCAAATTAATTTCAAGGTAAAGTGGCTTAATGTTCACTGTAGTGTTATAGGTTTGTGTTTTATTACTGGTATATAAGACAACCCCTTGATTTGGGAGTCCCAGAATTGGCAAAAAAACTGTCTTAGACGCCGGCATATACAGTATATGTATGGTATTGGATAAGGTTCATATGATTATTGCATTATTTATCAAAGTTATTTGATTTGAAAAATATTAAAAGAAAAAGAGAAACCTGCCAAATATTACTAATTTATAGTTTCTATAAATATTTCTCATTATTCAATGTATTTGGAGAAAAAGACAATTAGTAAGACTGTAGTTCAATCTTTGAAATAAGGTACAGCAGAACTTTGGTTGCCAGATTTAAATCATTCCTGAAGATGGTTCAGAAACCAAAATGTTAAAAAAACAAAACCCTTTTTCCCATTGGAATCAATGTAAAATAGATAAATTTGTTCCTGGACCTCAGGGCTGTGTTTGAGAGAGTTACTTGGCATGCATCCCATGCTCTCTGTAACACATATCCTCTATCAAACACTTTTGTGCCCCTCTCACCCAGAACAAACAAAGGATCGTCATTGCTCTAGTGACAGTGTCTAACTGACAGCAGGTATAAATGCTATAGAGACTACATTGCAGAAACATGCAGAAGATGGCATATGCTGATTATCCTAATGATGTTTATCATACATCAATAGGTGTCCTGGAATAAGTGAGGTGCCTCTGTGTTGCAATCAGCCGTGATGACAAATATGCCTGCCCAAACAAATATCTCATGATTCCCAAGACTTGCCATGCCAGAAAAGCATCTTGGAAATAATACTGCTGTTCAACCCACTCAAAGAAAAACTTTATTATAAATGTGAAACACTAAAAAATTTGCTCCTAAGATTCTTTACTGGTATGGCAATTTTCAGCAATCCCAGATTCCACAAGATGTTTGTTTGGCCCACCACATTTGTCAGTACAGCTGCTCACAGCACAAAAGTGCCTCACCTATTCCAAGACAGCTAGTGATGTATGATAAACATAGTCAGGAAGATCAGCTTATGTTGTCTTGCTGTCAGTTGGAAATCATAATATTTGTAATGATGATTCTGTTTTTATTCCAGCTGAAAGGTGCACAGAAGCATTTGATATAGGATACATATAGCTGGGATTATGGGGTGTGTGCTGAGTTGCTCTCTCAAACACAGTCCAGGGGTTCAGGTCCTTATGGATTTATCTATTTCCTGTGGATTGTTTGGCAATAGTTATAGTACAACAACTGAGGCAATTTGAGCTGGAAATTCATCCACACAATAATATGGAAGCTCTTAGTGGTGATGAAATACTTGCTGCAGTAAAGATTATGTGTACCTATTTATGCTGACACCATAAGCTTTCAGAGTTAACTGTATTGAAAATTCCAAAACATTAAAATCTGATTCAAGGGTATAATATGATGTTCAGCTTTAAGGTATTATGGAATGTGAAAAATTGATCTGAAGCTTGGATGAATCATTGCTAGAAATCCTCAGTGGAGATCAAACAATCAGCACAGTAATCTGCTTTCCCAACACGTGATGTGATGTGATAATCATCATGTAAGTGACGTTTTGATCAGCTTTTTACTGTCCTTGCACTTCACTAGTACAATGTATCTTAAATAATATATTCTTCCTTTCTCCAGCATGCTGACAAGGGCAACAGAAGCACGCTGTCTCCCAAAAATAACATTGCCACCATTGCTCATTCTCACGTATCCATTTCTTATCATCGTCTTTACTTTTGGACTGGGGATATACGGAGCACTGGTTCAGGTTTGTGTCATTAGATGTTGTTGAGAAACATTTTTTTATACATTTGTACATTACTCATTTAATTATGTTTTTTCCTTCTTTTAATTAGATTAGAAATACCCAAGATGAAGAGATGTGATTGTGATGTACAAATATATAACAAAAAATAAAGATTGACATGTAAGACCTGTGTCATCCAAGATACCCAATATTAAAGGGACACAGCAAAAAAATTGAAAAGACAATAGGAGATAAGGACATGTAGAAATTCACTCTGCAGATGGTGCAATGGATCAATGGAATACATTACTAGAAGAAGCGGTGTATGGAAACATGCATGAATTTTTCTTTTTCTTTTTTATATGAAAGTTTGTTTCTTTAAAAGGACATCATAAGCTCAAGTTTGATGTAATGTTTTGTTTTACTTTCAGATATCCTTGTCATATGACTCTTGGTGGTCTGAGATCAGTGACCCAGAGAAAGGCTTCTATGGGTGGCTCTGCTCTCTGCTACATGTGGAGGAATGTGCTCCATATGAAACAGTGGTGCTCATGACAGAACCACTCAGTGCCAAGGTGCAGGACTGTACTGTGTAAGTCATCACACACACACACACACACACACACACACACACACACACACACACACACACAAACAAACAAACAAACATTTATAGATAAAGTGGGTGTCCAAATATCAACATAAAGCTTGCGAGAAATAATCTCTACAAAATTATACATCTTCAAGATTTTTTTCTATATTTTTTAAACATTTTATGTTATGGCATTGGATGAAAACTGGTTGTAAACTTGATACAGTTGATCATGAAGTAGCATTTAGGTATGTGTGCACAAGTTATAATGGAAATGTATTGAGTTGTGTGCTCTTGTGTATGTGCTAGAGAGATGTGGTGTGTTTGAATGTGTGCTGTTCTTACCCACTTCTCTACTGTGGTTGTGGCAAAGGAAGCAGGTCATTGTCTGTTCCGTCATAGTTGGCAGGGCATTCTATAGTTCATGCTGCTCAAATGGCAAGATAAAATACCTCAACATTTTTTTATTCACATTGGACAATTAATCTTGTTTTTCACTTATTTAGTGAACAAGGTGCCTGACATATCTTTATTCCTTCTTGATTAATTTAGTGAACAAGATGTTGATTTAATTTTATGTGCATTTCAAGAAAGGTATCTTTATAGAGATCAATAGGTAGAGATAGATGATAGATATTAATGCAGTGATAGATGGATAGATATGTAGATACAGTCATTGTCAGAAGTCAAGCAACCTGTACTTCTTACTTTTCCTTTGTTTACCTTAGTTTTTTCCCTCAATCTTACTTTACTTATTCGCTGACAGTCTCCTTACAATATCCAAAGCTAATGAATCATAAGAAATTAGAGGACTTAAGAATGTGGGAAATACTAAACACATTGTTAGCAAGTGTTGACTACTGATCATCACTGTACTCGGGAAACTTAATAGTTAGGCAAGATTCCGTACATTCCAAAAAATGTAACTTCAGAATTACATTCCATCAAGTTAAACTTTGCTTCATAAGGAAAAACTATTTGGGTCCAAAGTGTGAATAAACAGAATTTTTGCTGAATAATGAATGTAAGACTTTGGCTCATTCATTAATGTTTTGACCTCTTTATTTCAACTACTTTTAAAAGGCTCTTGGTGAAGGTGTTGTGATTTTCAAGGGTGTTTTCATGATCATGAGATAAACACCCATGACAACCAGACCAGTCTTTATAGCCTTTAGAAAATAATCGTAACAAGAGAACAAAGCAATTAAGAATACGGGCCCATATTTCCTGACTTATGTAGCAAATTCTCGTTCCTTCCGTTAAATTGTGAGGTATGTGGTGCTGCACTGGACTATTTAGATTGAGGATCCCTCCAGTATTCCTGGGGTATTTATTTATTTCTCCTTTTAAAGAGAGCAAATTAAGCCATTCACATTAAGTGAGCCACATACACCATACAGTGATATCAATCATATTCAGTATTATTACCTCCATTATTATTAATATTATCATTACCATTACTGCTATAAGGTTTGAGAAAGTGATACGTTTTTATGTAAGAGGGGGGAAGCTGGCCAAGAGCAACAAAAACAATGAAAATAAAAACCCACAATTTGGCCAGTCCCCTTACAGGTCAAAAGAGTTAGCTGAAAGTGAGGGACAAATGTGAGCTGCACAATGACTGCCAGACTTACTCAACACTACCCAAAGGAACCTTAGTTCATTGTTTCCCACAATGACAAACTAACCTAACCTTACATAAACATTATTTTTGTATTGATATCATTGATTTATATTCAGAACAACACAAGTCCATCATCTCTTCCAGTGAATGATAATCTAATATAATTTTGACATTTTTTGTATTAATATTTATTTGTCGACCAGCACAATTTATATTTTAAGAAGCAAAATAATGTCATTGGCTTTGCCAACAGTGGTGCTGTAAGAGGCCACTGCTTGCTGCTTTGTTCTCATATGTATGACTTTCATCCAGCTATTTGGTCTTTCACTTTATTAAAGTTAGTTATTCCATTCCTTGATTCACAGACACTCACAATGTGGCATTAAATGGATACACTAAAAGGGCCAAGTCATATATGTATTTATATTTCTATATGACAGGCTGACACACACACACACACACACACACACACACACACACACACACACACACACACACACACACACACACTCTCTCTCTCTCTCTCTCTCTCTCTCTCTCGTGCAATTACAACAATAAAAATTCCCTTATATTTTATTCTTAAGCGTAAATACTAACATCATATACAACAGGGAATGAAAAAGAAAAAATTTGTCAGGCATGTCACTACAGCAACTTTGTGCAACCAAATAGCCTTTACACTATTAAGAGCCTTTGCATATTAATAAAAAACAAGTCATTAAAAATACACACTTCCTCCTTGTGAAATACTGTCTTTCCCAGGAATTACCCTGACTCAATTTTCTATCAAGGTCATGTACGTATAGTCATTGTCAGAAATCAAGTAACCTTAGGCTCTCACTTCCACTGTGTTTTGCATTTTCTTCAACCTTGTCTTTTGATCTGACAATGTCTTTGCAAAAAAAACATGATACTTTGCAAATGCATAACCAGTCAGAGGAGTAATGATTGAAGGAAAAGTCTTAACACACAGAGATAGGCAAGGCAACATGTAATGACTTCTGACTTTAATTGAACCATCTGTGCATACACCTGGGACCAAGCTGTGCTCTGACGAGGCTGTGGTTCCCTGAGATACCATGCTGCATGGTACTGCTTGATGAGGCATGACAATATCTTTGGTGGTCAGTGCATTCCAGATGTAGATTAGGGAAGCTCTGACAAGGGACAATTTTATGTTGTTTAACATGTGGGACAATTATATGTGGATCGTCATCTGTGATTTTTTGTGTAGATAGCAGAGCAGTATTGTAGTCTTCCTATTGCAAGTGCACTATGAGGTGATATCACATGAGCTAAAACAAAGATGATGAACCTCTCTTTACTATCACTGCTATTCAACATCATTACTTAATCACAAACCACTCTGAAACATTTGATATTATTCTATAGCCACTTCTAAACATTGTAATGGCTACAAGTGAATGTGTGGGCTACAAATTGTAAAATCTATTCTTTCTTTTTCTTTTCCTTTTTTCCATCTTGCATGTTCTCATAAAGCTTTTGTGCAGTGTTTTGATGCTGCTAATTGTTGCACAATGCAGTGAGAGAATTTGACATCTTATCTTTTTTTCTGATAGAAAAATTCTGTTGCAATTGTAATTCCAAATTTAGAAAAATTAGACTTGTAGAGGAAAGATTAACATTTTAAATTATGTGTGTGTGTGTGTGTGTGCCACATCTTTTCCATGGCAATCAGGTGACTTAGCATCATGGAGTAAAATGCTGTAAACCACTATCGGTACTTGTATGCCTCATTCACTGCACTTTCATGCTTTGCTCTTGCTCTTTTTCTCTTGTGTCATCATCACAATTTTATTGTCTGCTATGAATTATGTTAGTAGCACTATAGTGATCAGTGGTCAAGTAACCTCTGCAGACACTTGTACAGATTTATATGTTCTTTAATTCAAAAACCCTTCCATCTACTGGCAGTATAGTAATAAAACATGACAGTTAGTAAATTCATGACATATCAAAGAAATTCCATACATAGTGGAAGTCAAATGTTACTTAACTATTGTCTGTAACTGTACCACTTGTGAATTATCATATGCAAGCTATATTTTTTCCAGCAGCTAAATATTTGTTCCTCTATGATATTATTTGCCATGATACTGGATCTTGTGGTGGTCGTGGTTGGACTCTTGGATATAAAGATAGCAGCAATTGAAGCATGAGGGTTGAAGACAGTCTGACTTAACATTTTTCTCAAGTTTCAGCACAAAAATGTAAAATGTATAGATAGTCATAGATGTGCATGACTGAAGGTTGTTAAGAAGTAATAATCAGTCCATGGAATTTGTCATAAGAGATGTGCGATGAAAATGTTTGCTTCAGAATTTTGAGTGTATTTCAGCTTTATGTTTCCATAGTGCTTTCATAACTGGTGTTTCTCCTGAGTCAGGGACATTTTCATTCAACTGTCTTTTGTGTATGACATATCCAGTTGAACTTGCACAAAATAGAAAAGATGTCCTAGATTGTGGTCCTTTCTTCAAATTAGTAATCTCGGTTAGATATATTTAAATATCATATCATTGAGAACTTCGGAAGTGACTGTGTTTTTCATGTTTTTACATACATATATATTTATTTATATACTTTTTTATATTTTATTTTTTATTTATTTATTCGTTTCATTTATTTATTTTATTTTTATTTTTTTGGTCAGTGGTGCCAACCTTTGTTCTTACTTGCTCAATCTGTTTATTTTTTTCATGTGAAACGTGTGATTACTCAATTATTGGTGTATTACGTATTTGTATAGACATGCTATGTTATGTTATATTAATATTGTTATATTATTGTTTTTTGTTGATTGTTTTATATTTAAGATCTTAGTTACCATTATACTATATTGTATTGTTTGTTTCGTCCTTTGTGATTAAGAATTTTATTTAGATTTCAAAGCTGTATTTATGCATTTTGTTGCTTGACATTGTGTGTATAATAATTTCATCTTTATATCCAGTCCAGCTCATTTGTATTCTCAATGCAGCATTACTTAATAAGTGAACAACAGTACATTACATAGACAACACTTTGGGTTAACATCAGTGAGTAGGGTGGAGTAGAACAGTGAGCTACCCATAGTACTCACACCTCTATCTTGAATTAGATTGAATGAGAAAACTGGTAATAGAGATGACTCACGTAGTATAAGTAAAACAGGCTTTAATTGGTAGTCTTCCCTTAACTAGGATTTTTATAAAGATTTTGAAGACTCCTCAGCAACCTATCCACCTCCCTTATTAATGCCAATGTTTTACCATTAGTATGTGATAGTTTACATTGGTTGTAGTGTTTCATAATTCACTTTCCTTATTTTCCATTAGATTCATCACAATACAATCTGCTGTCATTCCTCGCACCAACTTGTTCTTGTCATTCATGGGGTTCATATTTTTCTTTTAGATTATCTTTAGATCTCTCTCTCTCTCTCTCTCTCTCTCTCTCTCTCTCTCTCTCTCTCTCTCTCTCTCTCTCTCTCTCTCTCTCTCTCTCTCTCTCTCTCTGTGATCAACCATTAAGCAAGCATTTTGCCCCAATTCTCTTTTTAGTTCATGGCCAATGTTTGTGCAAAAACTAAAATAAAGAACAATAAATATTGTATATCAGATGAGGCCAGATACATTTTGTTAAGTGTTTGAACACACCAGAATCTATATGGTATATTTTCCAAATGTGTGAAAGGTTTCCAATGCATTGATACATATAGTTGATATCACCGAGGCTTGTGCATTGTCTTCCAGCTATATAACAGCATTATAGATCCACAGGATTTAGAATTTTGAAATTAGCTATTCTGTAGCTATTTGTAGCATTACATTATTGACTAATGATAAAGTCAGTAGAATGGCCTGCTCTTCAGATATCTGAAGACTTAGTATATTGGTTGTAGATGATATTGATTACATACATGATACATATGAAGGAAAATAGATACATGAAAGATTCCCAATGTTAGGTTACAAAAATGAAAAGTAAGACCTTTACAGTTCATTTATCAAGGCCATGAACTGAGATAACTCACTGAGGTTACCATTTTTGGCCATGAAGTCTTTGTGTCTGTTGTACCATATTATTGTTTAACTCCTGAGATCTGATGAGAACATTTGCTTATCATATGGACACAGGTTTACTCTTTGGTGTGTTGCTGTGTATATACACACAGGTGATGCACTTATTACAACCATGGGACCAGGTGCTACACTGGGATGATAAAATTGTACCACTGCACCATACATAACCTATCCCTTAGCAAAGCTTCATAGGAAACATTTTAGCACCATGGCTTCCAAGGGTGAATATTTCAAAACAAGATTTTCAGCTTAGGAGAATAGCAGGAAGATTATAGCTCCTAAAATCCTGATGGAAGAGAACTTAAAGACATGGTACAATTAATTCCATATGCTGAGTGGGGTGTGTTAGTTGGCATCAAGGAATTTTTAAGTAACCCAAAGCTAGATACGAGTTATGCTGTGTTGGACAAGCCATCCTAGTAAAGTGCAGAGAAGAATATTCCTTCAGAAAAATTGGTCTTAGATAATGGTTAGCAAATAATGGAAAATCTTCTAGATTTCATATTATCATCATTACCACTATATTCATCGTCATCATAATCAATTGTCATCATTATCATCTTTGTGTATTTTAAAATCTTGAATAATTCCAAATTTGTAACACTTTTAAGTAGACCTACTCCAGATTTTTTCTTCTTTTCCCTATAGTAATTGTGATCTTGTAACTCATTCCATTTGAAATTTTTTCCTAGTTTCCAGCATAGCAGTTTTTATCTTAGTGGAGAACAGAGTTTGTTAATTTTTGCTTCTCGCTGGATTCTTAGCAATGGAAAACACTGTCATTATGCTTATGTTAAATTACCCATGATCTCAGTGTCTTTGCAAGGTAATGCACATTCCAAGTATGATCAAATAAGGTGGTCATACAGTTATCTAGAAGTTAATGTTAAATTTAGGTCTCAGAAGCACATGGTCTTGCATTATTTTTATGTCTCTGTGGATACAAGAGTATACCACTGAGGAGTGTTTGCATAGACAAGGTGAAGGTAAACCATTTCATTAAGCTTGTAAGACTTTACTCTGTGTAGCCTGTGCAAGGTGAAGTGTAGTGACCAAGTTTATGTGGGGATGTGGCTGGACAAGGATTAGATTTGTTTATTGAGTGACAAAGTTGTTCAGTTATTTGTTTACATATATTTGTTAGGTATGTGTTTATTTTTATGACATATCTTATTATTACACTAAGCAAAGATATGTATATTGTGGTAATGAAAGATCACTATGTTGACTGAAGTTGACTAGTAAGAAAATGTTGCCATCTTGCATTAAAGTGATCTTGATCACAACTGAACAAAAAAAAAAAAATTCTGGTTCAAAGTAATATTAGGATGCTACATTGTCCTGTCATTGGAATCAGGATTATATTTATATGTTATGTTCTACTTAATATTTCATCATCATATTCATAATTTGATATGGCTCATGTAATTTTCCTTACTGGATTGGACCAGTCATGAATCTCTCCCACATTTTTAAGTCGCAGCATATATATATATATATATATATATATATATATATATATATATATATATATATATATATATATATATATATATCATCCTTCATATGTGCTCCTTCATGCACTGTTTTCATCTCCCATTTTCATTCTGGTTTCTTTCCAAGCATTGTTTGATGCTCCTCATAGTACACACATGGTCCTCCTTTCCCTCTGATATGCACATACTATTTCATATCTGCTCTTTAACACTCCCATTCATTTATTTTAATCAGATGTCTATTTTTTAATCTTCTTCCACTATAATATTTTAGTAAAAAAAAGAAAACAAAAATTAGCATCTCCCACTCCTCTCCCCCAGTACCAGACTATATAGTGAAAAGGTGGTCACTTGGGTTTTGATAATTAAAGCTAATTTCAAAAAAGCAGTTGAAGGGGGTTCTGGAATGAACTTTCACATCACCTCACACTAATTCATTAGTTGTAAATTGCAGTCACAGGTGAATGATCTCCTGTAGTATTCCAGTGTTACTTGATTCTTGTGTATTGTTTGGTACTATACATGATGGCAAAAATGTTAGGCTTTGGTTAAATATTTCTTTGTGTGAATCTTAATTCTGCTGCAGTATTGATATCATTTTAGTATTATTTGATTGCTAGGAGGTAATAACATTGTGATATTCTACTATAAAAGAATATTTGTGCATCTAAAGACATGAGAACATGAGAAAGCATGAAGGTTATTTTGAGCTACAAAGGTACCTCCTGAAAAGAGCAGGACACCTCATCTGTGCAAATATGGCTTAACAGTCTGAGTAGTTCATAAATGCATTGCCCAAAATACTGGGTGCAAAAGTTAGAGAACTTTGCAAATTATTCTATCAGTTGCTACCAATAACTGATCTTTACACATTCCTTACAATTAGATACATATTTGATCTTAACTAAGGCTCACTTACTTACTTCTCATGATACATTTTTTATGATTATTCCTATGCACTATTAACAGTTCAGTGTGATGAGTCCAGGATATGGAGGAGCACAGAGAGAGAGAGAGAGAGAGAAAGAAAGAGAATGATTTTGCCCTAAGTGTATTGACTTCATCACTTAGGTACTTGTAATTATTTATGATATCTTGTGTAGCATCTGTATATTCCTGTATATCCAACATGATATAATTTTACTACGTTTTGAGAAATTGTCTGAGGAGTATTTTATAACAAATCAAGGTTAAGGGCAGAGTGTTATTGTGGCAGGACAGAGATTTTACAAAATTTGGTTGTGAACAACCTTTCAATGCCAGGCTGCCCTTTGAGCAATTATGGAAAGAGATGCCTAAATCAATGCAAATGTGTCAGTGACGTGTAAAAACCCAAAGACCTTATTCTGTGCTTGAATGTTTTAATGGAAGTATTTGACATGTCATCTGGCAACTCCTCGGAAAGTAATGCAAAAGTGCAAGAACAACTGTGAAGAGAATATTTGTATTAATTAGGTTGCTGCTCATTAAACACTGCCCCCAAATCTTAGTCTTGTAACTATTAGTTTATCTGCAAGAACCAAGAAGCTACTTCCTTTTTACTGCTTGCTTATATAAGTGTAAAGTTTATACTGCTGCTACTGCTGGTATTGGTGCTGGTACATGTACTTCATGGTCCTGTGAGAGGGTGCAGTGATAGTACACATTTGTAGTAAAGTTTACCTTGATGAGAGTCTAGGGCATCAATAGACTTGAAGACTTTCTATGTGCTGTTCTCACTCTTATTCCTTCACACCATCATCCCAGCATACAAGTTAGATATTGCAGTTATTTTCACAATTGCTCTTAATACTAGACACCAGTATGCAGTAATGGTACATGAAGTGTGTTGGAGAAAGATACAAGAAACTGTGCTGCTCACAGAAAATAGTTTCTGAACAGGACAGACATTCCAAGAACATATCGGCACACTGAATGTGTTGTGCCAGTAGATGAATAGTTTTTGCTTTTAACTTTTAATAGCCAAATTTTTAGAAGTCTGTAGTTTTCTTTATGTAGGCTATCAAGCATTCTGTGTTGAATGGTGTTGCTTTTAACTCCGCATTCAGCCTGATTGCTATGAAAAGGTAGACAGACAGACAGACCCACCAGATATATTTTAGTATTAATGTATTGCTGTAATGTGACTGCTATAGGAGAGAAAGTTTATAATGGCTTCTTGGTGGGGTTTTTTATATAGGAGATCGGTCTTTATTGCTGATCTCTATTTCATTTTATTTTTTCATGTCAGTGCAATATCATTTCCCATAACATTGCATCAAAATTATATGAAGCAGCAATGTTGGTTAAATACAACATGTAAACATATTTACAACAAATTTATTACTCCTGCAAACATGAGATACATGTTCAGTTCATTTCCCTTAACAGCATATGCAACTTATCATCTATTTTACTAGAGAATTTGAAAATAGGTCTTACTTTTTTTTTATCTGTATGGTGAATTATTTGCCTGAATCTGAAAGCTGGATACACTTTTATTTCAATACTGCTGCTGATGATTTTTTCTTATTAGATCATCTATCCAATTTTACTTGTTTTATTAGTCTTCTGGTTTGCTCCTGTTGAATTTGTGTAGTGTTTAGAGATGCTCTTAGAATTACTGAATCTTTAATTTTTGTATTTGAGGTTGAAACTGTTCATTAGGTGCAAGCAGCTAACAAAATTAACATATTGAAAATGTATCACTCTTGGCTTTGTATCATTAACATAGCAGGTGACTGAACAGGATTGTAATGTTACTGCCTGACATGCCACTGATTAGTCAAAATGAATCTAACCTTGGTATTTAAATTTTGCCAGTCACAGCAATTTCCCAACAGTGACTCTTGTATATGTCATCCCAAGGCTAGGGGTTATAAACACTCATTGAATACTGTATAATGCTCTTTCTATTGATGTTCACTTCTTGATCTACTTGTGTGTGTACAAGTCTGTTAAAAAGTATCTGACCTTAGGCTAGGGATTTAAAAAAAAATTATGTAAATTTAATTTAATTTATTTATTTCTTATTTATTTATTTATATTTTGTTTTAACTCTTGGGATCCAACTCAAATTGCTCTTGAAGTAAGATGCCTTCTGACCCCATACATTTAGTTGGTCCAGTAGTGCATCCACTACTGGAAAAAATATAGGAAATTTTGCATGAGAATGAATGCCAACAGTCTGCCATTTTGATAATATATTTGTACTTCAAATCAGAAACAATTTAACAATGTATTCAGATTGAACTTTGAAAAATCACAAGGAGTAGAGTAGGAACCTTTTCAATCTTAGGAATTTTGAGTTTTACAAAGAAATTCTGGATCATACATCAAACTGTTTCCTAAAGATAACAAAGAACCAGTCAGTAATAGCATTTGTTTACAAAGTGACTACTCTGTGCATAACCAAGTTACCCATTAAAATGACATATTGAAGTATTACAAATTCCAATTCCATTAACAATTTCCAAGAGAGTTCAATGAGTGCTCCATAATGAAATTACCTACACACCTGGGCAATGATCAGAATTCCACATTTGTTGATTGCCAATGGAATGCTAGTTATTCAACTAAACTTCAGCTGTCCTTAGATAGTATAAACCATTAGTATGCATTTCACATGCTGAATCTCATAATTTGCATCAGGTTCATCACGCTTTTGGAAAAAAAACATCATAACTTCATTCATTGTGTTGCATCATTGCATGGAAGATGAAAGTGATAAAGTACACTTGCTGTCTGGCTCACTTGCCCAAGCTGCACATTTGTTACTACTTTCAACTCTCAGCAAGAAAATAATATGATTAATAGTCAGATACTTTTTTGACAGACCTGGTACTTCAGTGTTACTCAGTAATGGATGTGTTGCATACTGACCAAAGTAACATGATTATTATGTACTTTTATTTTACAAATACACAAGTAACTGAGTAGATTAAATAATGTAGAGTATAGACATTCCATAACAATAAGTGTTGTATCAGTATGTAAAATCTAGGCTCCCTAAAAATCCTCAAAGTGTAGCTTTAGTTGTGTAAGAACACATTATATCCTTTTATATTTCATCTTTTTGTACCACTTTCTAAGATAAAGGAATATGAATCAAGCAAAACATGTTTGACTTTCTAAGAGCTGATGTTACTTAGCTTTTGGCTAAAAACTGAAGAAGGCATTCTTGTATGCTAAGTATTGAGCTTGTTGGGTGCAGCTTTCTTCATTACTAAATTTTATTTTCTCCTATGTGGATTCCCTGGCAAGGAAA
The DNA here is from genome assembly GCA_020233015.1 of Callinectes sapidus. Lineage (NCBI taxonomy): Eukaryota > Metazoa > Arthropoda > Malacostraca > Decapoda > Portunidae > Callinectes > Callinectes sapidus. The sequence goes on from CM035197.1 coordinate 14,066,085, forward strand.
TGATTTTGAATCTACATATAGGCACTTAAGTATGAGGAAGAGACAAGGAAATTTACTAGGAACCCCCAGTGAGAGCAGCTATGTGAACCAAGCAATGGGAGGAGCATGAGGAGTTTAATACTCATGGTGATGGAGATATATTGGTATTTTTTAAGTCTCATGCTGGATGAAAATGGAAGTTAGTATGTTGCTCCAAAAAAAAAAAAAAACATCAAAACAAACTATAAAGATCTCATTCGTTTACTGTTTAGAATTGTATTGATTTGCTTAAATACAGGTTGGATTCATCTAGCTTTTTTGCCATATCACCCAGAGATATACTCTTTTAGCTTGTTGAAACCTATTATCATATGGTCATGTGAACTTTTAAGATAAGGTCATATAAATCTATGAATGTTGGAAGTTCTGTCAGGTCATGGTCTGACACTAGGGTGGGGAAGGCACCAAGATGCATGAGTACTATTCGTTAGTGTGTCTGTTGTCCATATCTAATAAATTTCGCTCAATAAATGTATTTAATATCGTGTAGGTGAATTAATATACTAGTTTTAAATTTTTGATTTAATTTAATTTAATTTAATTAATTTAATTAAAAAAAAAAATTAACGAAAGATCTGTTAAAGCACCTGCATGTATTGTTACCACGGTCCACAGCTCATCATTTTACGATGCCAGAAGCAAAGACAAGCCTCAGGGTAGAGCGGTGCAGCAGATTTCGTAACATGGCTGCCAAGAAAGACCATTTGTGGAATCTGCACCGTATGTCACACTGAAGGCAGTGAAGCCCGAATGTTTGAATCTTTCTCGCCTTAGCACAACGAACCTCATAATTTGAATGTCTCCAACAGCCTGGACACGTTCTTGCGTCTTAGGCAAACAACCTTAATCGTATGTGTTCTTACCTCACACCTAGCAGCGGGCCACAGTCGTAAAAATAACATTTCGAAATAGCCGCAGAATTGCTTTGCTTCAAGGACACAATAGCAAGACCCTGCAGAAGTAGAAAGGGTCTTGGTGGCTGCGTGAAGTACTTTAATTTTTCTTGCCGCCCCAGAAACCGACTCATTTGTATACCACAAGAAAAGGCACAAATTTTAAGGTATTGAAACACACACACACACACACACACTTCTAAGCGTGTTTCATTATAAGGGCCTCTTATTGAATACATAAAAACGTGTGTAGTAGTATGTACCTACAGGGCTGGCCACGTGTAGACCCACTAGTTTCTTGCCCTCTTCCTAGCTATACGTTTATGTTTCTTTTAATTGATATGTAGCTGGGTGGCAGATTGTATTACGTACCTAATGTTCGAATCGTTAAAGACGCAATCATCAATGTGCATTGATGGGTTCGTGGCTTCACGTGAACTTCCTGCTAATCATCCACATCAAGACGATATCACAAGCATTGCATAGGTTAGTCTTTCTGTCACTATTAGAGTAAGGATCATGAAGACTGGAGTGAAATCAGTGGTTTCTTGTCATCCTTTGCTTATATTCCCCAACGCCTTGTCATGATTAAGCGTATTATTACCAATCCAAGTCAAGAGACAATGAATGTAGTACGTCTCAAAATTCACTGCTTATCAGTCAAGGCGTGAAACTCAACTTAGCCAAGGACTAAAGACCTTTTGTATAGTATAATTGTTATGATTAATTAACGAAACATAAAGAGGGAATGGGAAGCGATTTTTCTCCGTCTTTTCTTTGGTGAAATATATGAAATAGTTGCTGTCGAATGGATGTCAACCGCAGAGCGCTATGATTCTACAAATTAGATTGGTTGATGAAAGAAAAGATTGGAGGACCATAGTGTATATCAGAATGCCAGTTATATATATATATATATATATATATATATATAT
>CM035197.1:14068051-14082377 GCA_020233015.1 Callinectes sapidus
TTCAAATTGCATATATTATAATTGTAAAATGTGGATTTCGTGTAAAATTCCGTTAATACTCCTAAAAAAGTTAAAAAAACACGTAGTTTTTGAAATTTTATATAAAAAATATATTGTAATAAGAAAAAGTTTCTTTGTACATGTTTTTAAACGTTCAAAAATGGGTACTTTGTACAGTTTCAGAGAAAGAAAATGTATATAGGGTTTTTTTTCTTGTTTTTAATCAGAACATTGAAATCAAAAGAAAATTATCAAAAAATGACTTTTCGTGTAAAAATCATATTTTTTTTTCCTAAAAGCGAGGGTTTTCTTTAAAAAGTTGTAAATCTCTGTAAAACATTGAAAAAAGGGTCATTTATGCAGTTTTAGAGAAAAAATATATATTGTCGAAAAAAGAATGTATTTCTGGTCTTTTTCCACCAACAGATGAAAATAAGATAAAAACATTGAAAAAGTCACTTTTTAGGCCGAATTTTTTTCTTTATTAAAACTGCCTATATTACGCTTGTAAAAGAGGGTTTTGTGTAAAATGCCGTTGATACTCCTAAAAACGATGAAAAACACGTCATTTAAGAAATTTTTTAGAAGAAAGTACATTGTGGCAATATTCATTGTTTTTTTGTTTATTATTTATGAAAATAATGAAATAAGGAGAAAATCATCGAAATATTAACTTTTTTGGTGAAAAGGAAGTTTTTTTCGTGAAATGGCATATATTCCTTTTTTCTTCATTAAAACAGATGGTCTTTCTTAGATAAGATGTTAATTCTCATAATAACGCTGAAAAGGGGATAATTTATGTAATTTTGGGAGAAAAAAATTGAATAGCAATAAAAAGTCAATATATTTCTTGCTTTTCCCTTCATTTTCAATCAAAACATGGAAATGAAAAGTTAGTTTTTATGAAAACAATGAAATAAGCATATCATCGAAAAAATCACTTTTGAAAGAGCAACTTTTTTCGTGAAATTCCATATATTTCTTTTTCTCTTCACTTTAAAAAATGGTCTTTCTTTAATAAGATATTTTTTCTCCTAAAAACACTGAAAAGGGGATAATTTATGCAATTTTGACCAAAAAAAAAGAATTGATATAAAATGTCAATATATTTCTTGATTTTTCCTTCATTTTCAATCAAAACATAGATATGAAACGTTAATTTTTATGAAAACATTGAAATAAGCAGAAAACCTTAGAAAAATTAACTTTTTCGTTGAAAAGGAACTTTTTCCGTGAAATGGCATATATTCCTTTCTTATTCACTAAAAAATATGGTCTTTCTTAGATAAGATGTTAATTCTCCTAAAAACGCTGAAAAGAGGATAATTTACCCAATTTTGAGAGAAAAATATGAAAATCAATATATTTCTTGCTTTTTCCTTCATTTTCAATTAAAACATGGAAATGAAAGGTTGCTTTTTATGAAAACAATGAAATAAGGAGAAAATCATCGAAATATTCATTTTTTCGGTGAAAAGGAACTTTTTTTCGTGAAATGGCATATATTCCTTTTTTCTTCATTAAAAAAGATGGTCTTTCTTAGATAAAATGTAAATTCTCATAAAAACGCTGAAAAGGGGATGATTTATGTAATTTTTGGAGATAAAAATGAATAGCAATAAAAAGTCAATACATTTCTCTTTTTTATTCATTTTCAATCAAAATATGGAAATGAAAAGTTAATTTTTATTAAAACAACGAAATATTTAGAAAATCATCGAAAAAATCACTTTTTCGGTGAAAAGCAACTTTTTTCGTGAAATGCCATATATTTCTTTTTTTCTTCACTTAAAAAGATGGCCTTTTTTAGATAAGATGTTAATTCTCCAAAAAACGCTCAAAAGGGGATAATTTATGCAATTTTGACAGAAAAAAAAAGAATTGATATAATAAGTCAATATATTTCTTGCTTTTTCCTTCATTTTCAATCAAAACATGGAAATGAAACGTTAATTTTTATGAAAACATTGAAATAAGCAGAAAACCTTAGAAAATTTCACTTTTTAGTTGAAAAGGTACTTTTTCCGTGAAATGGCATATATTCCTTTCTTCTTTACTAAAAAAGATGGTCTTTCTTAGATAAGATGTTAACTCTCCTAAAAACGTTGAAAAGAGGATAATTTATGCAATTTTGAGAGATAAAAATAAAAGTCAATATATTTCTTGCTTTTTCCTTCATTTTCAATCAAAACATAGAAATGAAAGGTTATTTTTTATGAAAACAATAAAATAAACAGAAAACCATGGAAAAATTAACTTTTTCGATGTAAAGGAACTTTTTCCGTGAAATGGCATATATTCCTTTTTTCTTCACTAAAAAAGATGGTCTTTCTTAGATAAGATGTTAATTCTCCTAAAAATGCAGAAAAGGGGATAATTTATGCACAATTGAGAGAAAAAAATGAATTGCTATAAAAAGTCAATATATTTCTTGCTTTTTCCTTCATTTTCAATCAAAACATGGATATGAAAAGAAAAATACTGTAAAATCCTTTTTTCTAAAATAAATATATATTTTTTCATTGAAATGGCTTGTATTACATTTTATGTAACAAGAAAAAGGGATTTTCTTCAAAATGTTGTTAAAACCAATAAAAAGGTTAAGATAGGGTAGTTTATGTAACTTTAAAGAGAAAAAAATATATATAGTGTATTTTTCTTGTTTTTAATTAAAACATTGAAATTGAAAGATAATTACTGAAAAAAACTCACTTTTGGAGGTAAAAACTAAACTAACTAACTAAAATTGAATGTTTTTCGTTGAAATGTTGTTAATACTCTTAAAAGCGTTGAAAAAGAGGTATTTTATGCAATATTGAAGAAAAAAATGTACTGCTATAAAAATTAAGTGTCTTTTTCCTTCATTTTCAATCAAAACATGGATAGAAAAAGAGAAACAAAGAAAATTTTGACATAAATTTTTTTTTCTTTGAAATGGCATACTTTTTTTAATTTAAATTAAAAAGATTTTCCCTCAAAATATTGTTAAAACTGCTAAAAAGGTTATAATAGGGTAGAAAATACACTTTTTTTGGTTAAATTGCATATATTACAATTATATTTATGTGAAAAAGAGGGTTTACTTTAAAATATTGTTAATACTCTGAAAAACGTAGAAACACGGGTTATTTATGGAATTTTAAGGAAAAAAAATGTTTTTGCCATAAAAACTGCATGGATTTCTTGATTTTTTATTAATTTTTAATCAAAACATGGAATTTAAAATAGAAACATTTATTTTATCCCTTTTTTTTTAAAGAAATATTTTCTTTCTTGAACGGTATCTATATATTTTATTTTTTGTAACATGAAAAAGGTTTTTTCTTTAAAATGTTAAAACGTCTAAAAAGATTCAAATTTGGTAGTCTATTTCATTTCAGAGAAAGGAAATGTATAAAGTGTTTTTTCTCTTGTTTTTAATCAAAACTTTGAAATCAATAGAAAATCATTGATTTGGAGTAAAATCATCCTTTATTTCTAAAAGAGAGCTGCTTCCTTGAAAAATTTTAAAATCTCAAAAAAAAAACAAAAAAAAAAAACGTTGAAAAAAGGATGATTTATGCATTTTTAGAGGAAAAAATATTGTCGTAAACACAATTAATTTTTTGCTTTTCTTCTATCAACCAATGAAAATAACATGAAAAACAAAACAAAAAAATTCACTTTTCAGCAGAATATTTTTTCTTAATTCAAATTGCATATGTTGTAATTGTAAAAGGTGGGTTTCGTGTAAAATGCCGTTAATACTCCTAAAAATGTTTAAAAAACACGTAGTTTTTGAAATTTTAGAAAACAAAGTATATTGTAACATGATAAAGTTTCTTTTTACATGTTTTTAAACGTTCAAAAATAAGTACTTTGTACAGTTTCAGAGAAAGAAAATGTATATAGGGTTTTTTTTTCTTGTTTTTAATCAGAACATTGAAATCTAAAGAAAATTATTATAAAATGACTTTTCGTGTAAAATCATATTTTTTTCCTAAAAGCGAGGGTTTTCTTTAAAAAGTTGTAAATCTCCGTAAAACATTGAAAAAAGGGTCATCTATTCAGTTTTAGAGAAAAAATATATATTGTCGAAAAAAGAATGTATTTCTGGTCTTTTTCCACCAACAAATGAAAATAAGATAAAAACATTTAAAGTCACTTTTTAGGCCGAAATTTTTTCTTTATTCAAATTGCCTATATTACGCTTGTAAAAGAGAGTTTTGTGTAAAATGCCTTTGATAATCCTAAAAACGTTGAAAAGCGTGTCATTTATGAAATTTTTGAGAAGAAAGTACATTGTGGCAATATTCATTGTTTTTTGTTTATTATTTATGAAAACAATGAAATAAGGAGAAAATCATCGAAATATTCACTATTTCGGTGAAAAGGAATTTTTTTTCGTGAAATGGCATATATTCCTTTTTTCTTCATTAAAAAAGATGGGTTTCTTAGATAAGATATTAATTCTCCTAAAAACGCTGAAAAGGGGATAATCAATCTCAAAAAAAAAAAAAAAAAAAACGTTAAAAAAGGATGATTTATGCATTTTTAGAGAAAAAAATTATTGTTGTAAAAAACAATTAATTTTTTGCTTTTCTTCTATCAACCAATGAAAATATCATGCAAAACAAAAAAAAATCAATTTTCAGCAGAATTTTTTTTCTTAATTCAAATTCCATATATTATAATTGTAAAAGGTGGATTTCGTGTAAAATTCCGTTAATACTCCTAAAAACGTTAAAAAAAACACGTAGTTTTTTAAATTTTATATAAAAAAGTATATTGTAACAAGAAAAAGTTTCTTTGTACATGTTTTTAAATGTTCAAAAATGGGTATTTTGTACAGTTTCAGAGAAAGAAAATGTATATAGGGTTTTTTTTCTTGTTTTTAATCAGAACACTGAAATCAAAAGAAAATGATCAAAAGATGACTTTTTGTGTAAAAATCATATTTTTTTTCCTAAAAGCGAGGGTTTTCTTTAAAAAGTTGTAAATCTCCGTAAAACATTGAAAAAAGGGTCATTTATGCAGTTTTAGAGAAAAAATATATATTGTCGAAAAAAGAATGTATTTCTGGTCTTTTTCCACCAACAGATGAAAATAAGATAAAAACATTGAAAAAGTCACTTTTTAGGCCGAATTTTTTTCTTTATTAAAACTGCCTATATTACGCTTGTAAGAGAGGGTTTTGTGTAAAATGCCGTTGATACTCCTAAAAACGATGAAAAACACGTCATTTAAGAAATTTTTTAGAAGAAAGTACATTGTGGCAATATTCATTGTTTTTTGTTTATTATTTATGAAAATAATGAAATAAGGAGAAAATCATCGAAATATTAACTTTTTTGGTGAAAAGGAACTTTTTTTCGTGAAATGGCATATATTCCTTTTTTCTTCATTAAAACAGATGGTCTTTCTTAGATAAGATGTTAATTTTCATAAAAACGCTGAAAAGGGGATAATTTATGTAATTTTGGGAGAAAAAAATTGAATAGCAATAAAAAGTCAATATATTTCTTGCTTTTTCCTTCATTTTCAATCAAAACATGGAAATGAAAAGTTAGTTTTTATGAAAACAATGAAATAAGCAGATCATCGAAAAAATCACTTTTGAAAAAGCAACTTTTTTCGTGAAATTCCATATATTTCTTTTTCTCTTCACTTTAAAAGATGGTCTTTCTTTAATAAGATATTATTTCTCCTAAAAACGCTGAAAAGGGGATTATTTATGCAATTTTGACCAAAAAAAAAGAAATGATGTAAAATGTCAATATATTTCTTGATTTGTCCTTCATTTTCAATCAAAACATAGATATGAAACGTTATTTTTTATGAAAACATTGAAATAAGCAGAAAACCTTAGAAAATTTCACTTTTTCGTTGAAAAGGAACTTTTTCCGTGAAATGGCATATATTCCTTTCTTATTCACTAAAAAAGATGGTATTTCTTAGATAAGATGTTAATTCTCCAAAAAACGCTGAAAAGAGGATAATTTATCCAATTATGAGAGAAAAATATGAAAATCAATATATTTCTTGCTTTTTCCTTCATTTTCAATCAAAACATGGAAATGAAAGGTTGCTTTTTATGAAAACAATGAAATAAGCAAAAAACCATGGAAAAATTCACTTTTTCGGTGAAAAGGATCCTTTTCCGTGAAATGGCATATATTCCTTTTTTTTCACTAAAAAAGATGGTCTTTCTTAGATAAGGTGTTAATTCTCCTAAAAATGCTGAAAGGGGATAATTTATGCAAAATTGAGGGAAAAAAATGAATTGCTATAAAAAGTTTATGTATCTGTAACTGTGAAGCTAAACGACAGGTGTGTATGTATGTGTGTGTGTGTGTTTATGAAAACAGTGATTTCTCACTTTTTCAAAATATTCTTTGCTACGGTTACTGAGAAATCTTTTGCATACAAACACAATTAAAGTCTGTGAAATGAGTCCAATAGGAGATTGTATTACAGTATATAGTACTAAAACACGAATGAAGAAAAATTGATGCTGGTAATTCACATGAAAACAATGACTCACCTCTGTCTCAATCAAGTTTAGTTGAAAGTCCAGCTTTCTTGTATAAAACACCTGAAAAGAAAGAAACAAGTGTAATCAGTGGTGGTGAGTCCCCAATGACTGGATCACCAAGACTATGTATGTATGTATGTATGTATGTATGTATGTATGTATGTATGTATGTATGTATGTATACCATTCCCAACCATTGCCTTTGTCCATCACTCCACTCCTTGCTTCTACCGGCCACACGGGACATTGCACACTGCACATTGTGTCCCACTTCAGTTATCATTGAACCAGTGAATGGAAAAATTAAAGTGAAATACTGAAATTAATATAAATCAGCACAAGATACATTTTGTTGCAAGACTATTAATATTCAAGTAATACAATGATACTTGTGTTATGAAGGTGTTCTTGGTCAGCACCAACACACACGGTGTAGCAACATCATGTATGTACTGTACTGTGGCAACCTGCGAATATAATAGAAATGTGTGGTGTTGATGTAAACACAATGGTGGTGGTGATGGTGGTGGTGCATGTCCTCCACCAGTACTGTAGTGTTGTGGGTGACTGATACTGGTGCCACAGAGAGCATTAAAAAGATTTAGCTCAGGTTTTGGCAACAACAACAACAAAACAAACAAAACAAATGAATGAGTGAAGGCTTGAGTGCATCCTTGTGATATTTGCCTCTCACCAGCCAGTCATCAGCCCAGGTGTTGTCCTGACTGATGTAGCCGCAGCAGGTGTTGATGTGGAAGATGAAGGAGCTACAAGACAGTAATGTAAGAGAAGACAGAGGAAGTCTTATTGAATACTATATTGCACTCTTCAAGCATTCTACACACACTACCCACTGACAAGTTTGATCACCTCCATATGCAAAACTTTTTAAGCATCTGCAAGAATGTTACGGGTGAAGACAAGAAGTAATTTCCACTGAGTTCCAAGATTGTATGTGGCTGGGGAGCACATAAAGATGTCTCAGAGTGATTGGTAATTAGGGTTCCAAGTGGCAGGCAAAGGTTAAACAACACTTTCTTATTTTCTATTTATTTTTTTAATCTATACAAAGTGGGCATTTTCATGGGAATTTATGGGCTAAAGAAGACCAACTAATGGAGGCCTCCTGTCTGCTTACTCAGCTTTGTGATTCGTCTTTGATTGAGACACACACAGACACATACACACCTAGTGCTTTCAACTCTTACTTTGATAAGAGACAATTATCACCACCACATGCAATACATAAAACATTTTGAAGCATTTTCAAAAGTTACGGATGAAAGGAATGTATTTTGCAATTTCTACCACTTTAAAGATTGGATGTATAAAGTTCAGATAACTCAGTGATTGGTAATTAAGGAAAGATGTAACAAATGTCAGTCAATGGTTAATGAACACTTGCACACCTACACACACACACACACACACAGATAACTGAATACCAGTCCTGAGTTCTTTCTACAGGGGAACGGCTGGGTAGTGACAACAGACGTACATGGTGACCGAGACACACACACACACACAGGCATACATGTACATTAGTCTGTGAAACTTGACTTAACCCTCTGCAGTGTGTCTCCCGGTTTTCCTTCCTTGGGGACACACACACACACACTCTATGAGCACAGGTCGCGCATCAGTCCGAGGCTGCTGCTGCGATACCCACTGCCAAAATGATTTCTGCAAATGTCAACACAGAACACATGTCAGGATGTTAGGAGAGGCAAAAGCTGAACACACATACACAAATATATACTAAACATAATCTCATCACTACATTAAAGCACTCAGATAAAACCTTCATACATCAATCTTTTAATACACAAATTATCTTTCTTATAAATCAATCATCAAATATAAAGGTGTTGGAATGCTATAGACTAACCACACTTCTCTAAGTATGAGTGAATTAAGGGAAGTTGTTGGGTTTTTTTTAGAAAGAGGGAGAAGCCACCCAAGGGCAACAAAAACAGTGAAAACAAAAAAGCCCACTATTAATGCCAGTCCCTTGAAGGAATAAGAGAGTTAGCCAAGAGCTGGGGATAAATGTTTTGAAACCTTCCTCTTAAATAAGGTCAAGTTATAGAAAGTTGTAAATACCGGGAGTTCCAGAGGGATGTTATGAATGATGCATCCTAACCTTGGCTCTCAGTGCAATGGTGCCAGTGTGTTGTGTGGCACTACTATGGTCCTGCTAGTCCTTGTAACACTAATTCTCGGACATATACCATACTAAACCACTCAGTGTGTGAAGTATACTGTGTTTGGAAAGTCACTGTGCACTTTTCTAATAATAATCTGTATTGATGCTAAGGGGGGTCACTTTCAACATAATTTATAATTGTCATTCATATTTAACTCCTGTGTTCTATATTGAAACATGTAGGTTAATAAATATGTAAGTGCACAGTGACTTTCCAAACACCCTGTATTATACAGCAAGTTATTATAAGCCATGGTAGTATGTATGTACGTATGTGTGTATACAGTGTGACAAGTGTGTGTGTGTGTGTGTGTGTGTGTGATGGTTGGTATGCAGTACTTGATTCTCTGACACAACAACTTTGATCTATATTCAGAAATGCTCTGCTCTCTCACCACTACTACTATTTTCAAAGGCCACAGAGAGTACAAGCCAGGTTTCTGAGGGGGTGTTCCTCATATCAGTCATACAGTAACCTTGTTCATTGGTTATTAGAACCGTAAAAACCTCATTGAAAACTTCTGTCACTTAAACAGGAACCTTTTGAAATAGTGGAGGTGGTGCAACGCTGAAGTGTTTCTGAATACGGACGTCTGTGTAAAGTAGTGTAGTGTAAATATGTATATAGAGAGTGTACAAAGTGTGTGTGTGTGTGTGTGTTGGTGATAGTGAGGTATATGTAGTGTAATACTGACCAGTGATTGAGGTTATGAAACAGTTTGTACAGCTTGTGTCTGTTGTTCCAGCCGGCAGCCTTTGGAATGATGGCGTGGTAGTGGTCCCAGAACTGCCACGGGAACCCTCCGAATATGGCGGCGATGGCCAGGTCATATTCGTGGTGGCCGTAGAAGCAAGCCGGGTCAAACATCACTGGAATGGCAAGGTGTGTGTGTGTGTGTGTGGTAGGTCACTTCTAACACTTTATTACAAACCAAACATTCAAACTGAAGCTGTCAAACTACAGCACATCTCTTGTTTGTATTTACAGTGAGAGAGAGAGAGAGAGAGAAGGGGGGGAGGGACTCACCAGGGCCATCAGCCACCTCTGCCGCATTACCACTCCACAGGTCACCGTGGAGGAGGGAGGGGAACACTGTGAGAACTGAGAAGTACTGGGGTATGTTGGGCTGCAGGTGGGACCACAATTCTCTCACTTCTCGATCACCATACTGTGAGGATTGTGATAACTTGATTGGGATTATTCTGGGATAAGGACAAATGATAGAAGTATGTACTGTACTTATAAGGTGTGCTGTGACATACCTGGAATAAATAGTATGTATCTGTAACTGTGAAGCTAAACGACAGGTGTGTATGTATGTGTGTGTGTGTGTTTATGAAAACAGTGATTTCTCACTTTTTCAAAATATTCTTTGCTACTGTTACTGAGACATCTTTTGCATACAAACACAATTAAAGTCTGTGAAATGAGTCCAATAGGAGATTGTATTACAGTATATAGTACTAAAACACGAATGAAGAAAAATTGATGCTGGTAATTCACATGAAAACAATGACTCACCTCTGTCTCAATCAAGTTTAGTTGAAAGTCCAGCTTTCTTGTATAAAACACCTGAAAAGAAAGAAACAAGTGTAATCAGTGGTGGTGAGTCCCCAATGACTGGACCACCAAGACTATGTATGTATGTATGTATGTATGTATGTATGTATGTATGTATGTATGTATGTATACCATTCCCAACCATTGCCTTTGTCCATCACTCCCCTCCTTGCTTCTACCGGCAACACTGGACATTGCACACTGCACATTGTGTCCCACTTCAGTTATCATTGAACCAGTGAATGGAAAAATTAAAGTGAAATACTGAAATTAATATAAATCAGCACAAGATACATTTTGTTGCAAGACTATGAATATTCAAGTAATACAATGATACTTGTGTTATGAAGGTGTTCTTGGTCAGCACCAACACACACGGTGGTGCCACATCATGTATGTACTGTACTGTGGCAGCCTGTGAATATGATAGAAATGTGTGGTGTTGATGTAAACACAATGGTGGTGGTGATGGTGGTGGTGCATGTCCTCCACCAGTACTGTAGTGTTGTGGGTGACTGATACTGGTGCCACAGAGAGCATTAAAAAGATTTAGCTCATGTTTTGGCAACAACAACAACAAAACAAACAAAACAAATGAATGAGTGAAGGCTTGATTGCATCCTTGTGATATTTGCCTCTCACCAGCCAGTCATCAGCCCAGGTGTTGTCCTGACTGATGTAGCCGCAGCAGGTGTTGATGTGGAAGCCAAACTGTTCCACGTAGCCTGAGCCGGTGCCACCACCCACGCTGCCACCCACTGCTGCCTCCCGTGCCTCGGCATTGCGGAGGTGCAGCCTGCAGCAACACAAGGCAGACTGCTAGTGGTGCTGTACACGCAGGTCATACTGTTTATACTTCAGCCAAACATTGGGACTGTAATTCTGTGAGAGAGAGAGAGAGATAGAGAGAGAGAGAGAGAGAGAGAGAGAGAGAGAGGGAGAGGGAGAGAGAGAGAGAGAGAGAGAGAGAGAGAGAGAGAGAGAGAGAGAGAGAGAGAGAGAGAGAGAGAGAGAGAATTTCTTGTTAATCTTTACCCCCAGTAACACGATGTATAGTGGTAGCTCTTGATTCAAACTTAATTCGTTCTTTTTGGCTGTTTGAAATGTGAAATTTTGAATTAGGAAGCAATTTTTAGCAATAAAGGTTCAGAGGAAGCAAAAAAAAAAATGAAACCTTTAAGAAACAATCTTAAACACACTAAAAACACCATTAAAACCCCTAAAAACAACCTTAAAAATACCTCCCCAAAATAACACTAACCTACTTCAACCTAACCTAATGCCTCTCACTCTACAGGTTTCCTAATGGTGTGACATGCAAAAACATCTTCAAAAAACATGAAAAACACCTTAAAAAATAAAAAAAAAAATTAAAACCTCAGCATAGCACCTTTTTTAATGTTCTTTGAAGTTTAATGCTGTTTGGACAAATCTTTTTTTTTTTTTTTTTTTTTTTTTTGCTTGCATATATATGTGTTTTCTCTTCATTTTTTTGTGTGTTTTCTTCTTAATGTTTATTTTTGAAGGGCGATGTGTGTTTGCGTACGGGTGTGTATTAGGGTTTTCTTTTTGTGTGTGTGTTTTCTTATGTTTTTTGAAGTTTAATTGTGTTTGGAATGAGTTTTTTTGAGGGATGACGTGTGTGTGTGTGTTTCTGCATGTGTTATCGCTCTTATGGCTTTACATCTGAATAAGTCTTTATACCAGTTAGATGCAATATGTAACATTATAATGTTTAGTATACAAAAGCAATTACATACACAAAAAATAGTTGGAATTTAAAGTTTAGGAGAGCAAATGGATGATCCTGGCGTATCTGACTTAGTGAGTGTGTTTGTGCCAGCTGACCTGAGCAAGGTCAGCTGACGGGACGATGAGAAGCAAGATGGTGCTAACACACACACACACACACACACACACACACACACCACTCTCACCTGCCTTGCGGTGGAGGCCGTGCATGTCCAGGTACTCCATCACCAGCACTGCACCGCCGGCAGGGTTGTCCAGGGCCAGGCGTGGCGTTGGGACACGCACTGTGCCAGTGGCCTCAATGGCCTTCAACCCCCTTCGTCCTCCCCGTCAAACATCTCCCGAGCCTGCAACACACATACACACACTGACTCATCATTAACACACACACACACACACATCACTAGCACTGTCATTAATTATCAAAAATGTTTGCAATGGCAGGTTTGTATCTGTTGTAAGTTTCTGAAGTCTTCTTCCATAATTTTCTCTTTTTGGTCTGCTTCAGAGCACAGCATGGCACAGCATACCACTGCAATGAGTGGTTACAGCAGTGTCGGCCAGCAAGGCACCAGTGACTGACAATCTACAATGTGCTACACTACTGCTGTATTAGAGAGGTAAGCAGTGGATCGTGTTTTGGCAACAAAGGTAATAAAAACATAATTAAAAAAATAATAAGATAAAAAGACTCTTCGTAACTAGTGTTTGTTTATATTGGAACATTGCTCTCTTCATCTTTAACACATATTTAAAGAATCTCTAAAAAATTCGCATCAGAAGCTAATGACATTTACCTTTGGTTTAGAGTTCTTGAGGAACACCTTCCCTGTGTCAGTGGTGAACACCTCTCCCTCATTGATGCAGCTGCTGCCGCCGCACCCTGTGCCCTCCAGCACCGCCGTGCCCAGCGCCTCCTTGATCGCCGCAAGCATGGCCCTCTCAACCTGGAAAAGGTCAGTTCATGTACAACTGATGGCATGGTCTCACACACACACACACACACACACACACACACACACACACACACACACACACACACAGGGTTTGAGTGAGGCTGGAACCCTGTACAATACAAGTAGTTAAATACTCCTCTTTACCATAGGATCATTTAATGCATAAGTCACTGCTGGCCACACTGCCAGCAGCTTACAGCCTTACTGTAAATTAAGAATAAAAGTGTAGCAAGTGTGTATTAAATCTGTAATAACACTCAGGAGTGTGGTGGAAATTTGAGATTTCAGTGTCTGTAACAGGAGTAAGGAGTGGGGCAGAAATTTGAGATTTTCCAAGTCTAGTGGTGTGATTTTTGAGGTGTGTCTTTAGGTTAGGTCAAGTTAATGTCCCCTGCAGTCCCCTGGCTAGGACAGGTTAGGTTAGAGTTTGGAATATCAAATGGTGGGTGGTGGGAGGGGGGTAAGGAGAATGTAGATGTATTATAAATAATTATATATGTATATATATATATATATATATATATATATATATATATATATATATATATATATATATATATATATATATATATATATATAAATTGCACCATTGTATGTGCTGAAGTCATGACAAATCATTACTCATTCATATCACATTAATATATCGCCTGTTCACATTCATTGATAGTGGTGGTCTTCACCATATTATAGCACTGTCAACATGGCCTGTGGTGGGGTGTCAGATTCAGCTGTCAGCCGTCAGCCGCCCACCACACTGCCACACTTACTTTACGCGGTGACCAACAAGTGCTGTACGTCCTGGTGTGGTGAGGCGTCACCACACCAGCAGGCGGCTGAGTGGTGCTCACCTCACTCGCCACAAACACCTGACATCACCACCACCACCACCACCACAGTAACACCCTCACGGCAAACACGCACAGCCTGCCGGGCCCTACTGAGCCATGGCCACCTGCAGCAGTCCTGTTGGGGGTGACACAGCACACAGCACACAGCAGAGGCCACACCAACCACCACCTGCTGCCCTGCACTGTGGCGGCACCACCACCACCTGTGAGGCGTGACACTCCCTCCCTCCCTCAATGATGGTACCTGAGAAGTATTAAATAACACAGCTTACCTCACTCACTCACTCACTCACTGTCCACAATCCAGACACTGCCAATGCTGAGTGACAGAGTCCGTCTTTAGTCTGCCAGCAAGGGTGGCATCCACGACTTAGCTTGTCGCTAAGCGCCCAGCCCTAGCCAAAAGCGACGCTGCGGTCTTCATCTTGATGTTACAGGTGGCTCGGGATCGCTCCAGGGCCAAGCCTTTATATCGGCAACTCCTGTAGA
>CM035197.1:14106487-14141487 GCA_020233015.1 Callinectes sapidus
ATATATATATATATATATATATATATATATATATATTGTTACAACCCTTGGGTTAAACCCTGACAAAGTTCCCAACACAGACTGGGGAACCTGTCAATAAGTGAGGTGCATGAATTATAAGGCCATGTTGCAACTGGTTTAATGCTTAAGGTTAACTGAAGGGTGTAAGAAAAAAAGAAAAAATATATTAAAACTCTAAGGGGTATAAATTGAAGAACAGAATCTCAAATGTTTACAAGATTTATTTGCAGACAACTAGATTAGAAATTAAATTTAACCAGGATAGGAATAACACAGGTATGCTACAGTTAAGGGAATTATAGTTACCTCCAGTTAAATGAGAAGAAACAAATATTATTATTTTATTATTATTATTATTATTATTATTATTATTATTATTATTATTATAAATTTTATTATTGTTACAGTGGTACGTCTTGATTCGAACTTAATTAGTTCTTTTTGGCTGTTCGAATTAGGAAGAAATTTTTACCATTGAAATTAATGTAAAAACGTTTAATCCATTCCAGTTTATTTCAAATAAAAAATACTACACTCAACCCGCAGCTATTGCGAGAAATTTGTCCTTTAACATTGCAGTAATAGCTAAAAACTTAATAGCTGTTGTTAAGAAGTAATGAGAAAAAATATAATTGGTCCTGGCCCCACAAGAGTGGCAACCTGATTAACATATTGGCTCCTTGTTTTCCCCTCATCTCATCATAATTCATAGATATCGTTCACATTTTGAGAGTATAAAGTAAACACAGACATGAAATGCATTAAAAAAACAGGCATAACATAAACTTTGGTGTGAAACTCCTGAGTCCCGATGAAGACTAGACAGGCCTTCTCCGGTCCCCTGTCTCCCTCTCTTGCACTGAATACGGGAACAGATCGCATGGTATTTCTCTCCTCCCCCTCAGTCTGTCCCTATCCACTCCCATTTGATACACAAACAGACCGAGTAGGCTGCCCCCCACTCCCTTCCTCCTCCAGCCACTCACCATCCTCTCTGCCTCCCTTCTAAATAGAGAAAAAAATAATTGGGTAGTGCAAAGGAACTCATGTGAGACATCTGTTGGTCACCTAATAAAATATCTTGTAGAAGTGAAAACAAAATGCAAATTAGAAATTTGTTTCCATTTTGGACCTCGCATGAATTCAAAAACACATAAAACAAATACCTAAAGAAAGAGGTATCTGTGCGTGTGTGTATGTGTGTGTGTATATATATGTGTGTATATATATATATATATATATATATATATATATATATATATATATATATTGTTTGATATGCTTTTTTGTTTTTTCTGACCTTTTCAAGAACATAATGTATTTGACGGCTTACAAGACACTTTTTTCAAAAATTTTGGCTTGAAAAATTGCCCTCCGTCTTATACATACATCGTAAGAGAAGTGTGAGACCTACCGTAAGCTTAGGCTAAACTCTCTTGATGTTCACTAACCCAGCTTAAGCTTGATACTTCTACCTACCTAAACTCTGCATTTTATTGCTGGTACAATAAGTCCTCATCATACGGTATATATGCGTTCCTGAAAACCTTACTGCAAAGCGAAATTACCGTATACCAAACCCATTATAACATGTAATAAGATAGTTTTCACAGGGTTTCTTATTTGTTTCCAGATGATGATGATGTTGACAAGCAGCTAACAGCAGCTAACTTGGCACTAATTGTGGAGAATGCTGCAAGTGAAGATCAGATGGTACAACTCCCAGCAGTACAGGCAGCTCGAAAGCTGCTGTCTTCTGACAGAAATCCACCTATAGATGATCTTATTCAATCTGGCATCCTTCCTATTCTCGTTAAATGTTTAGAAGGCACTGACAAGTAAGCTTATAATATTACTACATACTGTTATGATTATTCTTATACTTCTTTTTCTTATGTATGTATTTATTTTTTTATTATTATTGATGAAGGAGTTTTTTTTCCAGAGTAGGATTGTTTCAAGGTAGATTAATGTCACTATGGTCTAGGGATATTGAAAAGATTGATGAGAGAAGAACTTGAAGAGATTAATTATTTCAAGTACATGACATTAGCAGTTACAATGGTTAGAAGAAATGAGACAAAGGTTAAGTACAGGGTTAGAAGAACAGGTAGAATACTTGTTAACTGAAGAGCAGCTGCACAAAACACAGTGCAGGGCCAAGGCAAATACTTAGTGATTTTAGAAGTCTCGAGGGTTACATGAGAGAAGAGTGGTGCCTGCTGTATTGTATGGTGGTCAAATATGGAACATGGTAGTAGCAGAGGAGAATGTAATGGATTTTGTTTGAGAATTATGTGTGGAATAATATGAAGGGACAGAATTAGAAAGTAGAATGATAATTGGAGAGAATTTGCTGGGAGTGGCAGATATTTAGATAGATTGGGCATTGGAAAAGAGTGGAGAAAAGAAATCTAGTAAAGAGAATAATAGAATCAGATATCTGCATTACAAGATTAATAATTATTAGGTAAATTATGAAAAGCAAAAGTAAAAAATTAAGAACAGAAAAATCAAAACTGTAAAAAGAATAAAAAATGAAATTTACTAAAATGACAAATGAGACCATGAGTAACATCAGTGGTCATTAATCATCCTGACTAGAGTAGGGTTACTACTGTACTTATATTGGCCAGTGTGTGCTCTGATGAAGAAAAGCTTGTTGCAGGCTTCTGGAGCTGGTCATGGTGGCAGTGCATTGGGGGAGTAGGTTGCTGTTGGAAGGGTTGAGGAGTTTGAGACTAAACTGCCAGAGGTTTGCAGCAGAGTGCTCATCGAGGGTAGTGAAGTGCAGGGTGGCAAGGGTGGCATCATAGGCGGTGCTTATAATGATCTTGATGGTCCTCTTCTCAAGGTGGCCAAGCTGGGTGGCAGTGAGACAGGAAGACCTTGCTTTGGAAGCATATGTTAATTTTGCCAATTTGAACATCTTGAAAATGGTGATTAGTTCAGGGATGTGTGTGTGTATGTATGTGCATATGTGTGCATGCGTGCATATTTGTGTGTACATTCACACGTGGAGAGAGAGATGGTTCTCACTTAGGCAGAGTTTACTGTATGTGTATTTGAATGGCACCAACAATAGGTAAGTGTGACCAATACTTTTCAAAGTTGCACAAAACTTGGGATAGTAAAGATTTGGACTGGGTACGTAACTCAAGGATTGCAAGACTTGTGTGATATTGTTTTTTACTGTCCTGCATATGTTAATGAGCTTTTTATAGACTACTTATATTCATACATTCTTGTAGAGTGTCTAGAGAAAATGCAAGGGAGGAGTATGTATTATTTTGTCTTTTCTTATACAAGCAACTATGGCTAGTCAACTTTCTGATGTTAGGTAGTTGGATAAAACTGAAAGAATGAACAGGGGATGATCAATCTGTATTTATTTTTTAAAGCTGTTGTATGAATTTGACGCAGTGTAAATACATCATGGTATAGGTGTAATATCATTGAAATTTAAGTGATGTACATAGTACAATTATCATCATTTCCTGTCTTGAAATAATTGTGTTTACAAATTCCAAGTAACGAATATATTATCTCAGCTAACTTTAAGATTTGTGTTCTATATCAACTAACATCTTAGATTTGTGTTTCGTCAACAGTCCTTCACTGCAGTTTGAAGCAGCGTGGGCCCTCACCAACATAGCCTCAGGCACCTCCAGGCAGACACAGGCAGTGGTTCATGCTGGAGCTGTTCCTTTGTTTCTTAAACTCTTACACTCTTCAAGTCAGAATGTTTGTGAACAAGCTGTGTGGGCACTAGGTGAGCATTGCATGAATATCACTTTTGGGGGGGTTCAGATTTCAATAAGGGAGATTGTAAAGGTCTTTAGGAAGCTGGTAATTTCAAGGATTTGATAGTGAGGGGTAACCTTAAGTGTCTATTTAGAATTCTCAAGGAAGTTTTTTAGTGCAACTCTGGATAGTACTAACCTTTTTCTCTCTCTCTCTCTCTCTCTCTCTCTCTCTCTCTCTCTCTCTCTCTCTTCCTTAGTCCAATAGACTTTATAACAATTATTTTCATTTATAGTGATACTTCAATTACCAAATTGAACAAACTTTTGAACAAAATTGATTTATGGTTATAGCTTTGATTGCTATACCATAAGTCAGTTCTCAAACAATGTTACTTGATTTTGAATACTAAAATCATAGCAAAAGCTGCCATTTACTACTACTTTATAGTTTCAGTAAATATTTTTTGTTTTTAAATATTTGGAGGAGAGACACTAGATAAGACTCTAATTCATTCTTTGAAATAAGGTAAATATGATCCCATTGAAAAGCCTCATTGTAAACAAACAGGATGTGGCTAGTTCTCTTGTTGACCCACAATTCTATCACTACTTCAACTACATTTTCCAAGTAGCTTTTTCGTATAGCACAATGCCTGAATGTTATGGTCACCTTCGTTTTGTTGGTAAGTTTTTTGTGATATTCCACATGTCAGAATCTCAGTAAGGTGGTAAAGGCTGAGCCCCTATTGTAGCAAATTGTGGAGGTTTTTTTATATCCACATATATATGTATAATGCTTATTTTTCAGGAAGTAGAAATGATGAAATATCTTTGAATCTTTTGTCAAGTTCTTGGGTGGCTGTGCCTACCTTACCAGTGTTGAGTACATTTGAACATAAATTCTTTAATAACATTCCCTCTTTATGCTGAAATCTTTACAACTTTATTTTATACATATTTATGTATTTACGTATTTATTTCATATATTTTTTCCAGGTAATATAATTGGTGATGGGCCACAACTCAGAGACTATGTTATTTCCCTGGGTGTTGTCCAGCCTCTCCTTAGCTTCATAAATCCAGAGATACCCATTGGATTCCTAAGAAATGTTACTTGGGTTGTTGTAAATCTGTGCAGAAACAAGGAGCCTCCACCACCCCAGCAGACAATAAAGGAAATATTGCCTGCCCTCAATATCCTCATCCATCACCAGGACACCTCAGTGAGCTTCCCTTTTCCACTTCTCTTGTATCAATTTGTAATTGTTTCATTGTCTAGTCTCATATTTAAAGGTCATTGCAAATTCTGCTTAATGTGTAAGTCATTATCATTATCATTTTGTCTAATATTCTTATTTTCTAATATTCTTATAATAAATTTATCAGATTTGGGGGGAGACTATGACCAATAAGTGGAAATATAAAAAAAAAAAAAAAAAAAAAAAAAAAAAACAGTGGTTAGGTTCCCTCCTTACTCACCAATTTTTGTTCAGTTTACAGGCAATGTTATGGATAGTGGTGGGTGTAGAAAAATGCAGCAACATTTGATCAAGGTTATTTCATTTCTACTGTCGGGCAACTTTTCCACTCACTGATCTCTCTGCTATGCTATGAAGATTAAGTTAGTGATCTATGTGCTGTGGGTGATGACATTAGTTCAAGCTCAATGCAAGCCTGATTTCTCAGAATTTGAGTGATATTTTATGCATCTCACATTCTCTCATTGAACAATGACATGTAAGCCAGAAATCATTCAAGATAAGGTCAGTCATATTATTTTATGTCATTCATAAGGACAAATTTGGAAGTACTGATACCTCTCTTTTTACACAAGTTTGTTTTATGTGTTTTTGAATTTACGCCAGGTCCAAATTCCAAACAAGTTGTTAATTTGTTTTTTTCCACTTATTATATATTTCATTGAAATATATGATATGTGCTTAATGATTGACCAACAAATGTCCATGCCCTTTTGTGGGTTAGTGGTAATTTATATAAGCATAATTTTTCCCGTCTAAAATTTAAAATCAGGCATGGATATTTCGTCTCTAAATTTTTTTCTTGTCATATGGTAACAATTTTCAGTTTTCATTCATTACCAGGACACTCCCACTATACCTTGAACCACATTTCCTTGCTATCAAGGTGACATCTGGTAGCTCTCAGAACACATCATGAAGAAAGATCACTCCAGCTGATATGATGGATGAGGGTGCTGATATCAGTGATATATTAGGAAGTGATTTAAAAGACACTGACAATATTGAGTGGAATATTGATTCAGAAGAAAGTTAAGAGAGCACTTCTGATTAGGATGACAAACATGAAGAAGGAATTATGAGGCCAGCAGCTACTAGCTGCCACCCGCATAGCTACCATCAGACAAGGGAAGAAAGATTCATGAGAGAAAGAGAGAGAACATAAGAGTAAAGAAGCTGGTGGTATTGTTCAATTTAGACCCTTGCATCATGTCTCAGCTACATAATTATTTGTTCTGGTTTATTATTGTTTCCTAATCTTAATGGCATAGCATACAGATCAGTGAATGGAAAAGTGGACAAGTTGGTAATTTGTTTTATGTATTCCCACCACTATTTATGGCCTCACCTGTATGAAGGGGGAAAATTTGGTATATTCTTACATTGGATGTAGATTATACAGTATATACTTTATTTTGATTTAAATCAAGCTATAAGTTATCTATGTAATGTTTGATAAATGTGAAATTCCATATTAATTCAATATAATTTGGGTTTACTGTAATTTCACTTATGGGATTGAACAGCTTGTGAGTCTCCCTTTTTCACATTTAGGTTGTAACTGATCTATTTTATGATCATTCTTCTCATATCTTCCACCATACCCTGTCTCCAAATCTTTCTACATTTTTCTTTTGGTCTTTTTTCGCTACATCTAATACTCCAACTGTCTTCTGAGTGCATGACACTTACTCCTCTTTCTTCTTTCTAACATACTCTTACTACTTCACTCTATATCTTCATAGCACATTAATTATCATAAATATCCACCTGTTTATCTTCATGTGTAAATAATGTGTAAAACTCTTTCATCAGATACTGGTGGATACTGTCTGGGCACTGAGTTACCTCACTGATGGAGGAAATACAAATATTCAACTGGTCATAGACAGTGGGGTGGTACCAAAGCTTATACCTTTGTTGTCTCATAAAGAAGTCAAGGTTAGTCTTTTGAGAAGTTACATTTTTAATGATTGCTGCTATCATCATGTAGGATACTAAAACACTTTCACAGATTGGTGTGGTGATTTTATTATTCTCCATGTAATACAAGGTCTGATGTATTTCACCAGGAAGTGATACTCAAAATGTGGTATAGACTGTTCTTTTCTTATAGCATGGCTACACACACACTAAGCTAAGCTAGGCTAAACTAAACACAGCTAACCTAACCTAAGTTAAGCTAAGCTTAGGAAAGATAAGGAAAGAAATGAGAAAAGGACAAAAGGGAAAAGGAATAGGATCATATGAATGTATGCACCACCGAAGACATACATGGAGGTTGGAAGAACACAAAGAAGTGCTGAAGTGCCTGGATATAATATATTAAGGAGAGACAAGAAGGTACTAATAGTGGGAGATTTTAAAAATGTGTGAACTGGAGGGAGATTGAAGTAAATGGAAATGGTGAACCATGGAGTGAAGTACAAGCTATGGTGAATACACTGAAACAATGGGTGGAGGAATTTACAAGGCACAGAGGAGAGGAGGAACCATCTATACTAGACCTGGTGTTCTCAAAGAAACCAAAACTTCGAACTACCATTAGATAATTAAGCACAATGGGAAAAAGTGATCATGTCATGTTAGAATTGGAAATGAAAAAAATGGGAATTGTTAAAATACAAGGAAAATTATAAGAATCAGAGATTAAATCATGCAAGGACAAATTGTGAAGTTAAGAAAATTTCTTGGTAAGCATAGATTGGGAGAAACTTTTGAACAGTAAGACAGTATAAGAGAAATGTGAAACATTCCTAAAGAAGTACAATGAGAATGTGCAGAAGTGTGTACCTGTATATAAAGCAAAAAGAAGCAAATACATCTGGTGTAATGCCAGATGTGCAGAAGCTAAGAGGGCAAAGGATATAGCTTGGAAGAAACTGAAAAAGCAAAGAAATGAAAAGAACAGAGAGAAAGCAATAAATAAGTATGCTAGAATAAGGAGGGAGGAAGAACAAAATTTTGAAAAGGATGTGGTAAAAAGAATGTGAAGAGGAACCCAAACTTTTTTATAGGTATATCAATGGAGAGATGAAGAATAATGAGACCATTGACAAAATAGTAAAGGGAGGGAGGATATATCAAACAGCACAGGAGATGAGTGAAATTATGAATTGTAGTTTCAGATATGTTTTTTTCATGGACGAAGAATGAGAGAGGTTGTGGTCTGTGCAAGAAAATTTTTTGAGTTCAAATAAAAGTTGGATAAATGTAGATATCAGGACAGGATAGTGTGAACATACATCCTCTCCCATATGCCAAAACTAGATAAATTCACACACATGTGGATGTGGCTATATTTATTTTCACTAAAAGATTTGGAATATGAATATTAAAGTCTGGTAAATCTTGTTTTCTGATAGGTTCAGACAGCTGCTTTAAGGGCTGTTGGCAACATCGTGACTGGTACAGATGATCAGACACAAGTTGTGCTCAACTGTGGTGCATTGTTTCACTTCCCTGCCCTACTTACACACCAAAAAGAAAAAATCAACAAGGTTAGTCATGTTGTTCAAGAGTTTTAGCAAAGTAGATTTAATTGATAGTTTATGAGAAGCTTTTCTTACTTTAGTTATTGTATATAAAGAGGAAAAACTTTCCTTGGAGATGAAAATACTACAGACGTAATTAGCCTTTAGTATCATAATCTTAATTAGCATGTTAAATGATTGCTTTCAATCATAGGAGGCTGTTTGGTTCTTGAGCAATATCACAGCTGGTAACAAGCAACAAGTGCAAGCTGTGATTGATGCAGGTCTCATTCCCATGATCATCGCCCAACTAACCAAAGGAGAATTTCAAACACAAAAAGAAGCTGCTTGGGCTATCAGTAACCTCACCATCTCAGGCAGTAAACAGCAGGTGTGTACCAATACCTTACACACCCAATGGTATATATGTACAAATTTATATCTTGATCAAACATTTTTTAACATAATATATTTCAGTTAGTTTAGCTCCACCTCAACCTTTGATAATGATACAAGGATTTGTATTCTTGAATTATCTGTTCCCCCATTGTTTTTAGAAGCTAGAGAGGTGATTATTTACATTATTGGACTCTCTTCTCTCTCTCTCTCTCTCTCTCTCTCTCTCTCTCTCTCTCTCTCTCTCTCTCTCTCTCTCTCTCTCTCTCTCTCTCATTTGTCATACATAATTCAGTTAAACTATTCCCTAGAATCATGAAATGGGCCAAAGTGATATTGGTTGCACACATCGTAGCTGCACATTGGCTTCTAAGCTTGTGGTGGATGTGATGCCACAATGCAGGACACAAGGCAATTGTCACACAGATTTCCACAGTTTACCTAACCCAGGTTTCCCCAGTTATTCATTCATTGAACAATGCTAAAGAAGAATCAACAACTTAGAGGGCTTTGTGCCAACTGTCCCAAGCTGAATTCTAACTGGCTGGGAGATTTGCAGCTAGTCACAACACCCATTAGTGCACCTTTGAAAATATCAATAACTTTCAGTGCTCTCTGCTTAAAGTAATCTAGATTAGATGCTGAAACATTTAGGAATGTGAACCAAAGATAGATAGGATCCACAGTAAAATAACTCATTGGTCATTCTATTCCTAATGCATAGATTTTTTTGTTATTTAATATATTTAAGTACCTTTTTTTTTATGTATATTTTGCTATTGCAATTGACAAATTATAGCAAAATGTTTATCATCATATTTCAGGTTTCATACCTTGTGAGTAAGGGTGTCATTCCACCCTTCTGCAACTTGTTGACTTGTAAAGATATTCAAGTTATTCAGGTGGTCCTCGATGGCATCTCTAACATCCTCAACAGGGCGGGTGATGAGGTGGAGGTGGTAGCAAATATGATTGAGGAATGTGGTGGTAAGCATGCTGGGTACTTTGATATTGTTAAAAGTGAATGGACGAATGAATGTGGCCATAGACATGATAGGTATTGTGATATTGCAAGGAAGGAGTGAAGGAATTCAAGCACTAGGTAACTAAGTATGGTAAAGAATAATGTATTACATGATAAAGACCGTAGCAATAGTCAGGAAGTAATGAGAATTACATAGATAGTAAGTTAATGGTAAGATGTTAGTGATTATTCTGGTGTTCAGTATGACTATGAACTCAAGCAAACCATCACCATTGAGAATTTCATGTAGGTCACATATAATAGAGAAATTAACACTACTACTTGTGAAGACTAGACCAGAGTATGAGATTGCAATTTACATGTACAGTTAGTCACATATGATTATTCAAAGAACACTTCAATTTCACATTGTTTCTGAATAAACTTTTCTTTTGAGGGTGTACTCTGGTTTAAAACTTTTTCATCAGCAGTATCAGAATTGCATAATGTTTTTCTTTGTGTGCTACTGTTCATTTTCTGTTGTATTGGTATTTATGACAAAATTGAAGGTACAGAATTTTATCATATTCAAAGATTTTTTGTCATTAGTTTCAAATATTGTCTGGTCATAGCTGATGTTAGATAATTTTACTAACATAAAGAAGTTATGTTTCCTTTTGCCATTTGAAATAACTATGAGTATAATTAATGAAAGTCACATTATTAGTGTTGGTAATGCCCCTTCTCTTTTCATTTTTATCTTTTCAGGTCTAGATAAAATTGAATTTCTTCAGAACCATGAAAATGTTGATATATATAAGCTGGCTTACAGTATAATTGAAAGATACTTCTCTGAGGATGTAAGTATTATGTTTTTGTTCATATTTGGCTTGCAATACATTCTTAATTCATGCATGGAGAGATGGACAGAGGTACTCATGTAATACAGTGTGTTTTCAAATCTTACACTGCTCCTTTTCTCTTTTCCAGGAAACTGAAGATCCTAGTTTAGTTCCAGAATCAACAGAAACAGAGTATGCATTTGATAATAATAGTACTAGTGAGGGAGGTTTTCGCTTTTAGTGACTATTGGCTTATAGGTATATTAATTTACTCAAATAATGAATCATATAATGAACGGTAGGTGAAGCTTACATATAGCTGTATTTTTAATATTGAAAATAGAAAACTACTGTTTGAAAGTGTGTTATTTTCACACTTACACCTCAGAATACAAGTTTACACATCATTGTTATTAGTCCTTTACTGTTGATATTTCTGTACATGTCCATATCTCAATGAATAACTAAAATTTGCCTGAATTATTCATCATTCATTCAGATTTACTGATTATCATTATATTTGAATTATTATATCAGTTTGGTGAGATTTGGCATACCTGTTGGAGTTTTGAAGCGTACAAAAAAGGTTTGTACCAGTACATTTCTTAGAGAATATCTGTGCAGACCAGCATCTTGAAAATACTTTCACTGTGCTGATTTTGGACTCAAAACAAATGAAACTGGTAATGCATGATATCATAAAATTGTCCTTTTAAAGAAACCTATGTGAATGACAAACAATAATCTTGTAATAAATTTTAGAACTGTTTGACCCAGTTACAACTAATCATGATCATAGTGAGGAATATTTTGAGGAAAAGGTCAATTAAGGGAGGAAATCAGGTGATAGTTACGTAATATGGCCCCTGTGGTGGTCATTAGGGGTACTTGGGAATGTTAGCTACACTTCACAGCCAGTTATTTAACCAGCTCTTTGCCATTGATAAAGTGTTGAATGAATTGATCATTGTCAAAGCTTAATGAGCTCTCATGACACCACAATGCCCTGCCTGAAATGATATTGTGGCATAAATGCTTCCCTCTGGAACACATTTCTTTGGTTTTGTAGGTTTCTTCTGTTTCTCATTCTTTTATGTAGCATGTATATCATGTTTCAGTTTTTATTATTAGATACAAAAAATTTCAAAATTATATATACACACACACACATACACACACACACACACACACACAATATTAGTGGCTGCTTCTATATTTAATGAGTACGCAAAGACAGTTTTTACATTGTGTTGTGAATTTGTCATTTCCTAGAAAGAGTATTTGAATATTTGTCTTGTTTATGTTTTGCGTATGGGTATGGCTGTGTGTTCATGTGCATACGCGCGTCTGTGTTTGTGCGTGCGTGTGTATGCATTTTCTATTGGTTATAAACAATTTTCAGCAGTCCTCCATATATCTAGGGATAAGGGACCTATGAAGTCATATATGTATTAAGCAAACAAAGTTTATGAACTTCCCGCTATGATAGTTATTGAGGATGGGAAGGTGACAAAACCAAAAATGCCTGGTAAGATATTGTTTATATAGTATGTAAGAGAATTTATTATGACATGCTTTCATAGAAAAAGCAAGTTATTATTGATAATATAAATGAAGGCAAGTTGTCATCTTTTCAAGTTTTGACCATAGTGTGGAGTTCATGAAAGGAAAAGGGATTAGCAAGTGGCACAAACTTCATTCACAGGTATTTGCTTCACTTGTGTATTTTTTTTTAGTACTTTTGTATTAGTACCATTGTTATTTGACACAGTAAATACTTAAATATTTATTCATAATGTATGAGGTCCACTCAGAGAGTAAAATCTTAGGCTGAAAAGAAAATTACTATGACATATATTTGGGGTTCCAAATCTAACCTCTATTGTATTGATTTCATAAATTTAGCTTAGTGGTATTTCCATAATGGGAAACATTCCTGGAAGTTCTGTTTTGGCATGGCTATGTTTTGTTATGTTCTTTATGATGCATTCTTACTTCATCAGAACTTTCCAGGTGGTATGTTCATTTGCAGAACACCCAGAAATCACAAAGAGCTATGTTTGGCAAGCAGGAAACCTCAAGCTGAGGTATTCTAAGCTTGGTTAAGAAATCCTGGATCAGGTACAAAAGCTAGGGAGTTGTTATGCAGCTATCAGTGTGTGCCTATCACAGTGTCTTTTTCTCTAACTACTTTATGGATATTCTTAAGAACCCTTCTATGATACTATATTTGTCGACAGTCTGACCATCTAGTGCATTTTCATCGTAAATAATGTTATAAAAGTCAAGAGAAGACAATATCACTGACTTTTCTCTTATAGTTGAGGAAACAATAGTCTTGATGGCAGAGCCTTAATACTGGTTTCTGAGTTGTGAAATTGGATTGAACACAAATTTTATAATCACACTTTATATACCTAAATAATTTGTCGTGATGGCATATGTTGAGCCACTGCTAGACTGTTTTTAACAGTTTTCCAAATAATCAACCATCTGTATACCATAATCAACCAGCAATCTTTTTCAATGATAGTAGGTTTCAGCTTGTTAACATTGTTTATTAATGCTGAGGCTCAACCATCTGTAAATTGGTTTACCCATTCTATAGGATCAGTGCTAAAAGGTTTCAGAATTCCTGAAAACAATGTAGTAACATTGTTCATTGATTCTATTTTTATAGATAATGAAAATGTGACATGTACACAATGGTTGCCTGCCACTAACAGACTCCTCAGGTGAAACTCATTTTAATCAAGCTAGCACAGTATGCTTACACACTTCATTCCATTATCACTTCTTGGCTCCAGCAGGTTTCTGGGTGATAAATAAGGTTGGTTAATTTTTTTAACAGACTTCCTTTATAGAAAATTAAAGGATCCTTCCCTTCCATACATTGAAAGAAATTGTCACAAAAAAAGGAACTTTGGATACATAGAATGTTATCACAAGTAAATAGTTAAAGTCAGTAGCGGCAGAGTGGTGAAAGCACATAGTCCACACTTTTTTTTCTTTTTGTTTTTTAAATGACATTAATTGGAGTATGGCTTAAACTTTCAAATGTATTTAAATCCTATATACTTTAGCGACCAAAGAAGCATTGCCAGATATATAGTATTTCCAGTATTTTATAAAAGCTTCAGGAAGAATGTCTTCAGTTTGCTAAACATACCTATTTTCCTTGCAAGGCAGTCAACAGGGATCAAAGACTAAAATTTTTTATTTGATCTTGAATTTTCAGAGGATCACAGTTATAAGTATACTCATGGGTGGGAGTTAAATGATCAGCCACACTCACATCCACTATGTTTAACAATGCCCCTTAGTCTCAAGTCACCTCATATATTTGAAATCATCAGCAGCATCTGGTTTAATATCTTCATTTTCTCTTGACAGTATTGGACAACTTATGAATCTCTCCCAGTTTTTGTGTTCATATATGACATTACAAATCTTGAACATTAGTAGATTGTTGGCAGATCAGGTTATTTATGACTGCAGGAAATTGCTATACAAGTTGCATGTGTGCAAAACGTTTCTGGATTTCTGACCTTGACTCTACAACAATAGATTGCATGTAGTATGGTTATTGGCTATTCTGGTTTTATTATAATGAAAGCTTGTGTGCCCAGATATCATTGGCCAGTTAGTGTTTTATCATGAACCCTTCCTTCCCTTTCACTTGCCACCACATGCATTCCTCGGCCTTAATTATTATCTTCTTTTTTTTTTTTCAGCATGTACATAGATTATTTACTTTCCCTGACCTACCTTTATATTACAGTATTTATTGTTACAACATAAATGCATCTTACTTATTTTATTTATTTTAAAATTATTTAGTACTCATGCTTACCAAATGCCAATATAATGCTGTACAGTATGATGATATGATTAGAAAGAGAAAGGAAAATACAAAAGAGTAGTGTAAATATTTGGACTAAAGCAAGATCAGTAGCTCCATGTAAGTTCTAAGAAAAAAGAATTACATACCCATCCTGTCAATTACCTAACTCATTACTCTCCTGCCCTCTCCATGTGAATTAACTTTTATAACTAAAGAGCAAAGGAAATGGAAACCTTAGATCGAATGTATTTCATAAAGAGGTCAGTTAAACCCAACTGTATATCAGAAAAGGAATAGTAGCTATTAACTGTGTTTAAAAAAAAAAAATCCCTTCATCATGGCAAACTAATGATTACTAAAGGTGTAACAAATCAGTTTATTACTTATTGTTCTTTTTTATATTCACTTGGCAAACACCCATACTAAGAATGATAACAATATGCTGATTTGCTACAACTAAAAGAGTATTGTGCAGATTGGCTACACCTTTATGTCTTTGTATGTTCAAAAAGAGCAGGAATCACTTGCTTGTTATTTCAGTTATTTTATTCCATCATCAAGCCTCTAGGTGGTATAACTCCTTGAGAAGCTTTATTAAATGGTGCACTGCAAGTTAAAGGAAATTATTATTTTTTTTTTTTTCAGACACAGCTTATAAAAGTGATGAAGTAGTTTTAATGTCAGTGTATAGTTTTACATTTTCATTGATATCATGAATTAAGTAATAAATGTCATGTCATGAACAACCATAGGGTTATTGGAGTTACTAGTCTGGTATATATTTTATTTAATCATTTTTCATGGCACATTACATGCTTTTCTAGTTATTATTACATTTGTTTTTTTATGCTTAGTGTTCATTTATATTCACACCGAACATTAAAACCATCAAGAGAGGTCAGAAGAAAATAGTGTTACCTTCTAATGATGGAACAACATGAGTATAAAAACTCAGCTGTACACACCTTACTCTGGCTAAATAGACTTACTTTCTCTTGATAAGCATGGTCTTCACATCTTATTTATTGACTATGATGAGCCTGCATATCTGCCATCACATTGAGTAACCATGTCAAAATTAAAAAGAAAACTTATTAAGGTCTATGTAAGAAGAAAATTTAGTTCAACTGTGAAATATCTGTGGTAAAAGTTTCAAAAGTGGGAAGAACAAGAATCCATTTATTTTCTTAGTTGTCTTGATGCTCCCCTTAAATTTTCAGCTGATAAAAATGAGACTGGTCAAGCCTTACAAAAGGAGTACATATTTGCATAGAAAGGATGAGAGTAAACAGAAAGTTTTGTGCTGTGAGAGTGCAGGAGGCATGAAAACATGCAGTTAGTAATTCCCTTTCATCCTCCCAAATTAGGTTCCATTGCTAAGAGGGAAGGCCTGTGCTGTTTGGCACACTTCTTCCCCATTGTACAATTGCAATTTTATTCCCCTTCATCATCAATATTCTCTCTCTCTCTCTCTCTCTCTCTCTCTCTCTCTCTCTCTCTCTCTCTCTCTCTCACACACACATTTGGAAACACGTGCATTATAATTTTCACATATTATTACAACCCGAAATTTGATTTTATTTACTGAATTAAGCCAGTTTACTTCAGTCGTCACAGTCACGCCAACATTTTCAGTAACCAATATCATGACATTAACTTACTGTTACCACCAAGATCTTGTCACTAATACTTAGTGTGTGTTCTGCTCCCAACCTGATCTTGGGTGTCTTTATGATCATGACAAATGTAGCAGCTATTTGTAAAACAAAAAAAATTGTAAAAGACAACTTGGGAAGATTTTATCCATTAGTTGCCATTCCTCATCATGTCTCAATAAGATTTGGGGTCAAAGTAAAGTCAATTAGGGAATCAGTGAGAGGGGCCTCAATTAGATTTTTAAGGGAAAAAGAAATGGAAAGGAAGTAAGAAATATTAGTTGTAACTTGATGAAATGAAAGCATTATGTAGATCATAAATAAGTGCTATTCAAACTTAATATTGTATTTTGTTCAACTGATCTTTAAAGAATTTCTTTTCTTTTCTTTATTTTTCTTTTTTACATGGATTGTTATACTCGTGTCAAATTGGTTTACAGGTTTTAGACTATCAAAGTTTGATATTTTGCTGAAGATATTCATCAAGCAATTTTTAAGTTTTTATGATGCTTAACAATTTTTATTTTTGCCATTTTATTATAGTTAGAAAAATATTACTTGGTTTTGTCTATCTTTTTTTCAGTAACTTGTCCTATTTTATCTTGTTTAATTCCTCCTCTTTTCCTTTACATAAAAAAAAAGAAAGGAAAAAAAAAAGTTTCATAAACATCAAAATAAACAAAAGTCAGGTCACACGCATGTATTTATTCCTCAAGTTAGCAGATTGTCTTATGAAATTTTCTTTTCTTTTCCTTTATTTTATTTTATTTTATTTTTTTGTCATGAATTGATTTCTCCAGTGAATCTTGGCATCCAGTGTCAATATATTTTTCACATGGAAGTTTGTGTTAAGTTATAAGCCCTTGCATTTTACTATTAATTTGCAACTGAATATGCACAGCATTCTATGTTTTTTGACAACTCCTCAGTCCTCATGATTTTGAATAAGACAGTCAGCAGACTTGATTATCATGTTGAAAAAGCTATAGATACCCTAAGGTTTTATTATAATGAAAGAAAGTGCTACCTGAAGCTACAGGTCATATATGCTGTGGTCTTCCCTCTGCATGGCATAAGATTGATTCCCAAATCTATTTCATGTCATTGTGTTTGAGGACATGGAAACACTGTACATAATTGTTACTGACAGCTCTTCCACCTGCTGATTGGATAATTTAAAATCTTGATTTTAAAAGATGCAAGTTGACTGTAATCCATTAATTAAAACATCTAATGGGTTTTTAGTATAAATGATTAGATAAACAATAATACTGTGTTATAAATAAATTAATTCAAAGTCAATTTGCTGAACATTTTTTTTTTAAAGCTGTATTTAGATCAATCAGTGCACTGCCCCATGGAAGTATGGAAAGTCCTCATTTCACGATCACTATGTGTTCCTTGAAACCTTATTGTAAACCAAAATAGCATTTACTGAATCTTTTTTTCTTGTCCCTGCACATTGCCAAAGTCACTCCTTCAGATTCAGATACATACATAGTGACATACAATGGGTGCAGATGAAGTGTGACTTGCCCACAATACAAAACGCTTAAGAGAGAGGGCTGAGAAACAATGTTGCACATTACCTACTGTGGATGGATTCTTGATATAGTAATATCTGGCTATCATGCTGGGTAGCAACTCACTGGAAAATATCATAGAGGCAATGCAGTGGTTTTTAGTGAAGTTGTGGAAGACAAGGAACAAAGAACAATGAAATTAATAGAAACTACACTGCAGGAATACACAAGACTTATTAGCAATAAGAAGCTAAAAGGGTCATGAGAAGAAGCAGCACCAGTGGCCATTACTCTAGCCGATTAAGAATGGACATTTTTTGTGTTTCATGCAAAACTTCATTTCCTGCATTTCAAAGCCATGCTTTCTAGGAGATAAATGTTGTAAACATTTAATGAAAATATTTTTGAACAAACTTATATGTGAGACAGTAACACCTTGGTAGGTAGTGGTAATGCCTTATAATTTTATACTTTTATCGTAACTGCGAATCACAACTATCATAAATTGAAAAAAAAAAGTACTAATTGGCTAGTGTCGTATCTGTGAATTTGACCTAAACCAAACTATCATACAGCAAGGACTTCCTGTATTAATATGTTTACATGTTCTCAGAATTACAATGTAAAGACATTAAAAGTAATACAGCAGTGCATCATATATATATATATATATATATATATATATATATATATATATATATATATATATATATATATATATATATATGTTACGATTGTTAGAATTTCTTTTTTTGTTAACCCAGCACAAGTAGTTTGAGTACATGAACATAGCATCCCAGCATGTATGAATAAACTGTGTTGGACAGTGACTGTATTTGGAAAAGAATGGAACACCTTGTAATTCGGGGCTGAAAGCAGATGTTCATTGAAGCAATTTCATCTCTTATGACCTAAATTATGCAGTTCTGAATTAGATACTAGAACAGGAGAAAGTTTTAACACAAAAAGCTAGTCATTACAGCTGTGATGGAGAGGCTTCTATGAGATTGAATGGAAGAATCTCTCTCTCTCTCTCTCTCTCTCTCTCTCTCTCTCTCTCTCTCTCTCTCTCTCTCTCTCTCTCTCTCTCTCTCTCTCTCAATAGGAATTGATCTGTTAGGTAAATCATGAATGTTTAAGTATGATCTTTGTTGGATAAGATCAGAAGTCAAGTAACTTTTGCTTCAACCTGATCAAATGCCAAGAATGTATCAATAGTTTGATTTCTTTATAAGACTGACACCAGATAAGAGAATTTCAATTCAAAATGCAGTTGGAATGAATTGAACAAGTTATCAACATGTGACCATGAATATACTATGAGCAGAAATTTAATGTTTGCAACATGATTTCACAGATAAAACCATGGTAAGAAATACATGGAAAATGTATGGGTTTCAAGAGAGGGGAGACTTGACTGTAATTACAATTTTATTTAAATAGAAAAAGAAAAATGATAAAAAAAACAAATTTCATATATGGAGAGATTTATGTCTAATGAAAATGGAAGTTCAAGGCTATTGCTAACAGAGAACTTAAGGTTGTGTTGTAATGTCCCCACTGGATTGAGAAACCATTGCAAGGGATCAAACCCAAGAGATTCAAATAAGTTGCCTTGGACACTATGATCGTAATGATCTGTTTAAGGTCCTTATGTTTTTGTACATCCTGTCACAACTTATGAAGTGTTGGAGCAAATAATGATCAGGACAAATGTATTGACATTTGACCAAAAGTTATTTGCATATTACATGACTATGTGTATATACATTTGCATGCATGCACAAATACACGTCTGTACGTTCTAAGAATGCTGCAAGGATATATCTATAGATTTGAAAGATATGTGGATGAGAGTAAAAGAACTGTCTGTGTGTGTGTGTGTGTGTGTGTGTATGCAAGAATGAATACTGATTTATTGTATTAAATGTGGGGGTAAACATAATGAATGGTTTGAACCATTCTCCTAACCTGTAACATTTTAGCGTTATCCCTTGAGATATTCATCTGAAAGTATATCAAACAAATCAAACATCCCTCTTTTGTAATAACATTCATCATATTAACTCATTCACAATCTTTTTTTGGTAACTGAATTCCCAGAGTTTGTCAAAAGATGATAATGATAAACATATAAGTTATCCATAAAGTGCCAGACTAACATCAGAAGAGTATGTCGGCAAGTGATAAACAAAGAAGCATATTTCCTTGCCATACTACACAGTGACTTTCCATGCTCCTCATTAATTGCCTATATGAGAGTCGTAATGAATATCTTTTGGTAGCTAGAGTAAAAGGATTTTAAAATCAGAATAGAAACCCATATCATCAACTGCAAAAATTACTCATATCTTCCCTTATTATTATTATTATTATTATTATTATTATTATTATTATTATTATTATTATTATTATTATAACTATTATACACTCCAAAAAGCAAACACAAGCATTACTCCTTATTATAGATTAACTTGTAGTACTGCAGGCTATGTCAGGTGTATTACAAAATATTTTTTCAAGAGTTATCCATTGCCTTTGTCATTGTCATTTGTTATGAGTGAATTTGTGGACTATAGTAGATTGTTATAATAATAACATGGCAAAGGGAAGGCAGAACAGATATCTATATTTCTCCTCATCTATTGGTTCTCTTAAGAGAATCTTTGCAGAGAGTTGAGAGAAAAGACAATCAAAACAGAGCTAAAGCACTATTAAATATGTAAAGTATATATATTATTCTACAAAACATTGAAAATTTCCAGACTAAGCAATAGTGTTAAACTAGTTGTATAGGAAGTGTGAACAAGGAAAAAGCAGGAGATAGTTGGCAGGTTAGGCATCTAAGAGAGTTAAAATATTCATGTGGTCTCACTTCCAAAATCTTTTAAAAATATCATGTAATATTTTATTTTTTTCCCACTCTTAGCACTGCCTGTCCTCTAGCAGTTTACTCTGTTGTCCCTCCCACCAACACAACCCCCCTCCCCCCCAAAAAAGTTTCTTGGTATATTTTAGTGAATACTACTTTGTTTAACAGTCATATAGTGAAACTATAGAATGTAAGTTTATTGAATTGAAAGCTTTGTTTGTATGTGTTGAAAACAATGGAACAGAATGTTACATCAGCACAACACTGATGCCAACAGTTTGACAAATATCAGGTGTCTCTTGTGTTATCCTATATGGCTGTATTTCATAGATATTCACCCAAAATATCTTATCTCAGTGTGTCAGCGTCGAAAGAACTGCTGTGCAATTTGTGAATAAGGTGGCCAAAGTCAAATGTGAGATGTGAGAATCATAAGATTGATATCTGAAACATGTATCTATTAATCTGCAAGCTACCCTCCCTTTTATGCTCATTTAAAACTTGCCTTATCAGACAAGTGTTGCTTTTATATTTATTTTTTTCTGTTGGTTGATTGTCCTACCTTCTTATTGTCACTCGAGAGAATTTTCTTTATTAGTGCTAATGATTCTTCAATACAAATAAATTATAACAGCTCATAGATATGCTTGACAGGTAGGGATAATGTAAATGTAATCAAAAGTAAGGTAATGGTATTTTAAAGGACTAAAAGTGATATGGTACTAAAAACTCGGACAAAGTTAGATGCATTAAGGACTGTGAAGTTTGTCAGAGAGAAGAAAAATGGACTAAGTTTTTGAAATTCAGAATATTGGTTACAATGTGTATGAAAGTATAGAAGTTGAGACAAGAGAAACAATTAGATTTTTTTTGTTGACCTGTACTAAGTGCAATAGAATTTATGGATGCGAGAGGGTGTTTTACAGTGAAGTGGACTGTGAGCTGGAAATACATGAAAGGAGAATGCTAAGATTATTGTTTGTAAGGAGAAATACATAAAATGTAAACTGAGGCTTCTGTTGTCAGCAGCCCAGTGGAGAAATGGTTCAGAAGTGTGAATATTTATGATACGTAAGTAAATGCATTGAAATTGTCAAGAGTGAATGAAAGAAATAAGGTGGTTACAAAGAAGTACTCTTGAGCTGAGTAATGTATTCAGAAAGAAATTTGTTACTATTCTATTACTAAGAAAAATCATTGGTTGCACAGATCCACAGGCCACAACAGACTGAGTCAGATGAGGTGATTTGATCATGAGACTACTAATAATTGTAGTAGAAAAGAAAGCAAATCGCAAAATTTTCTCCCCATTCTTCACTCTCTCCGAAATGAGCTTTGTTAAGAAACACCTGTAACATTTTAATAGTGAAAGTGAAGAGCTAAAGGAGTGTGAGATGTTGAAAAAAAGGGAGAGAGTTGTATGTAAGATAAAAATGGTAGTGTTCAAGGGATTGTTGTACCAAATGTTTTATAGGGTAGTAAAGTGAGCCATTAGGTATACAGTAGAGTACTGGATATAGAAAGAATGAGTGAGAGGAATTGGTTATGTGGTTTCAAAGGAAAATTATTGACTGATACTCAAACACTAGAAAGGGTAGGCTATGAGGAAAGTAATTATTTTAGACATTGAGAAAAAATTAATTACAAGAGACAGGTGAACATTTAATGGAGAAGACCAACTGTAGTATGGAGGAATCATGTCAAGAGAACATCAAACAATAGGTTGCTGGAGTTTTGCAGTGGGAAGCTTTCAAAATAGCACATATTTCAGAATAAGAAAACTAAATAAATTTTGGAATGAGATATATTCGTAAAAGTTCTCTCTCTCTCTCTCTCTCTCTCTCTCTCTCTCTCTCTCTCTCTCTCTCTCTCTCTCTCTCTCTCTCTCTCTCTCTCTCTCTCTTTTCATGGATTATATTAATTGGGTCTATGATATCTTTCTAGAAGGACAATAGTTGATCACAAATCTAACTCTTATTAGTCTTTTATATCTTTGAAGTACTTCTTTTTTTCTCCTTAGAAAGATGTAAATGCATGATCAAATGAAATCCACAGTTTAATCTAAGTTATATGTGAGTCATTAACTGATATTCAGAAACTTCACTCACACCTACTGTTTTCAGTGCTTCTGCTTAGTCTTAAGTCCTTTGATCAGTTGATAATCTTGATTTTGAGAGGAAGGGCTGAATACAGTGGAGGTGAGTGCAGAGGGGTTATTGTACTGTTGGCCATGACTGTTTACCAATGTGCCAGTGTCTAAAAGGACCACCTTAACCATCACTTCACTACTTCTGCACCTCCCATCACCATCATTCCCAGTGAAGCTAACCTAGTAAATTACCTACATCACCATTGCACAGTGATATTCTGAATTGTTGTACAGATATTTTATAAGATATTTATAGTAAACATCAGTGGTTATACTAAATATTTTTGTATGGTAATCTTAAGGAAGTATAATAAGGGAACATGAAATGTAGTGTCTGGTATTTAGTCTGTTATATTGCTTTACATTAAATCAAAACTCTTGATTTGAAGAAATGCTCCTTTCTCAGTGAGTATTGAACCTCAAAAAAAAAAAAAAAAAAAGAATCACATTATTCGTGGTACTATCTTAAAATCATCTTCTTTAAGTAGAATAACAATATAAATAACTAGGACTCAAGTGAAGGAAGATTTCTGAGATCAAGGATGTGGAAATAACAGTGAATATATTGTATCTTGACAATCATTTCATATAAGTTAAGATGTTCCAAACCCTTATATATATATATATATATATATATATATATATATATATATATATATATATATATATATATATATATATATATATATATATATATATATAAGTGGAAGACCATTCTAATTTGTCAAGACATATTACAAGTTAGTAGTTGTTGGGTACTTTAAGGTCTGATGACAAACAGAGATCCTAAATGCTATTGATACATGAAGTTTGGGCCAATATAGACAACTGTAAACAATCAAACTAATGGTACCAAAACCACCACCATAGAGACTAGCATCCCTGGCTATGAATCCATGGGCCTCAATTCATATCCAGGCTAGGGCAGTCAGTGCACAGCTCACCATCTGTTCATTCTTCTTTTGGTTTAGTCAATAAGATGATACTGAGAAACCTTGGGAAGTTAAATTGTAGAAAGATGTCACTGTGAAATCTGTGTTCTCAGTTTGGCGATATCATCCACAAGCCAGTGAGATACAGATGAGTTTTGAGGTCTTGCACAGCAATAGCATATGCCCCCTCTTTTAATGTTTCCAAAAAAGATTAAAACATTTGAGCTTTCTCTTCACTTTGATTAATTTATTGGAAGAAATGATCAATGCATGGCAATTTTTGTTAATAGATATATGAAAAAATCTATGGAAAAATGCTAAGGCTGGATTAAGTTATTCATAGTAAAGAAACAGTAACTTAAAATATATATGGTATTGTATTTTACTCTTTCACTATCTCAATATAGGTTTTTTCCTTCTTTATCCAACAGCTTCACATTCTAAGTAACTAGATAAAATTAGATTAAATTTGTTTGATAAGGTTGTTAATTTGATCAGGTTAGGTTATGTGGTGGTATGTGACAGCCATAGGCCAAACATTACCAAAGAGTGTCATTGTTGTGTAATTGAAACAATTTTGGTAGATTTCACTCTGTTTTGTATTTTTATTAGTATCTTTTTGTTTTAGTTCTTAAGGAATGGTGGTTAAGAGAAAAATATGAGAGTTTTGATTTGTGAAGGAAATGTGAGCAGATTAGTTAAAAATAGGCCAAAAAAATACCAGAAAAATAGTTTCATTTTAAATAGACAGGTGAAAGAGTAAAATTTTACTGAATGTCTTTTATCATATAAGCAAAAACTAGAGGCAAACTACATTTTATATGCTAGATATTTGAGTAAGCAATCATAGTACATTATGATGAACTTTGAACCTCCTCTAATTGATATTGGCAGTGCCAGCACCTACAGTGGGCTAGTGAGGACACTTTGATTTGTATTCTTCAACACTTTATTCTTTCATTTGGGATATTTTCAAAGGCTACATATGACTGTCAGATTCTCATCATGTTCTTTCATGATGCAGAACATGATAGAATCATGAAAACATCCTTAAAACTACAGTAATTTCCTTTTGAGTCTGATAATAGTAGTCAAGAAAAGATACCAAAATATGTGACTTTTGGCCAGACGTCACTTTTCTCATTCTGTTTTGTAAACATAATATGGCACATATAGCATATTGATATATATATGGAGCTCATGTAATAGAAGAAATACATCCAGATGCCTGTATATATACAGGTAATTTTTTTTTACATAAGCTTGTTTTACGTATTTTTTAATTTACATGAGGTCCAAAATCCAAACAGATGTTTAATTTATGCCACCCAAATAACATCAGCCACACACACAAATGCGTACATTACACACACACACACACATATACAGTATATATATATATATATATATATATATATATATATATATATATATATATATATATATATATATATATGTGTGTGTGTGTGTGTGTGTGTGTGTGTATTGACCTAGTTGTATTGTACAGGGTTTGAGAGGGGCTCATAGTGTCTTGTCTACATGTCTCCACTTATCTAATTTTTCTTTAAATTTATGCACATTATGTTCTGTAACAACCTCACTATTCAATGCGTTCCACTTCACCGTTCTGTGGGGAAAACTGTATTTTCCAATATCTTTCACACACTGCCTCATCCTTATCTTCTTTACATGACCTCTTGTCCTTCTATCTTCTTCTGTCACCAGCACCAAGTCTTCCTTATCAATCTTTTCAATGCCATTGACTATCTTGTACATTGTTATTAGGTCCCCTCGTTCTCTTCTATCTTGTAAGGTTGGTAGTCCTATTTCCTTCAGTAATTCTTCATATGTTAAGTCCCTTAATTCCGGTACCATCTTCGTAGCAATCTTCTGTATCCTTTCTGTTCTTCTTATATCCTTTTTAGAGCTTGGAGACCATACTACTGCTGCATATTCCAGCTTTGGGCTTATCATGGTTGTGATGATTTTTTTCATCACATCTTTGTCTATGTAATGAAATGCCACTCTTATATTGGTCAACATTTTATATGATAATCCAAATATCTTACTTATGTGTTTTTCGGGGCTCAGATTTTCCTGTATAATGACTCCCAGATCTTTTTCCTCTTTAGTCTTTATTATTTGTTCCTCTCCCATCATATACTGTAGTTCCGTACCGGTCTTCTTTTGCTCTTTCGTAGTTCTATTATGTGACATTTCTTGGCATTAAACTCCAATTTCCACTTCTTACTCCACTCAAAGATTTTGTTTATATCTTCCTGTAACAGCAGACAGTCCTCCTTGGATTTAATAACTCTTAGCAGCTTTGCATCATCAGCAAATAAATTGATATAACTATTTAACCCAATGTGCATATCGTTTACATAAATCTGGAACATAATGGGGGCTAACACTGACCCTTGTGGCACTCCGCTTGTAACTTTAGCCCAAGTTGAGTATGTATCTCTGATCACAGTTCTCATCTCCCTATCCTTCAAATAATCCCTTGTCCATTCTAGCAAATTTCCTCGTAGTCCTCCTATGTTCTCTAGTTTCCAAAGTAGTCTTCCATGAGGGACTTTATCAAAAGCCTTCTTTATATCCAGGTATACTGTGTCCACCCATCCATCTCTGTTATCCAATCCTGCAATAACTCGAGTAGAAGCTTAATAAGTTTGATACACATGACCGTCCTGTCCTGAACCCAAACTGTCTGTTCCATATGACTTGTTTCTCTTCTAGATACTTAACCCAT
Source organism: Callinectes sapidus (assembly GCA_020233015.1). NCBI lineage: Eukaryota > Metazoa > Arthropoda > Malacostraca > Decapoda > Portunidae > Callinectes > Callinectes sapidus. The sequence goes on from CM035197.1 coordinate 14,132,919, forward strand.
TTTTCCTTGATAGTTAATTCACACAACTTCCCCAAAACACTTGTAAGTGACACTGGTCTGTAGTTTAGTGGTTAAGTTGCCTTTCCTCCTTTAAATATCGGTATTATGTTGGCTCTCTTCCATTCTATTGGAACTTTCCCTTCATTTATTGAACTTGTAATTATTTCCCAAATTGGTTCCAGTAATTGCTCTTTACATTCTTTTAACACCCAGCCTGATACACCATATGGTCCCATCGCTTTTCTGACATCCAACTTATCCAATAATCTTCCAATCTCCTCCTTGTGCACTGTGATTTCCTGTAATCATTGGCAATGCAATGTCCTATTTGGTTTTGTAAAATTATCTTCTGCAGTGAACAGTTACAAAGCTCTCATTCATTACTTCTCACATTTCCTCCTCTGTTTGGTATGTCTTCCCTCCTTTAGTTATTTTTTTCTATTGTTTCCTTGTTCTTCGTTTTGTCCTTTATAAACTTGTAGAAAAGTTTGGGCTTGTCTTTGCTTTTATTCACCACATCTTTCTCAAAGTTTCCTTCTTCCTCTCTCCTTATTCTAATATATTCATTCCTCGCATCCCTATACTGCCATCTGTTAATGTCATTTCTCTGTTTTATGAGTTTCTTCCAAGCTTTATCTTTTTCATTTTTTGCTTTTATGCATCTAGCAGTGTACCATGCATGTATTTTCTTCTTAACTCTATACAAAGGCACATCATTTTTAACTCCTTCATTATATTTCCGTAAGAATATTTTGTATTTTCCCTGTAATTCCTTCTCCTCTAGGTTCATGTCTCTTTTTATCCATATGTCTTTGTATTCAGTGTCATCAGCCAGCTTCCCTTTCCTAGCCATAATGTCCTCTACTGACACTTGGGATCTCATTTTCACTTTCATTGGTCTCTCACCCCCTTTCACTGTATCTTCCTAATTTGATCACTTCCTTCACCTCTTGGTCCAATGTTTGCACGCTGTCTTGAACCTTTTTTAATAATAGCTTTAGCCCTCTCTCTCGGATTTTTTTTTTTTTTTTTTTTTCCCTTCCCAAAAATGACAAAACTTATTTTCTTACCCACTGCATCTCGCACAAGATCTTTCTCTTTAATTACTTTTATTACAGTGTCTTTTGTGTTTTCTTGGACTTGCCTCTTAATTACCTCTGAGAATTTAACTTTTCCCTCTTCCTGTTCTTGTCCCCAGGCGTTTCGTAGTTCCTTCAGCTTGTTTTCGCCCTTCAACTCTGTTCACAATCCCATCCTGTACTTTAACTTGTGAGATCTTTAACGAGTTTTCATAGTCTTTACATGTGGCTTTTAGTATATCATTTTGTTTCCTTATTTCTTGTACCTCCTCCTGTAAATCCTGATTGATTGCACTGACCTCACATTCTACTTATCTTAGTTTCAGCTCCGTGTTTTCTGTTATTAGTCTGTCTTGTTTGTTCATTACACTCGACATCACTTCCTTCATGTATCTTATCTCTCTTTCCACGTCGATCAGTCTCCTTGTACTACCTCTTTCGTCCCTAAAGCCAGAAAAATCCTTGTCCATGATGCCCTCAGTCAATTTCCTTAATCCAACAGGTGTTTCGATGTATCTTTCATGCTCACAGGGCGACGTTTGTTTTGGTTTTGACATACGTCTGGCACCACTACTCTGTTCTATTTCTCCTTCCATTTTTCATCTATATTTCCAAAAAAAATTATTTATTGTGGAGACAGGAAAAGCCTATGGCCCCCTCCCCCTCATGTACATACGTCTAGGTCAGGCTCCAACTCGATGTTGAAGCTATTCCTTGCGAGTTGCTCAGAGACGTCTTGTCGATGCCGTGTCTCCCGTGTGTGTGTGTGTGTATTCAAACAGGAATGTACACAATTCATTGGTTCCTTGTTAGGATGAGCTCCTCTCTCCACAGATGTTGACTCCACGAATGTTTACTAAGTTGTGGCAAGTCAGCGTCATGTTTACAACAGTGTGTGGTTGTAAAGTATGGAGTATTGGAAAGTTTGACCCAAGATGTTGAGTATTGAGTGTTCTCTGTACATCATATTTAGTCACTTGTCTCATTTTTATCTTACCTTCTCGACTTGGAACAATAATTTTTCTTGCAGTATATCATTTATCTTACTTTTGCATGTCCATTTGCCATGATAATTTCACTTATCTCATTATAAAAATATTGACAAGTTTACAGCTGACTGTGGATTTCATTTCATAATGCTATTCTTTCTGGGAATGTCTTATTATTTGTGATATCATTTATTTGTCCTCAGACAGATGAAATAAATTAAAAAAAAAAAATAAGATGAAACTGTAAGGTTTACAAACAAACTAAAGTTCTGAAATGTTAGGTAATGAAAATGCTTCTTTGTGTTTTAGTCTGGGATACATAATGGTTAATTTATTGTTGAATTTACCTCTAGGAACAATGAATTGAAAAGTAATGGCACATCACCAAATTAAACCTTATCAAAAAGAAATCAATACTACCTTCCTACTTGGAACTTAAAAAGTAATACACAAAAAGAATTTTGGTATTTTGCCCTCATCCTGATTTTATGGTGTGGATTCAGGTGAGGGTAAAATACAGAAACATGGTGTGCCTCTTCTTTTAACCCTTTATGTACCGAAGCGACACTAACACCCTCTAGCTTGCTTTCAATGATGGCAAAATGAAACTGAAAATTGTTGATTTCTGGTAATACTTATATTATATCTAAAATGCTATACACAATAATACAAAGTGATAATATCTAATGTGGTAAACCTTGAAATAAGTAATGTGCATTTTCATCCTTTTTGCTGTTATGGTTATATTCACTGTCAGGTTCAGAAATAGAAGAATCCTATCTTTCTCCTGCTGGCTGTCACACTGGGATACCCAAACTAGGCATTGTTAGTAGTGGTAGAGATTTAGGGAGATCTTTATTAGCAGTGGAATGAGAACTGGGAAAGCAGCAAGAAAAAAAATGACAGGAAATATATAGTTATAATGAATAATGTATACTTACACCTATTCCACTACTGGGATAGTATACTTGTATCAGATATTTATATACCAATATTTTTAAAAGCAACATTTCAGGGGTTTTGTATTTGAATTATTGTTGCTAGAAATCAAAGTATTTGCATTCTTGTTTGAATACTTGAACAGGTACTCATATTTTTTACAGCAATATGATAGTTTTATTCAGAAACGTAATTGCTCACTTCCTGAAAGAGAGAAAAGTAGAGTTTTATAGGCTACCAATAAGCAGAAAATAGAGTAACTATGTGAATGTATACATTGCTAAGCAAGGTAGATGTGATGTCTTGTTGGTATTTGTAAATTAAGGCTGCTGTGGTACAGTAGAATCATATGCATTCTGGGGGGCTTTGATATCCACAAGCACATTGGGTTTGAATCTTGCTCATGGTCCGAGGGGAGATTTAACATCCACTTGGAGTAATGGTTCCCAGACTTTCGGAAAGTAAGTCTCCTTTAAGGGGTCTCCTTTTGCCCATAAATTCCCATAAAGGCCCTCATTGTATAAACTTTTTAATATATGAAACAAAAAGAAATGCTGTTAGTAAATGATTTCATGTCAGGGATACATAAATATTCATGAGTAAATATTTGTCAGGTATGGTGCTGTACTTGGGTAGTGTTACAAATACCAACAAGACATCACATCTTCCCTGCTTAGCAATGTATGCATCCACATGGTTACTCTACACACACACACACACACACACACACACACACACACACACATACAACTAGGTAAATACAAACATAACCTTTCATGATCATAGCAGAGTAGTGGAGTAAAAGTGTTGGCTCTGAATAGCATCACTTGTTGGTGTGGCATCATTCTCATGTCATGCTCCTCTCAGGCAGTCTTAGATCCTATAATGGGATCATGTGCTCAATGTCCTCAGTAGATAAACACATGACAATAAACACTTGAATATTATTACTGATTGAACAGTAATGTTATGATGGTCCTTGATTAACTAACTGCCTGCATAAATATTATTTTAATATTTAGGTCATTGACAATGTCTCAACTGCAAAGCTTCAATGTCAACCAACAAAGATGTGATGACTATGTGAGTGAGGTTTCATGTTTATTTGTTTTACAAAAGAATGCATAATTAAGGGTAGGATATTTTTGTATCCTAAAATTGAGAAAAAAGAAAAATGAATTTCTGCCAGCTTTTCAGCCACAAGAACAACATTGGACAATACCTTCTTGATTTATACAACTGACATTAGTTCGTGCTATTCCAAATAGCTGAATATATCATTATATCATCTTATTTAAGAAAAAAATCTCAAACTCAACCTTCAAGTTTCAATTTTGTATACTTAACATACCTTCAAGAAAACTGCCATGATTAACATCTCAAATGATTTGTAATCGTGCAATATTAGACATACTTGAAGACATTCTTTCCTGAGCTTTGTTCAGAAAGGTGACTATGACATGATCTTCAGTATGTAGTGAATACATAATATGTGTATGTATAGCTGGAAGGGTTGGTTTCCTACTCAATGCAGTATTCACACAAAGGAGAGGGGGGTAAATCAGCAAGATGTGTAGATACTATTGTATGTAGGTGAGGTATGACTGGCACATAGTTAAGACACAATGTTTGCCTATACTTGTAAGGTCACTTAGCTTATACTCCTGTGTCACATGCTCTTGCTGTAGAGTACAATTTTTGCAAGTAAGATTTTTAAAGATAAAGACCCAGGCACATATTAAATTAAAATTAAACCAATGCAGGCACTGTATACCAGTGAATTATATAATGTAGATTAACTCCATTCCTGTGTTTCATGTACATACTCTCTTGTTATCATTGTCACTGTTTCTTGACACCAGTGAACGTAAAACCATACATTCATGACTACAGTTGAAAGCTGATACATGAGTTGCAATAGAAAAATGTGCATACTTGAAGCAACACTGCCAGGGTGAGTTGTGGCTCATTACTCTAATTCACCAACTGTTAAGTCTCTATCAAAAAATCTCTGAAGAAAAGAGCTGTTGAGTACTGCAGTTATTTATGTTAAATTCTGTGTTGATTTTTTGTATTTGCTAGAAATAGGTTTGGTATTGCAACAAAATTTCCCTGTAACTTAAATAGTCTTGGAAAGAAATACTTCAGCCTTTATATTCAATGGATTTTGCTCTTATTGCAAGTAGTCATCTCAGGACTACATTTAAACGTATTCTATTTGTATTGTGTTTGCTCAAATCACCTTATTTTATTATTATTTTGCACATTTGCTTCACATTCATTAAATCATTATTGTTTTGTCACCATCAGTTGCTTCTATATTTTGACGTCACTGAAGGACAAAGGTCTTGTAAACTTTCTCTCCCTACCACTATATCTACCATTTGTCTGTTCCAGGTCATCTCATCAAATCTCTTCCTTCATCACATTTGCTCTGCCTTCTATTTCCATTCCTAGTGTTTCAGTTGTTCTGTCTATTGGTACTACCTTGTGTGTCCTGCCCATATGTATCTTTTTTTTATAATTATTATTTATTTGAATGTAGTCAAGATTTCCTTCACTCTAGTCTGGCCTTTAAATCACATTGTTCTTTATTTCTCTATGTTAAATTTAATTATTTTCTTGTTCCCCTTTGAAGCATCATTTTAAGATTAATTTCCTTTTGGTAAAATACATTATGAACATATCTTTTCAGTAGTAACTGAAGTTACTGGTCATGTCTTTTTGGTTAAACAGAAACACACTATTCCATTTCTGTTCTTCTCATAGGACTTGTGCTTCATTTAAAATCTTTCAAAGTTAATCAATTGCTCAGTACATATTGTCATACATTTCTTGTGTCTGAGCTTCATAGATAAATTGCTAATAATATATAGTATGTTGTTCTGCAATTTTTTGTATATTTTTGTTTTATATTTATTTATTTTTCTATTTATATATTGATTTATCATATGTCCAGAAATAAAAGGCAATGATATTCTAAGCAAAAAGATATTCCATTTATCAACATGAATTGTTTATGCTAGTCTGTAACTTTTGCAGATAGATTTTTGAGATACAACACAAGAGGCACATACCATTACAATTAGTAGGTATCACTTGCTACATATATCTACCATACATCCAGATTTATATGGTAACTGATGATGTAAAATTAGTTCAATTTTTTTCAAGTAAAATTTTTACTGTGGCATGTTCAACATCTTTAATTTAATGGTGGAATCATTGTAAACAAATGAGTATTCAACAATTGTTCATAAAATGGTGAAGGCAAGAATTGCCTTACATTGGAATAAACTAAGCCAAGCATAACTCTTCAGGGAGCTTCCATGGTTGTTTGGTATGTACTTTGATGATGCATTATTCACATCACTTTGATGTGTCTACTAATTATGTGTAATGTATCAAGCATGATTCAAAACTGGCTATCTGGAGATGTACATGTATTTACTTCATATAAACATTAAGAAAACATGATAATGATAATGATGATAATAGTAACTTATAATGATGATAATAATAATAATGATATTAATAATAATAATAATGATAATAATTATAATAGCAATAATAATGGTGATAATGATAAATGCTACTTGTAACTCTTGTAACATGCTCCCAACAATCATACAACACTGTATACAGCATATGTATACTGTGTATGCACTGATACAAAGAAGCAGATTAATTAAGTTCATAATTATGTGTTGTTTTATTTCTGGAGCTCATTAAGAAAACATAACTAATGGGATACTTACTACATCACTTAAACACACATGAGCATACTTGCATTATAATTAGTTATTATTATTGTCATTATTATTATTGTTATTATTATTATTATTATTATTATTATTATTATTATTATTGTTATTATTATTATTATTTTTTTTTTTTTTTTTTTTTTTTTTTAACACATTATTAGTATTCATTATCATCGTTATCGTCATTCTCGTTACTACTCTAGTACATATTTCCTAAATTTGTATCATTACTGTTCATTATTACTATTATTAGTTATTATTTTTATGTTACCTTCCATCTCATTCATACTTCACAGCAAGAGTCCATATGCAATAGTGTAAACAAGTATTTCTTACCAACACTGGCGACTGTCATTGTCACTAAGTAGGTCCTCCAGTTATAACTAAGGATCCTTGTCTACAATGTACCTACCACGTGAACCCAAGGAACAATTATAAACTCTCACACTTCACCTTTGCAGCAGTGTCTCATATTGTCAGGCTTGCATTGTACTGTGTCATGAGACTTTCCAATTTGTGCTTGGTTGTAAAGGGAGTTTTAAGTTCAGTAATGTTCTGCAGCATCTCAACTTTCATAGTATTAAAAGTAGGCACGGATATAGAAAGGGGTATTACCAAATGGCAAAAATTTAGCATCACCGTTAACCTAGAATTTTTTTGTGTTTAATGGCTTCATAGATTATGAGGAATTATATTTCTAATTAGTTGCTCAATCTGTGTTATCTATCTTGTATGGTAGTATCTCTTGAAACATATGTCCTTGACTAATTTGTTGATGGCTTTTACATTACGTATTTGCAAGGGAATTGTGCAGTAATTCTTGAAAATATTTGACTCTGAAATTTTGATGTGTAGACCATACTTGAGAATAGAAATTTTGGGATGTGCTAGTCATTCATTGAAATTATGAGGATATTAATGTCTATTAAGTACATCTTCCTTGCCATGCATCATACAAGCTGTGGCTTTATACATTTGGCCTTGTTCAGATATTTGTATTCTGAAAGTAAAAAGTAGAGATGAAATGCAGTACTACTTGATAGCTTTAATGAAGATGAGCTGTATATAAATTATTATGGGACATATGGAAGCCTCTGTGCTGGCAAGGTACAGTGATTCCAAATTGCTCGAATGTCAGATCCTGTAGACATGGTAGAATACCTTACAATATGGAACCATGTTAGCTTAAATGTCATGTTTGCTGCAACATAAAAAAAGCTACTAGAAGTGAATGTCTTGGAAAAGAGAACACACCTAATTAAGGCTGTAAACATTTGCTGTTAGGTGTGGCCTGCTCTACTCAGATGGTCACCAAATGGTATCATTCTTCTTGCAATTTAAACTGTGTAATCTGTCTCATATGTATATTATCAATCAAAAATAAAGTAAAACTTGAGGACACTTACGTTCTGACATGACGAGCAGTTGCCTATGAACACTGAACTATCTTTCCAAGCACTCATTCACTCCTGTATTCATACAAAGAAACATACACTCCAGTACACACACAGACACAAGCACATAGTGGGGATGTCTTTCCATAGGTTTTGCAAGAACATATTCCATATTAATTTTTAATCGTGCATGTAAGGGCCAAGTTGCCAGGTGTTCTTTTTCCTTGGTGCTACAGGATTTCAGGCTAAGCTAGGTATTTAACCTCACTGAGGAAGTACAACAAAATAATGTCAGGATACTTTTCCATGATGTGTTGGAAGAGTCCTGCTCACCATCCAGTTGATTATAGTCTTGTTTAAGGCTATAATGACTTGACTTTAAACTGTGATTCACTTAAGCATAT
>CM035197.1:14143987-14171120 GCA_020233015.1 Callinectes sapidus
GAGACAGTGAGGCCACAACCTCTTGAGTTACATCCCGTACCTACTTGCTGCTAAGTGAACAGGGGCTAGATACACATTAAGAGGCTTGCCCATTTGCCTTGCTGTGCCCAGGACTTGAACCCAGGCTGACTTTCCTTTGAATGTCAACTAAGTAAACTATCAATAGATCACTTCCACTGGTTAAGGAAACAAGACTTCATGCACGTGGCACAATATTTTATAAATGTACAATAATAAAAGTATTCACAAACATTCAGGGGAAAATATAACTTCTGAAAATACATGCAATAATACAATAAACTGAAATGGATTGCCTTAGTTCAAACAGTATGTACTAGATAAATCTCTTCGAGCAATGATGTAACCAAAGTGTGGAGATAGCCATGCCAACATGGTAAATGTAGACCAAAAAGTGATAAAGCACAGAGCATTCTTACATTCCTAGAGTGGATGTGTAGTTCATACAAGCTTTTACAAATGACATACCTAGGCACATTGAACCATAAAATACAAGCTTCATCTCTGATGGTTCACTGCTTAATACAGTAATTCCCTGTATTTATGAGCATACGCTCTTTTAATTCCAAAAGCCTGATATTGTATCATTAGAGTCAAGAATGAGAATATTTTACATTTGCTGCTATGGTCACCCCTGGTTAACATTCAAACCAGTGATAAATTGTTTACAGGATATAAATTTTATTTCTTTTATGCTACAAAACTATTTAAAAAGACTGTCATACAAAAATAAGTATCCAAAAGTTGCAGATGACAATAGAAAAAATATCTAACCATAAAAAATAATAAAAACAGATGATTCTCAACAATTCATTTAGTGTTATCAAGAGTGATCAACCATTAACTTATCTTGGCTTGAGTCTGATCAAACTTGGAACATTTTGATGCTGGCAGGTACTGATTACTAGTGTTCACTATTGCTCAAACGAGATCTCTCATTGGTGGTGGATAAAACATATCCACCTAAGACATACTAGCAGTTCATTCCCTTACAATCTAAAACCAAAAATGCCTCACCTTTAAGAGTTATTATATACTGAAGATTATTGTGGTAATATCAAAGTACTGTACTAAGCAGCTTCAGATTTCACAATTTGTCCTCCATTAACACAACTGGTACCTCTTCCTTGTGCTTCGTTGTCTGCAACATAAAGGTATCACAATGGGGAAAATGGTGTGAGGTAGAAGTGTGGAAAAGGTGTAAGAGATAGTGTTATCCAGCAGTGGGATGATAGTACATACATGTATATTATGTATGTCAGTTTCACACTTTTGATACCTGAAGGTGATTAGGAATTCTGATTGGTTTAACCAATTGAAAATCAATAAATTGATAGATTAATAATGGGAATGTCAATGTCAAGTTTCTTTCAGCCACAATGAAAGTATTCCAAAATTATATGAATTAATATTATGCATGTAGGATGGTTACCAATATAGACATTTGTATAGAGGTTTTTACAGTGTGTTAAGGCCCTGTATGTGAAATCTATCACTTTCCAAGCTTTCCTAGGCTGTTGCCAGTACAGAACAGCGGTGAAGTGGTGTGAATGTGATTACATCAACATTACACATAAGACAAATTGAATGCAATCATCATGCCTCACCATAAACCAGTGGGCTGCAGTAGCATACTTTTGTAGATGATGACACTATGTAAAAGCAAGCTAAAAGTTGTTCAGTCCGTCTTGATACCTAGTATTTGGAAAGCAGCTGAGATATAAGAATCGTAATAAACATGACACAAGACTTTGGCTAAAGAAATTCAACTTGGCTTGCTAATCTGTTGCTGGTACCAGTCATGATAGTGATATGAAAAAATATCACATTTTATCTCACTACATTTCAGCACTGCTTTTACATACTGAGCACTCATTATTATGAATAAACAATAAACATACATTTTGATATATCATAATATAAAAAGCATGACTTTACATAACTATTGATGGCCTAGCACAGTGTCTCCTTAAAGCATGGCCTTGCAATTGTTAGCTACCACAGGTAAAACAAATTATGTAGCTATTCTTTCAATTTACAAATAGTTTTTGTACAGCCTTATTGAATGTGACACAAACTCCAGCTAAAAGATGACTAATAATAAAATACAATGTTAATGAAGGTCAGTGAAGCTATTTATTAGTTCCAGGAAGACCTACCCACTTCTGGTCCCATATTGACCTTTGCATACAAATGTCACTTCGTCACTTAACTAGTAGAGAGCACTTATTTAAATATCCATTTTGAGTAAAACACTTCACGAGGAGGTTGAGTATTGTACTATGAGGGAAGTGTAAATTATAAATAATACCATGCTTTACAAACATGAAATACTTTCTGCATTATTGAAATTCAGAATTTTTCAATCTATGGAAAACCTAATCCATAAATAAATAATCTGTATATAATGATAGCCTGTAATAAATGTATCTAACTATTTATGAGATACCTCTGATATAAGAAAACACCTCTCAATATACACTTCCTCACTGTTAATAACAAAAGTACATAAACAAAATAAAGAAAAATAAATAAGATGGTGAACATTGTTTATTCACAATACTGTTTGTTGAGTTCATCATGAAAATTTCCCTTTCTGTAGTGATGAGATGCAAATGTTGTTTATGGGGCCAATTCTGTTAATGGTGCTTGCAAACAGGGTACCCTCATAATGGTCTCCTATAAAAGTACTGGAATATTGGTGACATGAAATTTTTCAACCTTAGAGTGTTGTGCAAAATTACTGCCATGCATGAGTTGCGATTTTCTTAGGGGTCATCATACCAGACAATCATCCAGTACATGTGCCCTGCAGAACACAGTGTGAAAGTGCTGCATCTTGGAAGAACATCTGTCACCAATATGAAATAGTTCAACAATTTAGATTTTGTCAATGTTCCAAAATACACTCCAGAATAAGTGCTTCAGTGATTTTTATATTTTGTTATGAACCACACTTAATATATCCCCCAGGGATACCAGTGTCCCTGGCCATGGCTGACCTAGCTGGTTGGGGTGGGGCTTGCAACCCCTCCCCGTAAAAAACACCCACAGCCACCAACAATGTTAGAGGCAGAGGTCGGGGTGGGGGCTATAGGCGCGGGCAAGCCTCTGGCCACGGCCCCAATCCAAGTATGCTGGGGGGTCCGAACGTGCAGACCTCTCGGGTGCCGAGGCACCAGAGGGGCCGGCCTACCGGTATGACAGATGCAGGGGAAAGCCTGCGGGAGCCCTGTGTCCTGAGAGGGGCGGGAGGAACCCCTAGCCCTACTTCTGATTTTGGGGCTGCAGATGCGGCGCCTGCATGTTGGACCGCTCCTGGGGTGAACCTTGGAAGGGTGAAGGGTTCTGCGTGTGGGCTCCTGGAATGTCCTGAGTCTCTCAGAGGATCACCGACTGCCTCATTTATCGGATGAGCTCAGTAGGCTGAGGGTGGATATGGTGGGGCTCTCTGAGACAAGGAGGCCTGGTAGTGGCGAGACCAGTAGTAAGGGCTTTATTTACTACTGGTCCGGCATGAGCAATGGTCACCATGTCAAGGGAGTGGCCATAGGCGTCTCCAGCAGACTGCAGCCGTCTGTTGTAGAGGTTGCTCCGGTTGATGAGCATATAATGTGATTAAGGCTGAAGCACAATTTAGGCTTCATGTCTGTTGTTGCAGTGTATGCTCCTACCGAGGTGTGTGAAACTGAAGAGATGTTCTACGCCAAACTTGACTCTGTACTGGACCAGTGTCCCCGACGTGATGCACTCATTGTCCTGGGCGACTTTAATGCTGTCAGTGGCACTGAAAGGGCTGGCTATGAAATATGTGTTGGTCCCCATGGTTCTGGTACCAGGAATGACAACAGCTCTTTCCTTCTGAATTTTGCAAGATCCAGAAGGCTGAGAATTGCGGGTTCCTGGTGTCAGAGACCAACGCTGCACTGCTGGACTTGGTATAGCAATGCCGGAGAGATAGCGAAGGAGATCGACCATATCCTTGTCAGTACTCGTTGGAGGATCCTCCAGAATTGGAGGGTTTTTTGGAGTGCCAAGTTTTTTGCGACCGATCACAGGCTTGTTGTTGCTTCACTCAAGCTTCATATCAAGTCCAGAAAGCCTCCAGTGCCGAGTTTTTTGCGACCGATCACAGGCTTGTTGTTGCTTCACTCAAGCTTCACATCAAGTCCAGAAAGCCTCCAAGATGTAACTACACTGTGTTTCATCTTGAAAAGCTGAAGGACTTGACATGTGCACAAGAGCGCATAGGTTCGAATACTGACTACGGTCTGAGTGGAAATTGGGCGTCCACTCGGGGTAACGGTCCTCTAGTGGGTGGGCTTTCAGATAGGAGACCTCCATTAGGTGGTCTCCTTTAGCCCATAAATTCCCATGAAAATGCCCACTTTGTATAGATAAAAAAAAAAAAAAAAGAGTATGCAGTGACAGTCTCCATTCAGTTTGGAGTGCTTGACACCCTTGAGGACCCTGAAGAGCTATGGGATACCTTCAAACGTGAGACTCTTGAGGCTGCCAAGGAATGCACTGGGGAGCACCCGAGGTCACGGAGTGGCTTCACCTCGGTAGAGACGCTGGAAAATATTGAGGAGAGTTGCGCTGCCAGACTTGCTGGGGACCATGACCAGTACAGGGCTCTGTCACATAGGACTTGAACTCTCCTGAGAAGAGACAAGGAAAGGTATGTCAGGGGTCTCGCTGAGTATGTCAAGTGTCATTTAAATGCGAATGACCTCAGACCTGCCTATTGAGCTCTGAAGAAACTTCGCTCCAAGTCTACTTCTCAGGTGAGTGCTATCCGAACAGCAGATGGTTGCCTCGTATCAGAAGCAGATGGGCAGATGGCTCGTTGGGCTGAGTACTTTGAGCAGCTGTTCACTGTGGATCCTCCAAGTGGACAGCTCCGAACTGCAGGATTGCAGACACTGGATGCTGATCCATCCATTGACAAAACTGCACCCTCCATTGGCGATGTCAAAGAGGCTGTGGCAAAGTTGAGGGGTGGAAAGGCAGCTGGCAACTGCAACATCAGTGCGGAGCTGCTCAAAGCTGGGGGGTGAAGCCATGATCCGTGGGTTGCATGCTGTCTTGACTGCTGTATGGCATTCAGGTACCATTCCCCCTGACTGGAAGAAGGGGTTGGTCATCCCTATCAGGAAGGGGAAAGGGGACCGTCAAGACTGCAGCAACTACAACAACTGGAATAACGCTGCTCAGCGTACCAGGCAAGGTTCTTGCCCATTTGCTGCTGACACGGATCCGCACTCACCTGCTGAAGCATCAGAGACCTAACAGTCAGGGTTCATGCCCGGTAAGTCAACAACTGACCGTATCCTAGCGCTTCGCGTACTGGTGGAGCGCCGACGTGAGTTTCGACAGGGAATGCTTGCAGGCTATGTCGATCTCAAGAAGGCGTTTGACTCAGTGCATCGAGAGACACTCTGGGATCTTCTGCGTCTCCGTGGGATTCCTGCAAGGATTATTGGTGTATTAACCGGCCTGTACTCCGGGACTGTAAGTGCTGTGAAGTGTGGAGGAGGCGTGTCCAGCTTCTTCCCTGTGAATACAGGTGTGAGGCAGGGCTGTGTGCTTGCTCCATCACTTTTCAACACATGCATGGATTGGGTACTAGGCAGAGTTGTGGAACAAAGTCATTGCGGAGTATCTGTCGGCAACACCCAGATTACAGATCTTGTTTTTGCTGATGATGCAGCAATCTTCGCTGAGTCACTGGAGGTTCTGGTAATGGCTCTAGAGGCACTGCACGAGGAGGTGAAGCCCTTGGGACTTAAGGTTTCCTGGGCCAAGACCAAGGTCCAGGTGTTTGGAGGCGTGCTGGATGAAACAGTCCAGTCTGTCCATGCGTGTGGCGAGGCCATTGAGATCTTGAAAAGTTTCACATACCTTGGTAGTGTAGTACATAACGATGGTGGGTCGAGCCAAGAAGTCACACGGCGGATTGGTCTGGCAGCGTTATGGATTCGCTCAACATGAGTATTTGGCGTTGTCGATACCTGTGCAGACGGACAAAGATTCGGATCTTCAAGTCGCTGGTGATCCCTGTCTTACTCTATGGTTGTGAGACATGGACACTGAACACCGACCTGAAGAGGCAAATTGATGTCTTTGGTACTAGATGCCTTCACAGGATCATGGGATACCACTGGTATGACTTTGTGTCAAATCAGCGATTGTTCCATGAGACCAATTTGAGGCCTATTACTATCATAGTAGCCTGCTCATGGGTGAGCGCTGACATACGCGTACCAACGACTCCTGTGTGCTGTGGATGCCCTGACTGTGTGCCATTATGTACATACTTGCTGTTATGTTAATGAAGTTCTGGTGAAAAGCTTCCTTTTCTTTGCCTTACCCGTGCCTGTGTCTGCCTTGTGGTGATACTGACTGACCTCATCCTCAACACACGTAACGATCCTGGAGTTATTGCTGCAGCCACCCCCAGCAATGCAGCAATATATATATATATATATATATATATATATATATATATATATATATATATATATATATATATATATATAGGGAGGGGGAGGGCCCACATTAGAACACCCACTAACCCCCCATCCATTTTTCCAATGAAGAAAACATTACAAAGGTCTTGTAGATATCCATCAATTTTTTATTTCATTATTTGTCTCTAAATGACTAATGGTCATCCAGTATCAATAAGAAAGCAAACAAAGTTTGATTTCATAATTTTCATAACAGAACTTTTGTATTGTTCTTGCAATTGTGTCATGCTTGTCTGCCATGAATGCCAAAACTTAAGTTACTGAACAGGAGCCACTGCCACCACTCTCCCATTGTTTGAGAGCCAGAAATTATTTTTAATTATGAAGGGTACTTATCCTAGCAGAGCAATCCTTCTAATACAGAAAATGGCTCACTCAACTTTTTTCATTAAATTACTTTTAATCTTGCATGCAATATCCAAAGATATTTCTGCTCATTCCTAAGTGAAATCTAAGACCTAAATTAAATACTATACACAACTATCTCAATTTTAATAGCATGAGGACCCCTTCTAATGCAGGGCATTTCATATATGCATACATGTGTACAATACAAATCAATAAAACATACCTTAGTGTTTTAAAATAACAGTATCATAAAAAAGTGACTCTTTACCAATTACTGATCTCTTCATACACTGAAGGTCAATAGAACATTTTTGTGTAATCTGGCAATCAAGCAATTGATAATAAAATGTTAAAAAATTATACATTTTATGAAAGCAAGTAACATTATTGTACACTACATATAACAATGTTGTTCAACAGATTTTTGATGGTGTATAAATTTCATCATTTTGGTAAAACAAAAACATGAACAAATCCTTACAAATCCTTACACACCACCACCATATATATATATATATATATATATATATATATATATATATATATATATATATATATATATATATATATATATTATATTATATTAATCTATACTGCCTTTCTTTTTTGCCATCTTGTTTACAGCATGCACTGTCAAATTTTTCAGAACCGGACTTTTCCTTATTTTACAAGTATGGATGTCATATGTTTCACTGTGACAACATGCTTGTCACACAAAACACAGTATCTTGCAGCTTCTTGCATAAAAGATACTTCAATCAATTTCACATCTATCTTATTCACATGACTTTGCCCTCTGTAATCTCAAGATATTACCATAACTGGAGCTTGTGATCAAACAATATAATATTAGCACTTAAGACATCCAATCTCATGTAATGAATGTCCAGAAATGTATCAGACAAAATTTCCTTTGAGAGAAACATTTCAACAAGTGAGTGGATATAGAGGAGAGAACTTTAAATGGAACTACTGAATTACATATCCACAGCTCAATAAAACTGAGTTTTACTAAATTATCAAAAATTTTTTTATCACACTTTGTATGCATATTATATATATTGTTGCGGCGGTGCCTAGTGTGAAGATAGCGTTGGCAACGCTATTAGATTGGCAATGATGACATTGGTACAGAAGTGGTAAAGATGGCCAGAGTTTGCGGCCAGGTGGATATCTTGTGCCTCATTGGCCAGTAGAAGGGACACGTCTGGGATGGGAGAGAGAGAGAGAGAGACGCGGCCGGAGGAGCAACACAAAGGAAAGGGGGCTTTTGACGACTCAGCAATTGGTGGCTGGGTGACCGGAGGGTGAGCCCAGTGGAGGCAGTCGCAGCCCAGTGAGGAGGAGTGTGAAAGGATCACTGCGGGTGGGTGAGGGAGTCACCCCCCATTCTCTCCTCCTGAGAGATGTAGCCAGCCTTGCCTTGAGAGGACGCCTGCCTCTCCCGCTCTCCCTGAGGGCGCGATCCTGCCCTGTTTGTGTTGTGGCACAAGTATTGTGTGCCATCCTGTATTTACTCTCTTGTGTGCCAGTAAAGTAAGGAAGTTGTGCCTTGCCTTTAACTGTATTCCTGCCTCTCTAAGTAAGTCTGGGGTCTGTGGGTCTGTACCTCACTCGCCTTGCTAGCCACGAATCTTCGCCAAGAAGTGTCCCTGTCTGCTGCCGACCCCGTCCTGTATGCTGTCCTGAGGGTGACGCTGTTGGTAAGAGTGTACCTGTCATCGCTGTGGAAGCTGAGTGTGTGTGGACGGGGGGGGTGTCAGCGTAACAAGTGGTGTCAGGAGTGGGATAGGTTGGCTAGCGAGGTTGCCAGGTACAAGGCACCATGGCGGACTCAGACTCGAGAGGCAGTAAGAAGCCAGAAGGAAGTGAGTCAGGCTTGGAAAGGCTGGAAGCCTTGTTTGTCAAAATGGCACAAGAAATAAAACAGGAATTAAAGCAGGAAATTGGGACAGTGGCAGCACGAATGGACCTGATAAGAGAGGGCTTGCAAGCAGCAGTGGGGGAAGCCAGACAGTTTACTGTGGAACATGGCGAGAAGCGGTGGCAGGACCTATCGGAGGAGTTCAGGGAGGAGCGACACAAAGGAGAGGGGGCTTTTGCTGACTCAGCAATTGGTAGCTGGGCGACCGAAGGGTGAGCCCAGCGGAGGCAGTTGCAGCCCAGTCACCCAGTGAGGAGGAGAGACATAGCCAGCTTTGCCTTGAGAGGACGCATGCCTCTACCGCTCTCCCTGAGGACGCGATCCTCCCCTGTTTGTGTTGTGGTATAAGTACTGTGTGCCATTCTGTATTTACTCTCTTGTGTACCAGTAAAGTAAGGAAGTTGTGCCTTGCCTTTAACTGTATTCCTGCCTCTCTTAGTAAGTCTGGGGTCTGTGGGTCTGTACCTCGCTCGCCTTGCTAGCCACGAATCTTCGCCGAGAAGTGTCCCTGTCTGCTGCCGACCCCGTCCTGTATGCTGTCCTGAGGGTGACGCTGTTGGTAAGAGTGTACCTGTCATCGCCGTGGAAGCTGAGTGTGTGTGCACAGGGGGGCCAGCGTAACTATATTCACATTAATGCAGTTATTCATGGTTAAATTATAAAACAATTTCCAGGCATTTTGCCCATTATTTTAATTCATCAACATATCAATTAACTTCATCCTCACCTCTGCAGAATGCAGAAAGTTTTTACCTCATCCTTAGGAGAAGTGGAACACATATGACAAGAAACAGGGAAATATCTAGATGAATTGGAGTAGAGGCAGGGTTGCATAGTTCAGTGTTGCAGTAGCATGTTTTGTACATCACTCCTGATTTTTCTTCTGGAATGCAATGGGTCTCCTCAGTGTCCTCAATGCAGCTGCGAAGCTCATCACCGCCTGGAAAAATGCCAAACTTCAAGTAACTAGAATTTCTTCATTTATCCATCTTATTATGTTCAGGTTTCCATTAGGAAAGCTCCAACACTATGCAACATGTTTTGCCAAAAAATTTCCTTCATTGTACGGTATACAGATAACAAGAAACCAATTATCAAGTAAAACGGCAAATGACTGTAGGACATTTAGATAAATGTGTAGATACAGATGATAGGTGGTATAGGCATATGCATATGTTTTACAAGGGCATTATCATGTATCAGCCTATTGGCTTCTTGCAGCTTTCCTCATGTTCTTATTTTCTTATATGTCTATGAATTTAGTAAAAATATGGGAAACAATCCTCTTCATTCAAAGCTACTTTTCCTAAATTATACATATCTTTAGATTAGCATTAACGGAGCTGTATCTCTGCTGTACTACATGTCATTATCTTGTCAAAGAGAATAACAGCCAGCAGCTAATCATATGTTTCATCTACCAGTAATGAGTGTGTTGATTTTATCCTCTAGGCTTCTCTTCAAGCTAAGATTCCAGATACAGTTAGCTGTCCATAAATTTGATATGTTTACCCAAGTCAGATATTGGATAAACCAGAATCTACATAGCCAGTGGATTATTTTTTATCTAAATCAGACAGTGGCAATATATGTGGCAGTCATCCAGTCCAGTTTCCTGCCAAACCAGCCATCCACACTAACACACATTGCTCCTCGGTCAGTTTATGTTGTGTCACCCTATTGATCAGAAGTACTCTCAAGTGGTTGATCCTAGGTTATAGCAACACTGTATAGCAACACCACATGAATGTTCAGTTACTTCAGTGGTGTCAGTTTGAATTTATAATTGCACACACTGTACAGTACTAATATGTTCCTTTGTTCTAGAATCATGCTCTGGAAAATTTCAGAAGGTTATGGAGTATTCTGGAGCATTCTGCAGTGCACTATAGTAGTGTTATGATGTCATTCATGGCTTACAGAAATTCCCAGGTGATATGAGCACCCATTCATGGTAGGACAAAGTTGATAGACATCTCTTGGCCCCTTTCCACCTTTTTTTTTTAATTTTGACTACAATAGTGTGTTTTGCTTTAATTAGGTAATCTAATGAATTCTTTTTTTAAATTTTAATATTTTAAGCTATATAGGTAAAAGTTAAGAAAATTTGATGTACTACAACTCTTGTGTTCTGCTGCCTTCTGAAGTTTCTGGCTTTTACTGTATATGTATTAAGTTCTGATGATAAATAATGTTTTGGTGACTGCATTTACAGCATGATGAACTAAATTGACCCAGTTTATAGAGAGTTTACTGTATTTGGAAAAACAGCACCATTATAATAGAGAAAATGTAATTTACTTTCATATTGTGCCTCTTTTTCAGAATACAGTCATGTTTTGTGATTCAAACATCCTTCAATTTGATAACTTCCAATTCTAATAGAGTTGGCAAGCAAATTTTGTCTTCTAAATCACCCATTCAAGCAACACCACTTGGTAAGTACCTCTAGTGTTCTTCCTTACTCTCTTCCCTTTTACTTCCCTTTCCTATCTCTGCTCCTCTCCCATATCCTTCACCCATTTCCTATCTATCCCATCTGATTTCTCTCTCTCTCTCTCTCTCTCTCTCTCTCTCTCTCTCTCTCTCTCTCTCTCTCTCCCACCTTATTTCCCTTCCTTCCATAATTCCTTTCCTCTCCCTTAGCTTTTCATCTCAAACTTCTCTTCCTGTCACTGTCCCTATTCTTTATCTTTCAGAGATAAGGGACAAGGGAGTTATATCTTACTCTCTGTTTTTTATTCATTCATTCTATGTAATTTTAGGTCCATCTTTTAATTTTCATTCTTTCTCATTCTTGTATAATGCCATTTCCATTCTCTATCAATCTCATTCTATTTAGCAATTCTCAGAAAACTGTTCTTAATTTTGCGAGAGAGAGAGAGAGAGAGAGAGAGAGAGAGAGAGAGAGAGAGAGAGAGAGAGAGAGAATGGATTTTGTGTTAACCACAACAACTATTTTCAAGACTAAAGACAGTGGTGACTTGTGGTGATTCATAAATTTGGAATTGGTGCTTATTTACAATGGTATTTTGTATAATATAGGTGGTGGGTGGATTCTTTCCAAGTGAGGAGTGAGTGCCCTCTACCTCCCATAGCTCATTCCCCCCTCTGTCTCTCCTCATCTGTGCCTCCTCTTCCTCCTTTTTGAGCAGCCAGGGTTCTTTCCCCCATGGATACCAGTGTCCCTGGCCATGGCTGACCTAGCTGGTTGGGGTGGGGCTTGCAACCCCTCCCTGTAAAAAACATCCACAGCCACCACCAATATTAGTGGCAGAGGTCGGGGTAGGGGCGAGCCTCTGGCCACTGCCCCGATCCGAATATGCTGGGGGGTCCAACCATGCAGACCTCTTGGATGCCGAGGCACCAGAGGGGCCTGCCTACTGGTATGATAGGTGCAGGGGAAAGCCTGTGGGAGCCCTGTGTCCTGAGAGGGGCAGGAGGACCCCCAAGCCCTATTTCTAATTTTGGGGGTGCCGGTGGGGCTGCAGATGTGGCGCCTACACGCTGGACCACTCCTGCTTGTCGGGTTGTGTCTGTAAGGGACAACCCGACTTGGAGGAGGCCAAGGGGACGCCCACAGAACTCTTGGCTACGGCAAGTTGATGCCTCCTGCTGGGAATTACTCGGTATGGGAAGGGAGCTTGCATGACCGCCAGGAGTGGCACCGTAGGGTAGGCGAGGCCCCCCATGATTGGTTGATTAATTATTTTGTATAAGAATTTTGAAGTAATTGTTTTTGCATCTAACATGTAGGATATGACCTACTTTTTTTTTGTCTTTTCAAGGATGATTTACATGCTGTCTTATTTTCCAAAATATATGATTGCTTTATGTTTGCTCTCACTATTTTGCTATTATTTTGGATATTTTCATAATTTCTAAGATACAACGCAGGTAATACCCATAAAAAAGATAAATAAATCAATATTTTAAAAAAGTTGGGAGAAGGATTTTTACACCTGAAAGGGATGAATTTTTTTCACAACAATTTGAATAGGATAAATTGTTTCCCAACTTAAATTTTACCTGCCCGAATCAATCAATGTTCAAATCACAAGATGCCAACATGTATCAATGTGAAAGTACTGTTGATCTTGTTTATCTCTCTCATAGGATTTACATATAGACCTTAACGCATTTTATTTGACTTTCTCAGGCACCACTACTTTCATAATATATGTATGCAGTTCAGTGATAATGAGGTTCTATTTTGTTAAAGATGAGTGTTCCTTCTCACTTTTACTTTCGTCACTTTCTCACACTGACTCATCTTTTTATTGGAAAAATAAAGGGAAAAAAGGAATTTAGTTCATGAAGGTTTGAAGCGTTTCAGTATTCCCTTTTTGAAGAAGTCTGAAGTGAGAATGCAAAATATAAGTCACTCTTTTTTGTTCATTTGCAAAGAAACTGAAGAACAGAAAATGCTGGTTAATTCTTGTACCAGCAAGATGGGCAAAATAAGAATGAGAAAAATAGAAAGACTTGTGCAGAAGAGAAGATATTGGTTATTGTTTTCAGTAACCTCTGATAATTATCAATACAAGACCATAAGACAAGCAACATTATTACAGACTGTGATAGGATGATGATATTCAGGCAAAGGAGGAGAGCTGATGAGATGATGAGTCTTTGACTAATGGATTTAATTCATTTACCACTATGATCGTCCTTTGTTAACATAATAAGTACTGTAAAACTTTCTTTGCAAAGACATATAGTGGTCTTAGAGTTAATGAAGGATGACCACAGAAGTAAAATATTTTTCATAGCTGTGTAAACCTTTACTACAGTAGCAGATATATCAGCCAGAAAATAAATACAATAAAGATATAAATTAGAAGAAAGACTGCTCTTCTAATTTGCAGCTTCATGCAAAACCATTAAAGATTCTTAAAATGTCTAGGACATCAGCTAAAGCCTCACTGAATACTTTAATTAATTTTAATATGAAAAAGACCATTAATGGATTCACAGAAACAAGACAAAAAGCTAAGCTGATAGTAATTCTCTAAATACTGATAGATGATAACTCTTGCAAACCACTTCCCTATCCTTGAGAGTTTGAACAGGCAGGGGTGAACCAAGTCTTTCTTGCTTTAGTATTAGAGGAGAGGTGTGCAGTGTGATTCCTCCATGCCAGACACAATCACCTAAGTTATGTGATGAATGCAGAATGATGGATCTCAGACACAGAAGCAGATGTCATTCAACAGGAAATAAAAATAGCTTGAGATCCTTCCACTTAGCAGAGGCACATTGCCAGAGGGACCTTTGCTTCCATGTGTCCAAAGGCTGCACCGGAGTGACAGGACAGGATACAAAAATAAGATTATAAGATGAAGTGCCCAAAGAAGAGGAAAGCTTAAGAGAAAAGGCTGAAGACTTAGAAAATTAGAAAGTAGAATATTAATTGTACCAGCCTTACTCAATATATTTCAGTCAATAAACTTGAATTTTTTTTTTTTTTTACTGAATTTTCTATACTTCTTATACTTCCATGAAGTAAACTCTTTCAAGATAATCACATCTAATCAACTATGCTCTGAAATCATATCTGATAACAATAATTAATGGGATCCTTCATACAAACAGCAGCAGCTGCATGGAGAGTTGGCAGGAAGCAAGAATAACAGCCTATAAGTGGTTCTAAAGGGTCAGAAAACCCTAAGCTGTGTACAATAAATCAAAGAAACAACAATTCAAATTAACCATACATGTAAAAAGATTTCCTTTGTTGTGGGAACAACAACAATGTTGATAACAACAACACCAGTTGCTACTACATCAACATCAACAACAACACAATTAATAACAGTAATAGTAAAAATGGTAATTGTAATAATAATAATAATAATAATAATAATAATAAGAAGAAGAAGAAGAAGAAGAAGAAGAAGAAGAAGAAGATATGGTAAAACTAATGATATGGTAATAATGATATGGTAAAACTAATGATATGGTAATAATGATATGGTAAACTCTGATATATCTGATTTGTTTGTAGTGTATGGTGGATAGTTGATATAAAGAACATTTGAAGCCTTCATCTGACAGACTTGGCATTAAAGTAACACTTGATCCTAAAGAGTTAGAATGATGAATCAAGAACTTCAAAACAACCATTGCATAAACCAATTTTTTTCACCAAATGCAGCAGAAACTTAATTAAGATAGATTGACCAAAGTTTCAGTATATACATATAACACAATCTGAGTTTGCTTTTTTATGTTTATTTATCTATATTTGTTTTCTCATTACTTTTTCATCAATTAATGAATATATAAAAAGATGAAATTGCCTTCAGAAATGCTATTGCTTGTCCTTATTGAGAAAAGGTAATGTAACTAATAATAATAAATTATTGCCACCCTCGTTACATAGAAATAGCTTTGCATATAGGTAGCTTGAAAATTCCCTTAAGAACCCCCTACCCCAGCTGATAAGGCTCATCACCAATCTCAGGAAGTATAGGAATTCAGATAAGCTTTCACAGTAAAAAAAAATAAATTTAATTTAAAAAATAGATCCTGGATCCATTACTAGATGATGCCTCTGAATAGAAGACAGATTTGATACTTGAGAGTCATCATCCTGAGCAGATGTCATCCCTACCCTCAGACCCTGGCTAAGATTTGAAATAGTGCACCTGAAGACCCCTTAGCCAAGTACTGTCCCACTGTAGCACTGTGGGGCAGTACTTAGTTTGCTAAAAGATCTTACTGCTTTGGCTAATAGAGAGTGTACTGTATAAAGTGGTCTTTCCTTGAAATGGCTTAACATATAGAGGGTTTACTATGATAGAAAAAATACTAATAATGATAGGATAACAGCAGTGATAACAAAATAGAATTTTTTTTAAAATGTAGTAGTGAATTAATAATAATAATAATAATAATAATAATAATAATAATAATAATAATAGTAATAATAATAATAATAATAATAATAATAATAATAATAATAATAATAATACAGAAATATAAAACAATCAATGAGTGATATTTACCAGGTTCACCACAATAACAGTCACAGACTTACCCAGCTCGCGTACAGAAGTGAAGCATGAACCCTTACACTCCGAATATCTGACACAGTCACCGGTACAGTTGTAACACTGACGTGCCTCACCTGTACAGAAAGGATGAAAATGTTTACAGTGTTGATACTTATAATAAAAAGATATGCATGTTAATTCATATATATATTCTATAAACCCACACACACACAGGGAGAGATTGATGGGTAGACTCAGTGTATCTAGATATTAAAAGACATTTGACAGAGTCCCACATAGAAGACTCCAACAGAAGATAGAACATATGAAAGGAGTACAGGGAAATACCTTAAACTGGAAGAGTGGCTATGAAACATTCCTAAATGCATAAATTTAAAGAAAAGTTGGATAAATGGAGATATGGAAACAGGACACTGTGAGCCCTACTCAAACCCTGTATAATATAACTAGGTAAATGCAATTAAGTAAATACACACACACACACATACACACACACACACACACACACACACACACACACACAAGCTTAGCTCCCCTCCCGTATGTCACAACTAGGTAAATACACACACACACACACACCGAGATGGTTATTTCCACAAGGAAGCATATACACTGCCATGCAGGTGTTGTAACTAAATTTCTCACTTCCCACAAAAATATAGTAGGTATGCAAAATTAACCATTACATCTTGATGTTTTCACTAAGATGCCAAATCACCAAAAGTTTTTGACAAGCATTGTGTTTCATAATATGTACAGTGACTCTAAAGAAAAATGATAATGATAGATACTCTGATTTACAATGTTGACAAAATAACAAAAAATGATATATATTTTTTTTAAATACATGCATCAGTATCTAAAGTTACTAAAGAATATCTGGTAACATCCCAGTACTCACCAATGCAGATCAGTATCATCAGAGCCAGAAATCTCACTACTGTCCACATCTTGTCACTCGTGCCACACTGCTGTAGATAAATATACCATTAAAATTTGTTTCTGCAAGGATTGATATTGAATTTTTCTGTCATGAGCATGGCAACCAATTCAACATAAAATTTTTCTTCAAGTGTTAAAGGTTATCTATAATTATGCCAATTATGACAAATTGTACCACACAATTCATATCCACAAGAAGACAGGCAAAGACAAGAAGACATAACATACTTGCTTCCATACTATTGTAAAACATGAATTAGAATGTAACCCATGTGTGATAACAAGGAAAGTAAAAGATGCAACTATACTGTTTTTTGAGAACCATTAACAGGTATATAGCATATGGGTGGAGTGCTCATAAGAGATAAGAAATATTGTACTATGAAGAGATGAATTCACATTTACTATCATAGATATTAGAGGTGGAAATGTCTACTATTAGCCAAACAGCAATGCCTTCTTGATCCTCTCCTATATCCAAGAAGACTGCTAAAACACACTGGCAAGACAACAACTGATTGATTGATCTGTTTTGGTTGCTTCAGAAACTCTTAATAACTACTTTTCTACAGCATGTATCTAGCATAATCCATTGCCATGATTTTAAAGTGAAGAAAAGTTTTATACTGAATTGGTTGGTCACATTTGGGGCAGATTATTTAATGTTGAGCACTGTATGTACACATCATACATATGTGTAATACACAAGAGTGGATTATTACCTAATCTCAGTGAAGATAATGGTATACTTGTATGCCTGTCAGTGGCTTCTTAATCAATATGCCCAAATGTTGCAGCTCAGGTGATCAGACACCTCGGTAGAAGGTGACCACAACAGTGCTCTGACAGAATGAGCAGTGATGGAACTCTTGCCAAACACAGCTTGTAGAATCTGCAAAATATATTCAATGTTCATGCCATGCTAAGGTGGTCAAGGCCATCCAGAAACCATTAAGGCCTCGGATGTCACCTATTGCTTGACTGATAAAGCATTGCATTTGTCTTTTCATGCTTATGCATGATATATATATATATATATATATATATATATATATATATATATATATATATATATATATATATATATATATATATATATATATATATATATTGTGTGTGTGTGTGTGTGTGTGTGTGTGTGTGTGTGCATGTGTAGGTGGGAGTGTGGGTGGGTTTTCATATCTTTAGGAAACATTCATTTAGAATACAAGTTACACTTGCCTTTGCAACATTCTACACTATCTTCTATGCAACCTGATTTTTTTATCTATTTATTTCATTTATTTATTTATTTTTACACAGTAATAAATTGTCAGACTTGAAACTTTCCATTGTGATCTTGTTTCATTTGTTACTTTTACATTGATGTACAGAGGACATAGTGTATGACAAAGCATGAGAGACTCAGTGGATATTACGCAGTGACAACTAGACTATGTAATTGAAGTTAATTGTAGTAAATAACTACAAGTTTAGCGTTACCAGAACTAAATAGTAAAGTCTCGAGTTCCTTTGTCCTGCTATACTAACGATATGCCTAAGAATTGATCACAGATTTAGTAGTAGGCCAAATAACGGACGAATCAACAACAATGACATTTCAAGAGGCGGTTTGTGGCAGCGTATCTGAGACAAGGCGAACAGTTGTCCAACAACTGGCGCAGTTACGCTTCTAATCTCAGTAGTTGAAATACAACTACTACTCAGTGGGACTTGAAGTTAAATGAATATAAAGAAACTACGCTATACCAAACACATGTCCTCATGTAAAATAATTCAAATACGTGGGTAACGTCTGAATACCGATTAATATAATAATTATTGACGAATCTGCCTTTTGTTTTCTTATAGTTTCAGCCACTAATTTTCTACATGCACCAGAGAGCTACACAAGTAAATAGGAAAATATTTCACATCCTTTATCTATATCTGAGGCGTCACCTGTTTTATTTTGTGGTCTAGAATCTAGATGAATTGCTACATTTAGGCTGCGTTTATACCGACCGAGTCGTGTACTTGAGGAGCAAAAAAGTACGCACAGCAAGCAAGTACAAAATATCCACTACTATCCTTCTTCCTTGATTAACTAATGCCTGCGAACGAAATGAACCGTTCTGGTGTTTTCTCATGCAACCTGTCACTTCACTCACACTATTCAAGAGGCATAATTTGTATTATGATAGCGGCATACCTCTCACATGCACAACATGGCCTCACGTTCTCGTTTCATGATTCACGCTCTCTCCAGGCTGAAGCAACTGAGCCCATGCTATGGATGGAGGCCATCTACACGTTCCAGAATAATTTTGGGTGCTTTTATGTAGCACCGGTCACGACATTTGCTTCAGAGGGTCCTTGGACAGTCGTAAGACATAAAATAGGTAGAGTATGTGTTACACAAGTACAGTACATGTATTCTGGCCAGTGACACTGTATCTCTCTCTCTCTCTCTCTCTCTCTCTCTCTCTCTCTCTCTCTCTCTCTCTCTATATATATATATATATATATATATATATATATATATATATATATATATATATATATATATATATATATATATGGACATGTGACACGCTATCCGGAAGCTGATCTTGCTTATCGGGTTGTCTCAGAAAGGGATAACCCAGCATAGGAGAGGGGGGGTGGGGGGTGCTCACAGAATTTAAAGCTACGGCTTGTACCGAGGTATTCTTCCTCCTATAATACTGCTACTTGTACCGAGGTATTCTTCCTCCTATAATACTGCTACATAACTGCCACTCAGTAGTGGCTCGAGTATAGGCACTGCGGAACTGCAGCATCCCCTATTTCAGCTTATTATTGATAACATTCAATATAATAAGTCTGTTTTTCTTTAGTTCTTTCTGTTTACTTGTGCCCTTTAGTCCAATCTAAGCAGCCATCCTCTAGCTTCTGAAAAATACAAAAGTTCTTTTTATAGAACTACAAGATTCACAGTTCCAGCGACGCGGTGATTTGCGCACGAGATAGGAAGCGGCATTGTCGCTCCGCCAGTGCCGAGTTGCCAATCCTGGCATGCTGGTAGAAGGTAGTGTTTCTTGTTGTGGTTAAATACCGTGTACCATATTCTTTAATGTAACAAAGTTTAGAATTAAGGGCCGTTTATGCTAAAAAAAAAAGTCCATTTTCTAAGAGAGGCAAGACGAAAACTGGGATCTTTCTGTTGAATATCCTTTTTGTGTACATATTTACCATTAAATATGATGAGTTGACGAAACATTCACTAAATATAATCATATATTAAACAATGTTTTTTTTTTATTTATTTTTTTTTAATAATTTAAAGAAGACAATTTTGCACAGCTGATGTATAACTGAGTGGACACGCCTGAGAGGATTATTTTTTCAGGTTTGTTTTTCTTTTACACAATATTAAAACAATGGCTGAAAAATTTCTGAAGCAGCATCCCCAGTAATGTTACCCACGAGCCGCTACTCCACTTTCCTCTCACCTGCTTCTATATTATCGCAATCCTTTCGCAATATGAAGTATTTAAACTCACTCCATTTATTTCATAACTATAGTGAATCCTGAATCATTTCGCATGATAGCATTCACAACAATCGTATCAACCGAGGAAAAATCTTGCTTTGTATTATGATTGGCTAGTCTTTCTCTCTGGCACACGACGTGGGCCACCAAAACCCCACTCAGGTTTCATTGTTACGACAAACAGCATAGCCTCATACATGTAAAACGGAAAGGAAAGCGTCACTCACTGCTTCAGTTCTTCATCTATCGAACCATCTTTTTTCTCTCTATTCCTAGCACAGTAAGCCCTCGCCACGTAGCCACCAGCGTCAACAATATTGCTGTATAACGTATTAATACAGTAGAAAACTAGAGAAATCACTTTTGTGTAAAGATATCAGTCCTCATATTAATGGAATACGTCTCCTTAAAGAGGGATGCCGTGGTACAGTACTATGTTCTTGTACAACAGTCCCAGCAGGTGCTTTACACAACACGCAAGCTTTCGTAAGTGTGTGTGTGTGTGTGTGTGTGTGTGTGTGATCGCATTTCTACAGTACTGAATTAGACACATACGTCTTTTAACATTAATGTGTCATATTTATCTTTCAAACTATGAACTATGAATCATTGCTTTCCATTGGTTGATTGTCGTTAGAAAAAGTATTTTCTCGTATAATATTCTCATCACAGGTTGCCTACTTTCGCACTCCCAGTGTCTTTTCACACATGACTATAAGTGACATAATGCAGACTATTACCATTGATATGATAAGAGACAACACAAAATAAGGAACTAAATACATTACCCTTTTTTATTCTATGTTGTACCTTGAATCTCTACAGAAAATGTCTAATCACACCAGCACTATAAATTTAGTCCTAATGAAATAGTTCATCAAAGCATTGAAACACGATAGACAAACATTCGTAAACCTCATCACTGGTTGCCTCCTTTCGCACTCCCAGTGTCTTTTCACACATGACTGTAAGTGACATAATGCAGACTATTACCATTGATATGATAAGAGACAATACAAAATAAGGAACTAAATACATTACCCTTTTTTATTCTTTGTACCTTGAATCTCTACAGAAAATGTTTAATCACACCAGCACTATAAATTTAGTCCTAATGAAATAGTTCATCAAAGCACTGAAACACGATAGACAAACATTCGTAAACCTCAAGAAGAAATTTCCAAGTGTAAATAATGCAGAAGTTAGGGAAGACGCATTTGTGGGACAATTCATTAGTGAACTTAAGCATGACAATGGACGAAACCGAGTCAGCAGTTTTGGGTGAATTAATGCTGTGTAAAGAGATATTCTGGGAGATTAAAAAAAAAGAAGGAACAGACATAATGATGACTGGACACACACACACACACACACACTCTCTCTCTCTCTCTCTCTCTCTCTCTCTCTCTCTCTCTCTCTCTCTCTCTCTCTCTCTCTCTCTCTCTCTCTCAAATTTGTTGTATAAATATGAATAGGAAATACACTTCGTTCTGTATGTCTGATTGGTAAAAAAAGAAGTTATCATAGATTAACTGAATAAACTTATTTATGAAGAGGGGAAAAAGAGTTAATCAAAAGGGCCTACTTGGTTGCCAGTCCCAATGCAGAGAGGGCAATAAATATCTATAAGTAGGCTAAATGTAGGTTATGGAATCATAAATTTTGAAACACTTTGGCACATATATATAATGTATACATAGAGTAGCCAAAAATTGTGATCACAATATATATAATTCTCTCTCTCTCTCTCTCTCTCTCTCTCTCTCTCTCTCTCTCTCTCTCTCTCTCTCTCTCTCTCTATCTATCTCTCAAACCAAATACTCGCCACTTACTGTGCTATTATAACTTTTCCTTATTTATCCGGCACTCTAGAGCTGCCTGGAGGTACACCAAATACTGCACTACGAGCTAATATATTCCTGCAACACTGGGATACTCGGTAGCAAACTAAGTCCATGGAGCACGCGTGTACTGTCCTAGTGCCACCGCCCTTCTGTCTCCTCCAGCTCCAGACGGCATAGTCATCCCCTCCCCTCTCTTTTCCTCTTCTACTGCGTGCTGCCTCCTCTCTTTGGCTCCTCCTACAATATTTTAAGTGTATATTCACCATCCTCTGATTCTCTCTCTCTCTCTCTCTCTCTCTCTCTCTCTCTCTCTCTCTCTCTCTCTTCACCTCCTTTACGGTATCAGCTCTATTTAATTTCATTTTGTCATACATTTACTCTTATTCTTATTTTTTCTATTCTCTGCAGCCGCTCCCTTCTGTTCCCCCCGTCAAACTTGTCTCAGCGGAAGGGTCTCATTCTCTTTGCCGTCCATTGTTTTACTTATTGATTTTTTCTAGCAATTTTGGCCTCCCCCATCTTTACGGTATAACCTTTTCGTAATCATTACAATTTCTTTCAGCGGAAATTCTCTCTCTCTCTCTCTCTCTCTCTCTCTCTCTCTCTCTCTCTCTCTCTCTCTCTCTCTCTCTCTCTCTCAATCCGAGATATTGATCGACGTGGGACTTCTGCGCAGCTGCTATCACGGCCAACACATACAACATGCAAGCTTTCGTAAGTGTGTGTGTGTGTGTATGTGTGTGTGTGTGTGTGTGTGTGTGTGTGTGTGTGTGTGTGTTCGCATTTCTACAGTACAGAATCAAACACATACGTCTTTTAACATTAATGTGTCATATTTATCTTTCAAACTATGAACTATGAATCATTGCTTTCCATTGGTTGATTGTCGTCAGAAAAAGTATTTTCTCGTATAATATTCTCATCACAGGTTGCCTACTTTCGCACTCCCAGTGTCTTTTCACACATGACTGTAAGTGACATAATGCAGACTATTACCATTGATATGATAAGAGACA
This sequence comes from Callinectes sapidus, assembly GCA_020233015.1. Classification (NCBI taxonomy): domain Eukaryota; kingdom Metazoa; phylum Arthropoda; class Malacostraca; order Decapoda; family Portunidae; genus Callinectes; species Callinectes sapidus. The sequence goes on from CM035197.1 coordinate 14,167,146, forward strand.
GCACAAAATAAGGAACTAAATACATTACCATTTTTTATTCTATGTTGTACCTTGAATCTCTACAGAAAATGTTTAATCACACCAGCACTATAAATTTAGTCCTAATGAAATAGTTCATCAAAGCATTGAAACACGATAGACAAACATTCGTAAACCTCATCATAGGTTGCCTACTTTCGCACTCCCAGTGTCTTTTCACACATGACTGTAAGTGACATAATGCAGACTATTACCATTGATATGATAAGAGACAATACAAAATAAGGAACTAAATACATTACCCTTTTTTATTCTTTGTACCTTGAATCTCTACAGAAAATGTTTAATCACACCAGCACTATAAATTTAGTCCTAATGAAATAGTTCATCAAAGCACTGAAACACGATAGACAAACATTCGTAAACCTCAAGAAGAAATTTCCAAGTGTAAATAATGCAGAAGTTAGGGAAGACGCATTTGTGGGACAATTCATTAGTGAACTTAAGCATGACAATGGACGAAACCGAGTCAGCAGTTTTGGGTGAATTAATGCTGTGTAAAGAGATATTCTGGGAGATTAAAAAAAAAGAAGGAACAGACATAATGATGACTGGACACACACACACACACACACACACACTCTCTCTCTCTCTCTCTCTCTCTCTCTCTCTCTCTCTCTCTCTCTCTCTCTCTCAAATCAAATACTCGCCACTTACTGTGCTATATAACTTTTCCTTATTTATCCGGCACTCTAGAGCTGCCTGGAGGTACACCAAATACGGCACTACGAGCTAATATATTCCTGCAACACTGGGATACTCGGTAGCAAACTAAGCCCACGGAGCACGCGTGTACTGTCCTAGTGCCACCGCCCTTCTGACTCCTCCAGCTCCAGCCGGCATCAGTGTTGCCAAGTGTAGGGACATATCCCTAAACGTAGGGACTTTTAGTTAATTTAGATGGGCGTAGGGACGTAGGGACGCCCAGGAAAAATTCTCTTAAACGTGGGGACTTTTGAGGAATCATCGATATTTTGTATATTTTCATATAACACACACACACACACACACACACACACACATCATGTATGCAGTAGGAATACCAACAAACTTTAGTGTGTGACACACTAAAATTTGTTGGTATTCCTACTGCATACTTAGATATATAAACGTTCTTTTTTTTTTTTTTTTTTTTTTTTTCATTTTCTTCGATGATCTTACTACAAAATGGAAGCTCGGAATCTGAGGCCCTCGGGTCAGCTGTTTCAGGCAGACTGTTTACTTGTTAGGGAGAAGTGAGGTTAGGCATAAGCATTGTGTTAGGTGCCTCCCGGACCCTCACCCCCACTCAGCACAATGGAGGCGGCCCCAAGCAAGAAAGTAAGAAAGTAGGAGAGGAGACTTAACAAGAGAAGACAAATCTCCACCCAGAAAACAGTGCTTTCGCACTGAGTGGCTACAGGTAACATTCTTACGGGTAAATGTTTAGTTTATTTTGGCGTACTTTTTTCGATATAAAGACATTAGATTCTTTGGTAAAATTTGGTGCTTTTTCTTTTTTTGACATAAACACTAAAGTAATTTTACTTCCTGCATCAGTAAGCAGAATTTAATAAAATTTTAATAATAAATGAAATAGGAAAACCTAACCTAACCAAATCTAACCTGACCTAACCTAACCTAACCTATTGTCATTATCACTATTGTTATTATTTCTTTTAATAGTTATTATTATTATTATCATTATTATTATCATTATTATTATTATTATTATTATTATTATTATTATTATTATTATTATTATTATATTTTTTATTATTGTTATTATTTTTCTTCTTCTTTTTATTATTATTATTATTATTATTATTATTATTATTATTATTATTATTATTATCATTATTATCATTATTGTTATCCAAGCTAAAAAAAATTGTATTGATTTAATGAACATGAAGAAGAGATTTTGAGAATATGTGCTCAAATTGCTTTTTTTCTGTTAATAAAAAGTATTTATCATGTGTGCCCCGCTCATTAATAATTATAAATGTAGATAAATACCACAAAACCTATATATTTTAATTAAATGAAAACATATTACATCAGTCACCGAAAAACTGCATTTTTTCACAAAAAGTATGTTGAATTAACGTAGGGACAAGCGTAGGGACTTTTTCTTTTGAAAGTAGGGACACGTAGGTTTTCGATACATTTGTAGGGATTTTTAGACCCAAAAGACCATTTTGGGTTGGCAACACTGGCCGGCATAGTCATCCCCTCCCCTCTCTTTTCCCCTCCTACTGCCTCCTCTCTTTGGCTCCTCCTACAATATTTTAAGTGTATATTCACCGTCCTCTGATTCTCTCTCTCATCCCGAAATCTCTCTCTTCGTGCATTTTAGGTCAAATATGCCCCCTTCGATGAGCGCGAGAGGAGCGTGGTGGCAATACGACAGATGCTTGATGAAAGAGGCGGCTACCCCCGCCTCTTCGTCAACTCCTTTCTTTTATTTTTTACGTTTTACCATCTCTATATATTGAAGGGTGTACAGAAGGACAGAAATGAGTATATGGATAGCATACAAGACTCCAGACCTTTCTAGAAATCACGTTTCTTATGTGTTTTCCTTCTTTTAAAAGACTGCACTGTTCCTGTATTATTCTCGACAATACTCCTCACTTCGCATCACGTGCTCCTCACTTCTTATCACGTTAAATACTACCCAACTAAGGATTTATATTCTTTTGTACAATACTTTTTTAGTAATATGTTAGATATAGTTCTATGAAATGCATCCAGATATGAAATAATATGCGTAGTTTTTTTCCGAAATGAGGGATAGGAATAATTTTTTCTTCTTTCTATGTAAACCACACCAAATTATGAATCAGTTGGGCAGCAACCAATTCTACTAATAGGTCGCGAACGACCCTATTTATGGGAGAATATCTACGTGAGCAGTGTTGAATGTCCATCTTCTAGGGAGCCTAAAACAAAATTGAACCACTATACCGGGGTCCGGGCGGCCGTTAGCGCTCGGTGTTCATCTGATAATGCGGCTCATTCTCTTTGCCGTCTATTGCATTGTTTATTGATTTTTTCTAGCAATTTTGGCCTTCCCCATCTTAACGGTATAACCTTTTCGTAATCATTACAATTTCTTTCAGCTGAAATTCTCTCTCTCTCTCTCTCTCTCTCTCTCTCTCTCTCTCTCTCTCTCTCTCTCTCTCTCTCTCTCTCTCTCTCTCTCTCGCGCGCTACTCCGAAGTCAATAAGTTCCGGAAGGGTGGTTTCACGTATTTTAACTACATAGATCGATGGCTTCTCCTTTGAATTAATTTTGTTTCTATTCTTTGCATGTGTGTTTTCTCTTGCACTCTAATGAATGATTCTTATACACAGGGATATTTCAAGAAGTGAAATTATAGATTATTCTTATTCAAGTCGAGAATGGGCAACCTCGTTATAAAATCAAAGTGTGGGTAGTCGATAGACAGCGGTTAAATCAACCAATCTATGCTTATAGCTGCCAGTTGGTGTGTTAACGTAAAATATATCCTTTCGTGAAATTCTTATTCAATAATGATTTCTGCAAAGTTTGGAGCTTTACAGTATTCTAGATGAACAAATAATATTGTCTACTTTCTTGGAAAGAAATCCATGTTACATTTATTCCCTGAGGACACACACACACACACACACACACACACACACACACACACACACACACACACACACACACACACACACACACCAATTATAAAGGAATGTAGTTGTATACATTATGACATAATGAGCACTGTATTTTCCTGCACCATTTACACTTGTATTGATAGAAAGTTGAAATTATATGTAATTACGGATAAGGATGTGTGAGAATATTTGAAGAATGCTACTCCAAAATTAATGCAATATCAGTCAATGCAGACAATAGATACACATATGAATATCAAGTGTGTTGAATTCTTTATGCGTGTGTGTGTGTGTGTGTGTGTGTGT
>CM035197.1:14181112-14196112 GCA_020233015.1 Callinectes sapidus
TTGGACATAAAAGAACTTCCTGCAACCTTATGGTGATCACACTACAGTGAAACTTTCTCATAGTTTCTTATCAGCACACCATTGACTCCCAAGTTTGTCAACAATGACATAAACAATTACCGTGAAATGCTACAAGGGAAACACATTTAAGAGAAGAAATTTCTTCAGAAAGGTTGTGAATGGCAACGTTGAGGTGAGAGGACGCGCGCGCCTATGTTTGTTGATATTAGCAGGCCACTGAGGACACGGCGCAAACCCCCAGCTGAAGCAGTGTAGTGTTGTCTGTTGAGCTGGACAGACTTTGTGCCTTTAACTCGTGGCGCTCACTTGAGTCGCACGTCACGTAGTCTTGAGTAACGCGATTCTTCTTATTGTTTTGAGAATACAGGGAGACTCAGATTATATTTCAGAAGTTAAGCGTTGGAAATAAACTATTATTGGCACAATTAACTGGAAAGTTAATCAATTGTCTCTGGATTGGTGTCGTCACCAAGTAGAACATTTCGTTGCCTGTCACCACGAACCCCCAAGTCAACATGCCTCCTGTCATCCAGGACTCTTCCATCTCCCTCTCTTCCATCAGGGAAGAAGGTATGTGTAGTTTAACCCTCGGTCATTCTGTGTTTGGTATTGTTACAGAGCGATAGCGATCTGTCTCGCGCTCGCATTAGAAGTAGTATTAATTGTCTAGTAGTTTGTCATTTATGTTGCTAATATTATTCTTGGTAAAGAAAATGAGTTAGACGTGCCAGTTGTCTTGCCTTCATTTAAGTTCAAAATATTTAGCGGCGCAATATGTGCGATAAACTGACTTCTTTCTACGGTAAGGAAGATGTTCACGTTGTAAGATTAACTAGAGTTTATGCGATCCACTCTCCAATTGTTAAATACCATGGCTGTTCATTGTTAAACCCGAATTGGGGCTTGAAAAGTCTAAACTAATCAACCACGTAGTAAAGTTTGTATCATCCTCACCGCCTTTCACCACCAGCAAGGCTGGAGTCCGCAGCGTTCGTGTGACCCACACAGGTGTGTCGTATTGTTGTTTGTTGGGTGTCAAACTTTCTGGTTCTCGTAGGCCTTTTGGTGTGTCACATGGAAGCTCATTCTTGTAGAATTCGTAAGGAGATCGCTTATTGTAACATGCGTTCCTTAATATACAATACTAAAGTGATGATGGGTAACACAAGATAGAATGGGGAGAGAGATGTTTAGTTAACACCGAAAGGGCTTTAACACAAGATAGAATAGGGAGAGATGTTTAATAAACACCGGAAAGGCTTAGGTGTGGGATGTTTTTCTTCTATTTGGTATTTATCTGTAATGTTTATTTTCCCCACACCCCTTCCACCACCTACTATTAATATCCCGTATTCTTCCGTAATAACCTTCCAAGCAGGGGAGCTGCCGCCCCTTGATCATCGTTTGACATAAACCTAACCAAACAAACCTAAATCAACCTAACGAAGCACTTATAAAATTTCACCACTGGAATGGACTCTTAATCATCTGCCACACTTCTGAATGCTATTACAGACATATTACACGTTTGCCACGCAGTAAGACATTTCTACATGATATGCGAGTTCTATGCTTGTATCTGAGGCTGCTTTATTATAAAGATTTATCGTTTCATTTTTTTTGTGTCGTGGGTTTTTTTTTTTTTTTTTTTTTTTTGTGCTATTGTTGCTTTCAACATTATGGGATGAAAATATCCTAAGCCAAAAAAGGGATTGTATAATTTATCAGTTATAAAAGTTTGAGAACCATTATTTTTTGAGAATGTATTACGTTGGGGGATCTAAGTCCTACACATTTTCCTAACAAGAAGGTATGCCCTGAAGTAATGAACCATGGCAGGGAGACGTGATCATGCTGAGACAGATGAAAGATTTATGTGCGTGTGCGTCGTAAACCTACACACAAGTTTAATTAATGTTCAACCACGCCTTTACTCCCCTCTCTCCAACTTTTGGTTTGCGTTCAGTTAACAACAGTTACCAACGTTTCGGGAAGCACTCGTTTTTCTCAATGACGGCGCTCTCTCTTCTCTCTCTCTCTCTCTCTCTCTCTCTCTCTCTCTCTCTCTCTCTCTCTCTCTCTCTCTCTCTCTCTCTCTCTCTCTCTCTCTCTCTCTCTCTGCGCGCGCTTGTGCGTGCGTGCGTGCGTGTGTGTGTGTGTGTGTGTGTGTGTGTGTGTGTGAGTAATTCATTACGGTCGTCCGCTGATCACCCTGTCAGTCTTTCCAGGCCAGTCTTTCCGTAGTACTGACCAATCCAATCTTCGGGTAGGAAACCACACCCGGGGTTGGAACAGCAAGGTCACATCGGGGTTGGAACAGCAAGGTCACAAAGTTACATCCGTACCTACTTGCTGGAGGCTCTTGCAAGAGGCTCGCCCATTTGCCTCGACGGACCAGGGACTCGATCTCGGGCCCTCTCGGTTGTGAGGTTCGAACCCCATCAGTGGCTGGTAAACTGGGATTTTTCTGCTGACAAGCGAAGCATTTACGGTCTCCCCTGACCAGTAGAAGGTGTGTGTGTGTTCACCATGGCCCGATCACGAACTGACCCGCAACCATTATCTGTTACACTCTTAGGGCGAGCTCAGAGCTCATTATTACCGATCTTCGGGTGTGATACCTCACACACACACACCATCTACTGGTCTGGGGTGACCGTAAATGCCTCGCTTGTCAGCAGAAAAATTCCAGAGTTTACCAGCAACTAATGGGGTTCGAACCTATGCCAACCATGGCGGCCAACACAGTCTCGACCCCTTTGCTACTAGGCCATGAGTCTGTGTGTGTGTGTGTGAGTGTGTGTGTGAGAGAGAGAGAGAGAGAGAGAGAGAGAGAGAGAGAGAGAGAGAATTAGTACTCATAAGTAATCTTCGAAATAGCCATAGTTATAATGTTCAATACGTTTATGAAAAGATTGTTATTGCTGTTATTATTATTATTATTATTATTATTATTATTATTATTATTATTATTATTATCGCGGTGTCGCAAAAAAATCGAAAATTAATATGGAAATTTATTGACCTACGCTCTTCTTGTAGATGAAGGTGACCAGTGTAGGCCCCGCCAAGAGACGCATTAATTGTTCGCAGCACTGCAAACGCTGACAGTATATACACCGCTTGCCGTTTTCACACTTATATTCACTAACAATAAACTCCTTGCCACTTCATTCTCATTTCCATTACTGGCATGGACGTAAATACGACGCTTCGAGAGGCTATCGCTGTCTGCCGCCCCATTCCCATTTGGCTCCTCGCCCAGGGAAAGACACCGTAATGGACAAATTGCTGATTCTGAACCACTTACTCTGCATCTTGAAGGAGTTTTAAAGGGTTTGGCAGGCCGTTGATGATGCTACTGGTGTTTCTTTCTAAACCTTATGACGTCAATATAGCCTTGGTGACGGTTTGTGTTGGTTTGAGTAGTCGGACACATGTCGCAAGTAGTAGTAGTAGTAGTAGTAGTAGTAGTAGTAGTAGTAGTAGTTTATTGAATGCACAGAATGTACAATAATCTTTCAAGAGACACTATGAACATTGGTCCAGCACAATATTTTAATATCTCGTAAAAGTTCTTTAATTATTATGATATCTACTGAAAACAATATAGCAAAAAAACCTAGAAGTTTATTAAAACACCGTACCTTTACTGACTGTATTAAGCAGTTTAGTTAAAATCATAGTAACCTAACTAAGTAAAACAAAAACCGCCACAACTCCACAAAATTATCCTTTATATACATAATAATAAATAACACGAATACTCCTTAATAGATTACTTGTCTCCCACCGAAGACATTCGTATGGTCTTCAGCACATTCCTCAGGTTATGAAAATAAATAAAAAGTATTATGACCTTACATATTCATTAAAAATGTTCAGGAAAGGTCAGTATAACTATAGCCACTTGAGCCAGGCTGATGATAAGGCAAGGCTTATCGGCTCTATATCTTATTCTCTCAAAAAAGTGTTAAAAATTCAGAAGATAATTACCTACCCAGCCTCAGTGATAGGTATCAAGTATAAGAGATGACACAATACTTGTCATGCTGTGAGGCACCTTTTACATCTGCAGTCTGTGCAGGTTCACGATTTTAACTTTGTCAGTGTAGTATGTACATTTAACTGTTTGTTGTTGTTCTAAGGGTTTTCAGGAAAGTATGATTCTAACAACAAAAAAGCATAAGATTCTGTTTTAACAATAAGAAAGAATACCACGAGTCAAACTAATCTTCTCTTTTGCTGTTGAAAATTCCCCTTATCAGAGAATCTTGCTGCTCGTGATGAGAGATCAAACTGTATACGAAGCAACACACTCTGAACATTAGAATATATATATATATATATATATATATATATATATATATATATATATATATATATATATATATATATATATATATATATATATAAAGGAAGCAGCAGGAAGCCTTGAGGTTTCTTGCTGCCAGTCCCTGTTTGGACAAAGCTACCTAATTCCACCTATCATCCTCATCCATAAATTCGTTTAATCATCGTCTTTTAAAGTTCCCGGTTGACTAAGCACTAACAGTATTTTTACTTCCCTGTCTTCAAGTAACGGCCTTTGGTTATCGATAGCCTTGATAGCATTATTAGAATCTTCAAATCAGTTATCAGCTTGATAAGGCAACCATGAAACTACAAAAAGATAGTTTTTTTTCTGGTCTGGGGCGTGTCTTACTGAATCAAACTGGTTACTGAAGCGCACTTTTGTCAAGCGTAGAGTGGAGCGGAGAAATGTAAATAAAGGCTTTAGTAAACAATGCCAGCAACGTGTTTATTCCAAGAGTTTAAAATAGTATGCTGATCTTTTTACGTAAGAATGAGACACTTTCCTTTGTGCTTATTTTTGTAGTTACTCGTTAATGAAGTTAATGTTTCACGATAGCTGGATTTAGTTACAGTATTTCTTGAGTTTTATATGTATATATTTTTTTCTCTTCCTCCAGATGTCTAATCTCTTTCTCTCTCTCTCTTTCTCTTTCTCTCTCTCTCTCTCTCTCTCTCTCTCTCTCTCTCTCTCTCTCTCTCTCTCTCTCTCTCTCTCTCTCTCTCTCTCTCTCTCTCTATCTATCTATCTATCTATCTCTATCTCTCTCTCGTGTGTGTGTGAGGCATCTTAAAGAGACAGAAAAAGAATAATGAAATGAATAAATACTCCTATAGCAAAACCCAACTACTGTCAAACTTCCCAGTCTTACGTGAAAAGATCAGAGAATTCATTTTTAAGGACGATGCTAATATTCCTCGCAGCAGAGTGCCACATCCTGCGCATGTGCATAGTAAAGTATGTTGCAGGAACCAGTTTGATTCGGTAAGACAGGCTCCAGACCAGAAAACTAAAGCTGTCTGTATTGTGCTTAGTATTAAATAACTTCTTTGCAGAAATATGATTATTTACCTTAGTTGGGAGAATGAATTATAAGACGGATTACTTGATTATTATCCATTCTGGTCCTAGATGTGTTTATGTATGCATAAAAGCTGATGATAATTATAACCTATATTACAGTTTTCTTACTTAGGTGATTATGACGTGCGGATTTGTGGACGGGAGACACGTGCGGGTACAATTACATTTTGTAAAGTGGAAGTGATATTATGTACGTAGCTGTATAAAGGAAGGTAATATGAATTTGTCAGAAGGACGAGTTGGAAGGGATGTGCTCATAAATGTATACTGCCATGGCTATCTCAGGAGGATGTTGCTCAAATCTTGTAGATGTTACTGCAGCACCACAGGAATGGGGCACTGGAGGTGGCGGATTCTATCAAAATCAATATATGTTGTTCACCTAAAGTCTATACAAGTATTGAATTTTATCCTTAAGAATTAAAGGGCATATAAAAACATTTGACATCAACACCCAGGCGGCCGTAGAGATTCCTTTTTAAAATTTACCCAAGTTATTTTGCTTTCCAATGTGTAAACGTGGCACGGTTTGTTTATTGTGGTGGTGAGAGTGACTGGCGGAGGCTGTTGTGGCGCCATGATGTCGCGGTCACTGACACGTGGAGGACGAAGGACAGGCAGGGTGTGCGTTAAGCTAACCCATGATACAACACAACACTACATTATACAACATAACAACAACTTACCTACGTTTACTGGCAAAAAGGTTTTCTAGTATAGGTCATACTTTTAGTGCGTGTGTGCGTGCGTGCGTGCGTGCGTGCGTGCGTGCGCGCGTGCGCGCGTGGTCACGCGATTTCTTTGTGAAGTGTTGCCATGAATAATTATGCTTTTTATGATTATATTCATGGTACGATCTAAGAAAAAAATATTAATGCATGTTATTGTCGTTGTTGTTAATGATGTTAATAGTCAGACAATATTGGCACTGTATAATTATAGAAGACAAATTGTACTTTTTATCAGTATCAATTACATTTTAATCATACGCGATTCCCATGCATCATGTCAAGAAGATTTGGGACAATTGAGTACCTTGTTGGAGTCGAGATCAGAAAAGCCCACACTCTTATCTTTATGTTGCTTTTATTGAGAAACCCTAAACGCTGAGGAAGGCTGCGTGTGGCATATTACTGAACTTTCGACCTTGACTATATGTACAGAGGCGACCAATCTATACGAATGAGTGGTGAGCGCAGATGGTTGACGGAAGCCACGCGTAGATCAAGTTGATGTTCGTCCTTGTGTCCAGAAGGATTCACCAAGTAGGAAGAAAAGAAGAGTGGTTTGAGTCTGCAAGGTCGTCTAAACTTGAGGCTTCCTCATTCACATAGTATACTGTGACTTCACGGTCGAGAGAGAGAGAGAGAGAGAGAGAGAGAGAGAGAGAGAGAGAGAGAGAGAGAGAGAGAGAGAGAGAGACGTGATGTGGTGCATTCCCACGTTGACAAATAAGGACAGATAAGTAAAAAAAAAAACTGGCGTTTCTATATATTTGTCTCCTTGTCCTTCCAAACAAGGTCAGATGGGATGAAAAACAATGGTAGTTTAGGGTATATGTATCCCTGTCCATCCACTAACGAATGGGTTCTTAGCCTTCAGTGTTACCTCCGGCATCTGTCTTATGTTTGGCAGGAAGCTGGAAAGGTCTAAACCTAAGGTGTACCCTGCCAAACTACACCTCATTTGTATCTGCAACTGGTTATCTTTTAAAAAATATAATGATATAGCATGTTCAGCCTTTTCACTGTGATATAAAGCGACTAACAAAACTAGAACACGTTTTTTATCAGCACTTCAAGAAACAAACAAACAAAAAAGATATTTAATAGTCTTAATGTTTAGAGGTGGTAATAAAAGAAAAAATAGAAAAAATATGCGTTAGGTTTCGAAGTTTAATCAAAACGACTAGGTTAATAATAATAATAATAATAAATTGTAGAGCGGAAGGTACGCTGGTTAGCAGATATAGAGGGAACCATCACACACACACACACACACACACACACACACACACACACACACACACACCATATGAAATAAAGACCAGGAATTTCCTGATGCTGCTTTACTACACGTTGCTCCCCAGCATTGTTCCGTCTCCCCCCCCCGGCCGCCTTAAGCACTTATCCCTGACGTGTCTTTGTGGCACTTCACAAACAAGGCATAAAACACGGCCGAGGCTCGCCGCTCACTTGGCACACAGCATAAGGCCGATGAAGCTCGAGCCAGCATCATAAACAGTGCAAAAATAATAGTGAAAAGGCGACAAGAGGTAATTTTATATTATAGACTGTCCGACCCGTAACCACACACACACACACACACACACACACACACACACACACACACACACACACACACTCGTGACATCCGAGTCTTATGTCTCACGCAAGGGTAACTCACCAGGTTGGCGCCAAAAATTCCCCACCAACTGCTGTTTGTGTTTCTGTCACATGCGTGTTGTAAACACTGTGATAAGCCAAAAGTGCGTAGGCGATTAATTACTAAAGAATATTTGGAGGTTTTGATATTTTTTCTTATACTCGAGGTCTGGCCTGATTGTTTACTATGAGAACGTCACTCACATAACCTTTGTTAATTTATTTCACTCATTGAAATACTTATGTAGCCACGTTGTGAATGCAGATCGAGTCGTTTTAGCCCATCTTTATACGAAAATCCTCTAGGAATGTCTTAGTACGGCCTGAATCATTGTAGTCATCCTCCTCTGTGGTGTTTCAAATATTGGTTGATGTTGATGTCTTAGTTGTGCGTGTGTGGTCAGGGTCTTACGTTTATATGTCAAGAGAGAGAGAGAGAGAGAGAGGTGAGGAAAGGGGGGGGGGGGGGGCTGGAGCACTCGCATATATGGTTACTGAGATCATTCAAGCATTGGTTATAACACATATTGATTGTAAGGCAGCGAACATTATCTATATCAATAGTGTTATCGTTTTTGTTATTTTCTGTTTAATTATTGTTATTTGATATATTTTTATTTGTGTACTTTACGCTCACAAGCACTAGACGTTCATTTAGCGGTTTAAAATCTCTCTAGTAACAAGTTTGTGTCCCGCTCAGACGCAACAGTTTTCACTTATTACTAGCGAGTTACTGGTCTCCTTCAGTAAGATTACCGTGTGGGGAAGTGGTGTTTGGAAGGTCTCAGCGAGAGGATTACGATCACGAGGCCTGCATGTGATACTTGAGACCGTGGTCTCACACACACAAACACTCTCTCTCTCTCTCTCTCTCTCTCTCTCTCTCTCTCTCTCTCTCTCTCTCTCTCTCTCTCTCTCTCTCTCTCTCTCTCTCTCTCTCTCTCTCTCTCTCTAATATTAGCGTCAGGTCCTCAGGGTGGCGCCGTCTCCCCTTGGCGCCAGCACAGATATAACGTATGACTCTGACTCGAGTGATGGTGATGCCGTCGCCGCACGGCCGGAGTTGGCTTGAATATAGTGAAAGCAAGTGAAGGCAAAGTGCCACGTCAATTTTCTTGTTTATCTTAAGCGATGCGCTTTCAAGGTTAGGGGAGTGATGTCTTGCTTGTCGGGCATTGGTGTATCATGGCTGGTTGTTTTGGTACACTTCGCCGTGATTCCGATTTTGGCACACACACACACACACACACACACACACACACACACACACACACAGGGAAGTAATAGAATTGAAAATGTACTTACTTTAGCTAGACACGCACAGTATTTACAGAATCATAATACGAATTAATGTGCGTAGTACCTCTGACCTTGTTTAACGCACGCGCACACCCACACTCTACGTCAGTGTTGTCATGCACACACACACACCCACACACACACACACATGCGCGCGGATAAGGAAGACATCAGAGTAACTTTAGCATCTTGAGAGTCTAGAGGGAGCCATTACCTCTTACATTTTGCGCAAGGATCCCATTAGTGATGCAGGAAGAAGCCCACTCGTAGATACCACTGGCCAGTTCGAGTAGTGTGTTGTTAGGAATATGTTTTGAGAAATTAACACAGACTTCAAGACGGAGATCGAACTGACCATTTTCCCAAACATTTCAGAGTATCGTACAAATTAAAGTAATAATTTATAGTACTGCAATGATCAGAAAAGAAATCTAAGAAAATAAAATGCCTGTTGTCTTAATAAGGGCTTAATGCACCGGGGATGACATTCAATAGGGTCTTTTATAATTATTTCAGTTACCAGTTTTGTAGCAGAAGCCGTGAGCGTAGGCATCGGGTGACTGGAGAAGCCGTGCCAGGGAAGGGAAGAAAAAAAAAAAAAACGGGTTTGTGAATACATCAGGTGTAACGACAAACAAGTTTAGAGTACGTATTAGGTCGATATTGATTCTCTCTCTCTCTCTCTCTCTCTCTCTCTCTCTCTCTCTCTCTCTCTCTCTCTCTCTCTCTCTCTCTCTCTCTCTCTCGTTAGGTGTAATTCAACTCGTATAATCCGCTGTAGAGCCAACATTTATTTCCCATTCCTGGCTGGTGTGTGTGTGTGTGTGTGTGAATATCTACCGTGCGGCGGTTTGTGCGCTTTTCATATGGCAGAATGGTGTTTGGGTTGGCTGCTTCTTGTTTATGGCAGGTAGGCTATTGTGGGAAGGATGATTGAGCTATTTCAGAGATTTTGTAACGAGAGAGAGAGAGAGAGAGAGAGAGAGAGAGAGAGAGAGAGAGAGAGAGAGAGAGAGAGAGAGAGAGAGACCCCTCAGTGCTTGATGACCTTGGCCTCTTCGCAGTGAAGGTTTCTCTGGTGTCATTGTTTTGTAGTAACGTTGACTTATTCAAAACATAGCTTTAATTCACCACTAAACCAGGAAGAGAAGACGAAGTGGTCCAATGGAAAGATCACAATATGTAAACAATGTTGATAAGAACACTTCCTATGTATAATCTATGCGAGATGCTACGGAAGAAAGTTTCTCGTTCCAACACCGTTCTTTCTAGGACAATGTTGCCAATCGCTGGATTCGTAAACATCTCGGCGCCATGTTTTACTCATCAGTAGTCCAAACATTATCTCTCTCTCTCTCTCTCTCTCTCTCTCTCTCTCTCTCTCTCTCTCTCTCTCTCTCTCTCACTGGCGCGCCAGTTGCTGAGCGGCGCCAGCAAGACAGTTTTCTCTTCAATTAAACCATTAATCTATGCGTTCATTCGTTCTTTTCATTGTATTATTATACTTAGGAAGTGGCATGTATTTGTTTGTTTATTTTTTATTTTTTTTAGCCACTAACCCGTTAAACAAATCACCATATCGTGAAAGTGATAACTGCAAGGATGGCTTACGGGCGGGAAGCCAATTTAGGGAGGGAGTGGCGTGCACGCACACACACACACACACACACACACACACACACACGACTTTTTTTTTTTCCATGTATATCAAGTGTTTGTTAAGTATCTACGTACTTGGGATTTGAAAGACAACAGTTGCCTTCTCTCAACTATCGTCTCTTCATTGCATATCCGCATTATCAAGGGAGTGTGTTAAACTTATCTTATTATTATCTTAACGTTATTCGCAGTCATGAGAGAGAGTTTGAAGAATGATACGAGATTAATTATATATCTATGTAATGCAGCATCCATTGCTGGCATCTAAGAGCATCGTCGACACTATTCCTGCCAGATGAATTAATAATTTGAACTAAAATGATACGCAGAATATGCTAATGTGTCCGCTTGCCTCTTAATATTACTATATTACTATGTATTAGCCAGAGAACAGTTACAATCTGCTTGGAAGGTTCCATGGATATTCCTGACCTATGGTTCTGGACATTATATCTACTGGAGCCCAGCTCTTCTAGAGCACTTACCATGTACTGTTGTTTCCTTGTTTCATAATAATACAGTGTTGCTTCAAGGAAAAGTTTGTTGGCTCCTGTGGAAAATTCCGTGCTGCGAACTGTTGCCAGATGTATGAGAGTGACTAGCGGGGTGGAAGCTATGGGATTGGAGGTGTGTTGGTCTTATTTTATACTACTAATCAATACAGTGATGCTAGAATGATATCTGACCTATTTTTGTAAATACATGAATGGTCAGTGTTGGAGACTCCCACCTTCATTTACCTGGCGGTGGAAGTTTCCAGTGACGGCACCAGAGTGTGTGTAGTAGTAATAGTAGTAGTAAAAGTGCTATTGCAGATGATGATGATGATGATGATGACAGATTCAAAACTAATGTTGGAAGCTTATTACTCAGAATGCTATAGAGTAGTTAATTTTCAGTTAATAGATAAGGCTTTGGCGATGGTATCCATAGCTCAACCTCCAGCAGAGCCTCTGAAATAAGCGATCGATGGTGTGATGATTTGATGAGGTGGCTCTCCGTTATCCCATCATTGTCCACCTGTTGCTTGCATAGTAAATTTTTACTTGCATGATTGTAGTGGTGGATAGTGTGTGTGTGTGTGTGTGTGTGTGTGTGTGTGTGTGTGTGTGTGTGTGTTGGATGAATGCATATTCAATTAATGTGCAATGTTTGTACGTACTTGTAGCACTTACTACATACTACGTACATGCAATGAGTACGTTACACCTCGGCTTCTGCCAAACGCATTAGTTAGTCAAGGTTCTCTCCATTTAGGGAGGCTTATTAAGTCGCCCATGGGGGACTGAACTCATAAGGCACAGAATATTGTTAGTAGTCTTACTTTCAGTTCCATCGTTCAGTGCGTGTTCAAGATGGTGTGACGTCACGTCCGTCACTGTCGCCAGGCTGGGACGACACCAGCGGGCGGGGCTTGACTCAGCGGTGCGCTTGCAGGTCTTGGATTATTTATACTGTCCTTTTGGGTGCGGGTGATAAGTAATCCTCAGTAAACGGTAGCCTTTTATCCTTAGGGAAGTCCTGCTGCTCTCGTGGCAGTGATTATGTGTTGTATGTAAGCTTTGTACTAGAATTACGGGAGCTAAGGTCATTTCTCTCTCTCTCTCTCTCTCTCTCTCTCTCTCTCTCTCTCTCTCTCTCTCTCTCTCTCTCTCTCTCTCTCTCTCTCTCTCATTTTACACAAGTAAAGAATATTTAATACAATTAATGTTGTATATATTTTGCAGAGGAAGTGGAAACACAGGAGGCCTTACTGGTGATGGCAAAGCTACAGAGTGTGCTGCGTCGCGGGGTGGAGCGTTATCTCACATGCCATGCTGTCATGCTTCCCCGCCCTACTCTACTGAAGTAAGGACGATATCTGGATTATAGTAACGGAGTATTATAATTTCAGTTTGCAACTTTAACTTGTGCTAGCAGTGTGGCTATTGATTTTTTTTTTCTTCTTAATTGATTCCAACCGTAGTTTATACATTTTTACGTAAATAAGTATTGGAGTTTTATGAATAGGGTACTTAATAATAATCTTCCTTAAGTGAAGGATCCTGTGCGTGTTAGTAAATTTCCTCTCTCGGGCACAGGGCTGCGCATGATGTGTTGAGGCTGTGTGCCCAACGACCCAACGGCCTTCACGGTGCTGTGGTCGATCTTTATCTGAGGGACAACGATACTTGTAAGAGGTAAGACTTGGTGTGATCTTGACCACGTCTGACTTAAGGAGTATGCTACAGATGAATGTTTCACGTTGAAACATAATATGTATGAAATATACCGTAGACGTATTTGTTTGCAGGCTGGCGCAGGTGGTGGCTGATCCTCGTGTAGATACCAAGACGGTCATCAAGCTAACCCTGCATCGGGATCCTTCCTCATCCGATCCTAGTGTGTTGAATCTTCTCTCTGGGTACACGATGGAGCGATCTTGTCTCCCGTGATCACGGGTGCCTGCAATGAGCCGCGCAGCAGCTGCCTCTACGAAAAACGCTCAGCAGCTGAGTCGCTACAAGGTGCAAGGGACCACGTCGACCACTATTTGGTAGTGTAGTAACGATGGTCTTTGGTAAATGCCTAATGCGAATTTGTATGACTTGATCACGTTTCCTGGAAAGTATTGTGTGTGAGGTATGCACTTTATTCTGCAGGATGCCCATGGTAGGGCTATGGCCGAGTCGCAGCTGAACGGTCAGCCTGAAAATCTGTCTATGCAACTTTTATTCGAAATATTAATTTCTCGTAGCGTTTACCCCATGTTAATGTCGTAAGACATGAGCCAACCGTTTGTCTTCACCAAGGGTATACTTGTCAGCTATCAGGCTGATGGGATGCAAGAACTCACCTTTCATCAGGGACCGTTCGTGTGTACTGGTAAGACCAAAAGAGGGATGCCTAAGAAAGAAACTGGTGCCGGAGTGGATAAGTGATACTTCAGTGAAATGAAAGGATATGGCTGCTGTTTGGAGATAGATCTGGAATTTATGTGCTGGTCTTCCGTCCTCATTGTTCTTTTCAATATAGGTGTGCCGCCTCAAGAACATAGTAGGGGTTATGGTAATATTTGTTGCATTATGCCGAGCAGTGTCTTCAGTCTCTTGTTTACATGTATATGTCAGTTTCGGTAACATAGTAAGGCACTTGTGTAGAAAAGTAATTTGGAAAGAAAATTGTTAGTATATATGTACAGTACTTACAATGTCATTATTCACACTCATCATTACGTTCGCTCTTCCTCACTGTACATATATACATACACCATGTCACTTCACTGTATATACATACATTTAATCACGAATGTGTATAATTTATAGTTATATGCATATATATCTAATTCATAGCTCATTCTTCCATACACATGGATATGTAAATTAGTCATAGACGTCTTCCATGTTTGGACATGTTCCATCTTTGGACGTCTTCCATCCCTTCTGAAATGTATACCCGAATAAGAAGCGGGCAAGGGAACAACATCTCATCTCCAACCGAGCTGTAAGTTTGAGTGCCACCAACTGTGTTTTGACCCATCCAGTGTCAGGTGAACATGACCTGCTGTGACTGTGTGAAGTGGAGAGGGGCTGCATTGTGTTGTGTGCAGTATAATGATAGCCAAAAGTCAAAATAGCTGCTTACACTCTCATCGTTTTGCCTTTTTTCCACAAGTCTCTTTATCTGCTGACAGTCTCATTACGAAACCTTAATGTTAATAGATTCTTAGCAGATCATAGGGCTTAGGACTGTGTCAACACTAAACACAGTAGAGGTAAGTGGTATATTATTACATAAACTTACAACTATATACCCGTATTGCTGACTTAACCCAGGCTGAAGAATGGAAAATTTGGCCTAATGAAGTCTAACTCAGAGATTTATATTTGTATATTTTGTAACTTTAAATAAAATGTAGGAATAAATGATAGTTGTTTTTTTTTTTCATCTGTGACATACTTAGTGTGGACATGAACACTTGAACCAATGAGGAAGTGCCTGGTGTTTGGTATGGCATAGTATGAGGATGGGGGAGGGTGATCCAATACATAATGTTTATTAATGAATATGAGAAGGTGGTCAATAATAACATTAAAAGCTATCGCCTTTTTAGCCTTTTTTTTCCATAGAACATCTAGGAATTATCAAACGTTTTAGTGTTCTAGCTACATTCAGCGGGGTAAAACAAAAGTTAGATATTGATATTTTCAGGAACGTTTT
>CM035197.1:14200470-14258981 GCA_020233015.1 Callinectes sapidus
AGTTCTGACAGATTTATTTATCTTGTGTATTTTTGTTTTATCAGTGGAGGAAAAAATCTACTAACCATGCATTTAGTACTTGAAATTAGGCCTTATGAAAGCTGAAAGCATTTATAAATACCTATTGGATTAGATTTGGTGCTTCGAGCATAATAGTGAATCGCGTAAAGGGTCAGAGGGCTTCTTTTCTCATGTTATTGGGTAGTCATGTCACAGGATCTACGAATGGCAGGGGTGCCGTATTCAAACTATTTTATGGGTTAATGATACTCTTAATTATAATCTCGGTGGTCACCGATGATTCTCTAAGTATTATCAAAAACGAAACTGCTGGATTGCGTACACAAAAGAAAAAAAGTGGTTAAATGCAAAGGCATTTAACACCAAACCTAACCATTCGTCAAATTCAACGACATTATAAAACTCCATATCACATCGTACACACTTTCACAAACACACACACACACACACACACACACGTAGTGTATTCGTTAGCACGCTCGGCTCATAACCGATAGGGCCCAGCAGGCGCGGCGAGGCAAATGGGCAACCTCTTAAATGTGTATCTAGCCCCTGTTCACCTAGCAGCAAGTAGGTACGGGATGCGACTCGAGGGGATGTGACCTCGCTGCCCCTGTGTGTAGTGTGAGATGTGGTGTCAGCCATACCCGAAGATTAGTATGAATTCTGAGCTCGCTCCGTAGGGAAAAGGTTGGCTGGGTGATCAGCAGGCGACCGCTACAGTGAATACACACACATACACATACGTACTTACTTTCTTGCCATACGTCATAAATAGATGTAAAGGTCCACGCACAGCACAATTGTTATATCAATTACATCACACTAGGCATAACACACCCAATATCACACTTTAGCTACATCATAACCTACATCTCGCTCTCCACACAGCTGCAACCACACCAAAGCACACCACACCACAAACCCCTCTGCCACACAATGCACGCAAAACTATTCTTACAGTGACACAACCCGCTAGATACAGTAGTTAACACATCATCACTCAGCAAGCCGGCCACACCACATCTCACTCAGCACAAAACTCGCACAGCAAGTCAAGTAGTCCATCACACACACGCTCGGCTAACAACCGAGAGGGCCCGGGTTGAGTCCCGGGCGCGGGCAAGCTTCTCAATGTGTATCTTGCCTCTATTCACCTAGCAGCGAGTAGGTACGGGATGTAAGTCTAGGGGTTGTGGCCTCGCTGTCCCGGTCTATTGTATGTGATGTAGTTAGCCCTACCCGAAGATCGATTCTATAAGCTCTGAGCTCGCTTCGTAGGGTAAAAGCTGGCTGGGTGACCAGCAGGCGACCGCGACAGTGAATTACACACACACACACACACACACACACACTTCCAGCCAAGGATATTATAATCTTAGAATCTTTGCTTCCAGCCAAAGCACACATAAATACATCAGCATATTTTGCCTTATCAATTCAATAGTTTCTTCAGCATACAGCATGATAATATCGGGTTCAGAAATTACTCATCACCGCATCCCGCTAGCGATGAGTGACAGCCTCCGATAACCATATACCAACGATTATTTCCTAACATTTACATATCTAGGAATGGATGTGCCTCCTGACGTCCGTAGTTTTTGTTTGCAGTTGTTAGGCTTTACTTGCGATGACCTAGGGATCAAGGTTATTACTGTGTCAATATCGAATACAGGAAGTGTTACTAGGAAAACGTACTACAACTGTAGAGCACTAGTAACAACACCTGTACCCTGTACGTGACATGATGATCTCGCAAGAGCTAATTCCAGTCTGCTGTGGAATTATATAGCAGACTTTTCAGTTTTGTTCAAATTATTCCATATCATTATTATTCATTTTTTTCCTTTCATTCATATTTTATTTCATTTTATTTTTTTATTTATTTTCATTTTTTTCAATATTCTGCTCTTCCCCAGCAAAAGTGGAGGTTTTGGGGATGAAGAATTTTTGGTTGGTATACATGAAAAACGCTGATTCACTAGTAAACTAAGGGATAGAATTATTCAAGTAAAATTTTGATTTGGTCACGCATACAGTGCTGGGTTATAGTGATAGATAGAACTTATAAATATGGAAGCGCGCGTTAGCATTGAATTTTTTCCAACCAATTAAAATTTTCAGAATGCCAGCCATTCAATCGGCTTTCCATCTGCAAGTGAAAGCTGACTATACGCTATCCTCGATAGTCGATCACACTTGTCATTTCCGGTTATGAAAGGTATTCCATTACTTCATTTTGGATGAATAGCTACTTGTACTTTTTAGAAAAGCGATGGAGCATTAATGAATCGTCCCTCCTCTTCTGAGCATGAAACCAAACTTGTCTCTTGAAACCTCTCCCGTCATTATTTACTAGATATTCATTGTATGTGATAGTACATACTATATTCTTCAGCTTTTATTTCTTTGCTTCCTCATCCAGTGCTTTTTATCGAATTTTCTTTTCATGGTTCCTTTCCTTTTCTTGCAAATGTCATCCACACATCCATCACTACCAACCAGTGTTGTGGTGCAAGGTGGTACCTGGTATCATTAATTTTTGCAGTCTTTCATCTCCAAGTTTCATCTTGTATACCTAATAGTCTATCAGGGTAGTATAGTCTCCACTCTATATATGTTAGCAATTTGAGCCTTGCAAGAGTTTGCAATTGCCACATTAAATGGGACAGCCAAATCCATTATCTGCTCTTCTACAATGAATATTCTCAAAGCCTTCCCATTTCTCCATGCACCCTCCCACATACCTTATTGTCTGCATCAACATGTCCATTCAGGTCTGCTGCCATGGTCTTTGCTTGTTTTTTATGGCCCTATCTGACGTCAACTTACCACTTACCAGGGCTCGGGACAAGCAATGAGTTGTACTGGCTCGCACACCTTATTAGATTTGTAGACAGACCCATGGACCGTGTTAGTCACTTAAACCACCTCAATTTTCCTTCAGTCCTCCAGAGGATTTTTACGAGGACATGCACTAAATTCTAAAAAAGATACATATGTAAATGTTTATGAATCAAGTAGAGAATCTTGCAAGTCTTATTGTGGGAATAAAAACAGAGGGTCTCTAATCATATTTTGCATACATAGATATGTAGTGAACATAGTCTTTAATGTTATACTTAGTGTGAAAGTAGCAAAAAAAAACTTGGATGGTAAAATCTTATTTATTGACAACTATGTACAACACATTAAACCACAGTTTAAAACCAGTAGTTGTGCTGAGGCATCCCAGATATGGAAGCTCATAGTATTTTTTGATACTTTATTTTAAAAAATAAACTTGTCAAAATTGTCCAGATTATTAATATCAGGCATCTGAATTAATCAAATTTTTCAAAAAACAAAAGTTTGAAATAGTTCACATATTTTGTATTTCCATTAAAATGTACAATATATAAAAAAGTGTTCCATAAAATGTGTGAACATGAATACTCATTAACATTAGAGCATTTACTCCAGCTTAAAATTACAATTCATAGACATGCCCTAAAATATTCAACAGCACATTTTTAGATACTACTATGGCTAATAACAAGTTTCCTAAAAATTACATTGCTAAGACATACCTATATACATAGTACATAATGAATTATTTACTAGCCTTTTCTTTCATGAAGTTAAGTGCTGATCCAGCCTTGAACCAGTTAATCTGCTGCTCATTGAAGGTGTGTTTCAGTTCAATACTTTCTGTGGATCCATCGCTGTGTGTGATGCGACATTCCAGGGACTGTAATAACAAAAAATGTAAACCATAAGTATAACTTTTTAGAAATTATAGGTGGTGGTGCAAGTTACAAAGCAATTTATTAAGGAGACTAAAATTGCAGTGATTACATTCCTAGAGCCATAATTGGCATTGAAATCAGATGGAGAAATGGGCTGTGAACTTATCTGGCACAAAAACATGAGTGGAGGCTTAATTTTTTCACACAATAACCTGCAAGTGTCCACTGTTCACAATTACCCATACAAAATCCAGTATCTCCCCTCTCGTATGCTTTCTTCACTATACCTAATATACCGATTTAATTTACATTAACTTCCTATAATATCCAATACCTTTAATCTTGAAAAATAAAGGTGTGTTTAGTTTGCATCTCGTAATACTTAGCGATCTTCAGATCAAACCATTTTCACAACTGTTTTGTCAAGAAGTTCAAGAACTTTTTATTATTGCTAACCTAACCAGCAAAATGGTCACACAGTCAATCATAATTCATTGTAAAAATAATATAAATAAATAAATAAATAAATAAATAAATATATATATATATATATATATATATATATATATATATATATATATATATATATATATATATATATATTGGAGTGTTCATGGTAAGGGTTCACTCCCAGGCTCCTGCTCCTCCATACAAGTCTAATTTGTGTATTGTAAGCTGTGAGGTTGATAATAAGGAGGAAGTTGCAAAAAAATGTTTTGAGTAGAATTAAGAAAACAACCCTGTCATACCTTGCCAGGTGCAAAGTTCTCAATACCCAGAAGGGAAATTTTGTCATTTGGTTGAATTTTGTCGTAATCACTTGGGTTTGAGAATGTGAGTGGCAGCATGCCCTGTTTCTTCAGGTTGGTCTCATGGATGCGAGCAAAAGATTTGACAATAATGGCTCTGCCACCCAGGTGACGTGGCTCCAAGGCAGCATGTTCCCGAGAACTTCCCTCTCCTGAAAAGATTGTACAAATTTTACAAAAAAGGTGATATAGGTAGTATTATTCACTTTTGTGAATGTTGTCTTGCCTGTATCCAGCACATCTGTGTTGCCACTTGTGCACAACAGTTTTGGGCACAGTAGTACTTGTTGTTTGGCAGTAGGTCTCCAATTTATTTTTCTGCTAATATCAACACAATATTCATTGTCACTGCCAGGGACCACAGGTTTACACTAGTGGTTACTATCAAATGTTTGCCTTTTGAATGTAAAAAGGCAGATGCTATCCTGGATAAGTTTCCTTCTGTGTGCAAAGTGCTTGACTTATTGGTGACACTACTGAAAACACCTTTAATTATAATAAAAAAAAAGCATTGAACAGTTTTTTGCCAGCAACAAAAGTAAAAAATTATACACATAATTACATACTGAATTGAATACCTCGGTGGCAAGACTTACCGTAGTTGTCGTCTCCAATGACACACCAGTTAATTCCTTGGGCCTTGTATGCACGTGCAGTTGCAGGAACAGGTCCCCATTCACCTGTGCTCTTGTTCTGAATGTTATTCATCTCCTCATTTTCAATGTTAACAGCTGTGAGGAACAAGTTGTTGGAGATGTTATCCAGGTGACCTCTGAACTTCAGCCAAGGGCCAGCAGCAGAGATATGGTCTGTGGTGCACTTCCCCTTTACCTATTGGACAAAGTTTTATTAGGATGTAATAGCAACAGATAAGTTTTCATTTTCACAAATAATAGCAATTTAATGCAGTTGTGAAGTGAACTGTTTATTCAAATTATGGTTTCCCTTAAAGGCTTAATTCACTAAGTTTTAATGATAAAATAGTTTTTGACAGTTTTATTGATTTTATTGATGTATGTTGTTTTTGTTTTCCACGATTATTTCAAGAATGCATCTCTCGCATAAATCGTGAGTTACCTGTGTATTGTTAGATTTACATTGCTTTTATTTTCTGCAACCTCTTCAAAGATGCACCTCTCGCATAACATAAGAGGTACCTGTAGTTCTATTGATACAAACCTTGATAAGGATAGTCATGTCCAACAGGTTCTTTGGATTCATCTTGTCGAAAGGAGACAACAACTGCAAACGCTGTGATTCTGGGCTGACATCAACTGACACATTGGATCCATCACTAGGAGGTGCCTGGAACAAACCAAAAAAAAAAATAATCTCAGGCTTGAAAACACCTAGTGTCTGGTATAGTAATATTAGAATTTCAATGCTATTATGTCATGGTATGAACTGGTGTCCCTGTCCCATAAAAATCATAGTATGTACTAAGTATCAATACCCAATTATAATTCTTTTCAGGTCATGTCTATGACCTTGTGTATTAAGAAGAGGAAAGTGGACCTCGAGCATTGGGCAACCTACAAAAAAAACTAAATTCTGCAAGCAATTGACTGCTGGGGCCTCCAAAGAGACTTGCACTAGTTATGAGGTTTCCTGGACCAGATTACTGCAGGACAAGGTGAATATACACCACTTTTGAGGTCTACTGGCTGTCCTATTGTCACCTAGCCTTGCTGGAGATCACTATATACATGAATGCTCTCAATGTGGAGCTGCAAGGCAACGACATACTCATCTTTTGCTTGTGCCTCTGACAAAATGGACCTGGACACATGCATTAGCATCATCATCCCTCTTTTGCAAAAGCCAGTGTTTTTCAAAATAAATTGCATTGAGCCAGACATTGAAACACTTCATGACAATCAGCACCAGCCATCTCACTGATTTAAGTATCAGTTATTATTATTATCATTTTTATTTTATAAGTAACTTCACTTTCTAAAAACAGTTCCACATCTACAAAACATGTGTTCGCTTCTCTCTCTCCTTCTCTCGCTCACACATGTCAGTTACGTCCACTTTCCATCTTACCACACCCATCTCTCAAATCTCCTATTTCAAGGGACAGTGTGAAATATTCGCCGGCTTTCTCTCCCTCTGATTTCTCCTAACCTTGACCTCTAACCAGACAAAACCAACCCTTCTTGACCCAGATCTGTAAGTCCTGCCTTTCCTACAAGCTCCACCCACATACATTTTAACATGTGTTCCTACTCCCTCATTATTATTCAGGACTCTCCTTCATTGAAGCATTCAACAGGCATCCACTCCAGCCTAATTCTCAGGACAATCACCCACTCTGTATTCGGGTTTATCATTCAAATTCTCGCATCCTGTAACCACTGTCCTGCTGTACAACCAAGAATTAATATATGTCCTGAAACCAAGCTTGCTGTATCTCCTTACTCCCACCAAGATAACTACCAATTACCCCCCACCTGCGTTCTCCAGTCTTGCCAGCCACTTGACCATATTGCTATCAGTTTACCTTATATTACTGTCTTCAGTACACTACAAACTGGACCAGTACATTTGTAGATTGTTCAGTAAAGTTCTTGTATAATGTATTGTATAATTACTCTGGCCCACAGATTGCTACCAAGTCTCTTCTCACCCTCACCCTAAGAAGGTTGCCTACCCCTCATGTACACAGACCTGGTAAGTGTCCTCTCCTGGGTCAAATCCTCTGGGTGGCAGCTCAGCAGCAAAGGGATCACTCAACTTGAACTCTTTTCCATCACTGCCAACCTGAAAGAATGGAGGGCAAGAGTGAACAAGTATCAATCATGTGCATACACTTCCATGTCTAAGTACCATAATCTAAAAGGAGAGTAAATTGACTATGATGAACTGAACCAAATTCATTACCTAGTAAATACAAACTTACCAAAGTGTCAGTGCGAGGATCAAAGTCCAATCTACCAGCAAGAGCCATGGCAGTAACCAGTTCAGGAGATGTGACAAAAGCATGGGTGGCTGGGTTGGCATCATTGCGACCAATGAAGTTGCGGTTGTATGATGTGACGATGGTGTTCTTCTCGCCCTTCTTCACATCTTGGCGATCCCATTGTCCAATGCATGGCCCACAGGCATTGGCCAACACAGTCCCACCAAACTCGCGCAGAGTTTTAGCCTGTCAATATACATATGAATTCAAAATATAATAAAAGTCATTATAGGAGCTAAAGTTTTGCTGATAGAAAAATTCCTATCATTCTGCATCCCTTCCTCTGTCAAGAGGATAAGTACATGAATGATGAAGCCCTGAGGATAAGTTTCAGACTGAAAAGGAAAAGGAAAAATTGTAATATTTGAGGGATGCAAACTGTAAAGAAGACCACTAGGGAGATGCCATTACAAAAGCTTAGCCTTCCTACCTTCACAGACCTGAACTAGAACTAGCAATAATCATTACTGTATAGGTTATATTATATATGATCTTGCTTGACTAAGTTTGATCAATATGGTGCTAATACAATTTTAGAATTTTTTTTTTTTTTGGGGGGGTAGGGGAGGGTTAAGTGCAACACTTACAATATCATCACGTTCAATTGTAGCTCTAATCTGTTCAGATCCTGGTGTGATGTGGAAGAGAGACTTGGCCTTCAGTCCGTGCTTCATGGCTTCCTTAACAATAGAAGCACAACGACCCATGTCTTCATAGGATGAGTTAGTGCAAGATCCAATCAACCCAGCCTTCACCTCCAGAGGCCAGCCCTTCTCTCGAGCTGCATCTCCAACCTGAAAAGTTACTCAATCTTTAATTAATTTATTACATCACAGAGGATGCAGAATTGGTCATTTTTTAATAAAGCAAATTAAAGGAATTAATGGGAATCAATGATTTACTACGATTAGACATAAATGTCACACTTCAGAGGGTGCAGGATTGAAAACATAATTACCTAATGTCAGAGGAAGAATGTATGAAATTACAATAGACTTGATTGTAATTTTACTACTACCATCCATGTGTTCTCTCTCTCCCTGTCTATTTCACCTCTCTCTCTTACTTAGAACACTTCTGCTACCTGTCTTCTCTCATCCATGGGACACCGGCTTCTCGTCCTTCCGGGACATGCTTTTCCTCTGAGAAATCACCTGCTTGCCCTACCTTTGCTCACTGTATTCCTACTTAGAACCAAATTATAGTTGTCAACTTACACCTATTCACTCCAAGCCTCCTGCCTCTATACTGCTCCATATCTGGCCACACTAACCAGCACAGTAGCCAGCCTTCAACTTATACAGTGATGACAGCAGTGGTCACTTTATCCAAAACAGTGGTGACACAAGTGGTCACTTCACCAAAACATGAATGCACAGCCACTTGCCTTGTTGACAGGATGAGCCAAATCCGGAGTGAAGGGACCATTAATGTGAGGCTCCAGTTCAGACAGATTAATCTCAACGACACGGTCATAAGGAGCATCTTCATCAGGAGTAAGCATAGAAGCATTCTGCTCAGCCAATGCTGCGATGTCTTTCCTGTTGGTAGCCACAAGATAGTCCCTCATGCGACTGTTGAAGGGGAAGACTGAGGTGGTGGCACCTGGAGGAGAAAAACATAAAAATTAATCCCTTCACTATTTCTTAATATGTCTTTAAAATCACTAACGGTTAAAACAGTAATAAACTACTGACTTCCGTGATGCTTCACTTCTGCTAACACCATCCCAAAGAGGGCAACCATGACTTAAGAACCTCTTCCCTGATTTTCCCAATTTAGTCATTAGTAAATAATCCTTCCATATACAGTTCCATTTATTTCAATATCCAATTTTTTTTTTTTTTTAATTCTAATACAATGGCATAACACAAGCTTCCCACCTTTCCTAAAGTATAGCATTTTGATTAACTATCTACCACTTCGTTGCATTCACTTTCCTTCCTTCATTATGAAATATCTACTGAACATCTTTTACAAAAACAACTGCTCTTACCAATCTCAGCTCCCATGTTGCAAATTGTTGCCATGCCAGTGCAGGAGATGGAGTCTACACCAGGCCCTGTATACTCAACAATGGCACCAGTACCACCCTTAACAGTCAGAATGCCAGCAACCTTCAGAATAATATCCTTTGGTGATGTCCATCCACTCAACTCTCCAGTAAGTTTCACACCAATCACCTGTGGGAACAGAGGATTTACTGTATACTCATGTGGCCTCCTACTCATATAGTTCATACATACTTCACATTTAATCACATTGCTGATTTAAAATGGAAAGGGCAATACTTTTTCTGAAAATCCAACGCCTGATGGCCATTATAAGCCTTTTGACCTCAAAAGATTATGCAAGAACAATTGAGTGCATGGTACATATTCAAACGCATCACTTTAATTTAACAGGTTTTGACACATCTGTTAGGGTTTACTGTCCATAATATGCATTAATGATGAAGTGTCAGTAAATAAATAGGGAACCTAACCTGCATTTATTTTATCCTAATAACAATGTGTTGCACCTATGCAGGAAAATGAAATTGTTTCTCTTTAGTATGGTGTTATATTAGAAAACTGAATGTTCTCCTTTCCCTCCCTCCCTATCCTAAGAGATTAAAAGGAAAATTACTAATTAAAATTCTTACAGAATCAGAACATCCTTACTTAATTTAACCTTTACTAACATGACAATGGACTGATTTATTATTTTTGCCTGAGCCTTTCCTATATGTTTTCATGACTTCAATGAACCATTACTAATGATACTACACAAATTTCCAATATAAACATAAAAAAATGTACAGTATGATGATGAGAGTTGATTGAAGACAATGGAACTGATATGTCATCAAAAGTAGAATAGTTGGTAATAAATACTTTATATTAGTGACTATCAAATGACTGGGTAAAGAATATACCTTAGGACACTTCAGTTCCCATGGTATATCAGCCATGACATCAACAGCATCAGCACCACCAACACCAATACACAAGCCTCCCAGACCACCTCCATTAGGGGTGTGCGAGTCAGTGCCAATCATCAAAAGACCAGGGAAGGCATAGTTCTCCAAGATGATCTGGAAAAGAAATACTACAATGTAGATAGATATATTGCTAATGAAATGTTTGCAAACATCTGTTAATGCAAGATATTCTGGAATTAGTATGCAATGTATAGAAACTGATCCAATTTGTCAGAAGTGATAAATTAGGAATGCCTTACTGGTTATCTTAAAAAAAGAAGGAATGATTTTAAGAATTCATGGGTTCAAAGCAGAAATGGAAAGGCACAGTACCAACTGGTGGGCAAGCTTGTGTGCATGTGATTAAACTGAAGCTCTTGTCTAGATGATGAGGTATAGAGCCCATGTCTTAATTGCCAAGCAGTCTTACAGTGGGAGGCAAGTAACAACAAGTAAGAGCAAGTAGCCATCATAAAGGAGCAAGCTTGACATGGTCACCTTATAAGTAAGCCCTTCCAAAAGCAGGACTTTCTGCAATGGAAGGCCTGCTGAAGTCAGAAGGATCCTCTACTTTTGAAGGGGATTAGAACTGAAATCCAGAAGGTAAAGTGCTTTTTTTCTGATCTAAGATCACACTATGGAACAATGGGTTATATCAAAAATTTAGGGCAGGAGGATTGAACACTTCAAACAAAACCCTTCACTAATGCTATGATGTACAACTCACCTGATGAATGATGCCAGAACCTGGTTTCCAGAACCCAACTCCATACTTTGCCCCGGCAGTTGCCAAAAAGTTGTAAACCTCCTTATTGATATCAATGGCTCGCTTCAAATCCTTTGGCCCATCAATCTGAAAATTAATTCATAAATATCACCATCAGAAATAATTGTTGAAGCTGTGAAATTAATGTACAAGAATCTGGAAATATTACAGATAGATTTTATATATATATATATATATATATATATATATATATATATATATATATATATATATATATATATATATATATCAAGTGATTTAGAAATTCAAAAGTAATCATTCTATATGCTGCAACTTTGTATGGAAAAAATAACTGTGACAATAGTTTCTTCTCCACCGACCCTAACAGAAACAACCCAATTGGACAGGTTAACTGTGGACCTGTCTGCCTCTGCCTACAGTTTCACAGCACCAGTTGAAGTGGATGGTTGTTGCCCTCATATATATGTTATGTAAGTATGTATGTATGTATGTATGTATGTATGTATATATGTGAAGTACATAAATATTTCTGTTCATATGTTTGTTTGCAATATATATCTCCAGTGTGAATGTAAACTTAAATGGGACTAAAACTTTCTGCAGGAACACAATGATGGTGCAGGTATAAGCCAATTTGGATGTATGTAAGAGTAAGCACATACAATATATAAAGATACATGCAGTATATACAAAGCACCATAGAGTATTTGCTATCAGAAAGGTACTACTCACCTGGGCCTGAATCAAATGATCACAATGGATGGTAGAGGGCACAGCAACCCTTGGCAAGCCAGAACTGATGAACTGCAGCATGGCCATCTGGGCTGTGGCATCCTGCATGGCCACCCTGTCTGGGCGCAGCTTGAGGTATGATTCCCCTCGCACAATGTCTTGATTAGCAGGGTCATCCAAGTGAGAATACAACACTTTTTCTGAGAGGGTGAGAGGACGATTCAATCTGGAAAAAATGTGAATTCATGATAAAACTAAACTTCAAAATAAACACCATCATCACCATTACTGTGCAATGGGGCAATTCCACCAAGTATCTATAAGAGTTCACTATGAGTGGTCGGCAAAATGTATAGTAAATATGAAAATATAGTCATTTAGGATTTATTTACTAGTCAGTGTTCTTCATAATCCCTAATTCTCATTGTGTTACATGAGTTCTATGTATTCTTTTTTCAAGAATGTTGAGGAAATTCTAAGGTCTGCTGCAGCATGAATAAAGCTGCCTTTGTACTTCAAATTGCTATCACTTATTGTGGTCAGTATAAGGTACATTTTACAGAACATATGAATTGATACCTTCAAGCATGTATATATTGTCTAGTTCCTGATATGTACCAAAGCCAATGAGGTAACTGCGCCAAGGTTGCATGGGATAATTGCACCATAATAATTGTTCCATGGATGTCCCATGGATGATAATTGTTGAGAACATAATTCATCCATCTAAAACCAACCAGCTAATGGTAAGACAAGTTAGATGATGATGATAATGTCAATAAAATAAATCCAGCAGAAGAAATGGTGTGTCAAGTGATGGAAAAGAATGACCGTTTTAATGTGCTATCAAGGTAAGGGGCACGGCAAAGACTATCACTATGTAGGTGTGTTATGCAATTTGATTGAACCGGAAAATGTCGCTACTTTCTTAAAATAGAATAACAGAAAATAGAGGAGGAGTTTATGATGTTCAAGCAGCCTGAGGTCCCAGATATCACAAGAACACTTACAGGACAGATTATTTTGAAATAGTAAGACAAACCTGAGTTTGTGAAGAAGGATCTTATCTTTAAAGATATTTCTATCAGTATAGGCATCATTGTAAGTTAGATACTGTTCTTTATGATGCTTTCAATACATTTACATTTCATTTCACACTAATTAGGTATGTGTACAGTATACAGATTTTTTTTTTATTCACATGGTTTGTTCTCCAAATCATTTTTACTTCTCTAAAATATCATGATGTTCTGTTGCCAGTAGCGTCTGATCTTTGCTTTAATTAAGGGCTTATATACCATTGGCAAACACTCAACACAATGAAAAATATACTGAACACTGTTTATGCAGAAATAGCCTTTAATTTTATATTGACGGGTACTTTTACCCCAAAGCATAAGGCAAGCACACCAA
The DNA here is from genome assembly GCA_020233015.1 of Callinectes sapidus. Lineage (NCBI taxonomy): Eukaryota > Metazoa > Arthropoda > Malacostraca > Decapoda > Portunidae > Callinectes > Callinectes sapidus. Next base: position 14,213,849 of record CM035197.1, read on the forward strand.
GTTTTCTTGCTATATTTTCCTCATTCATATATTTGTAACTTGAGGTAATAAACTGAAGCAGAGCACTCTTGCAGTTTCCATAACATCAATAATAACAAAAAAGAAAAAAAAATAGGCACCATTGCCCCTTTGTATGATATATAATTCTTGAAATGTTAATTAAAAGACAATACAAAGAGGGAAAAAATATTCAGCTCTTTAGAAAACAATACTGTACCGTTTCTTGACAACTTCCAAGTTGGCTTGTAGTTTGTCATAAGGCATCACTGAGCCTGGGTCCAAGTGTGACATGGCCACCTTCTGGGCCGCAGAGATTAAGGGGGACACATGGAAGCATCGTGCCTGAATTTGGCCCTGGAAACACCCAAGGCCCTGAAATAACAAAGAATATCATGTGCTATAATGTACTTATGATACTAAATGATGATTCATCTTAAAAATAACTAGTTTCTAAAATAAATAAATAAATAAATAAATAAATAAATAAATAAATAAATAAATAAATAAATATATATATAAAATATATATATATATATATATATATATATATATATATATATATATATATATATATATATATATATATATAAGCACACATACACGCACACACATACACAATGTATATTATAGATAAAATAGATAAACACAATAAGTACATAACTTCCCGGAGCAAAACATTACAAATATCTTATGTACAGCCTCTTGAAATGCGAACATGTCATGATTACTTGAGACACAGTGGGAAATTTTACAGTTGATTTCATGTTATCACAAATACCACCATGATAAGATAGAACATAAAGAATCATTGGGGAGAAAAGTCCATAAACACAATCCTTATATAATTGCTAATAGCACAACTAAAATGAATAAAAAAGCCACCTAATAAAAATCATTCGGGCATCACGTACCTTTTAAAAACACTATTCAGACTTCATTCGAGATCATTTTCATTCTCTCAAGACTCATCATTATCTTAAGACTCAGGATTCACTCAAGCGACACTCATCACTCAGCAGCATTCTCTCACTCTTGGGCATCTCACCTACGTTTCAACAGGCATCCACTTAGCCTATATCTTCGCCCACTGAAATCACATTCTGCTGTACCAAAGAATTGAATATACTAAGAAAACCCAAACTACTGCATCTCCTTACTCCACCTACCCACCAAATCAACCCAGTCTGCTTGCCACTCTCGCTACAGACTACCAGAAACCATTATAATACTGTGTTCCATACCCGGGACCAGAACAGTAGTACAAGTTCTATTAAATGTTCTGACAAGCCCAAAAGAGAGCATTTTGTTCGTAACTTCAAATTTTCCATTCATAAATCAGTAATAAGGAAGTAATTATTTTATTCGTAACTTTGAAAATTCGTAAATAGAGCGTTTGTAAATCAAGGGACTGGTGTAAGTGGCATTTCTACAGGCATACTCTCTATTGTCACATAGTTCAGGCTCCCACATGAACCTAACTAAACTAAGTGTGAGCTCAGAAAACAATACAGACATATTCATGATAATGAATATGATTACAGCATACTGGTATCACATGAAGACCAGTTACTTGTTATTTTCCACTCTTCAATGAGTCTATGGTTAAGGAGGCCAGTAGCTCAGTGGTGCTTCGGACTACTTTGCCAAGAATCCCAAGGTCAAATCCTGGTCAAAGGCAGGATATTTCAAGGACATTTGCCAATACCTGGGTTCATCCAGACTTTTGATCCCTTCAACATTAGGACACATTTTTATCATGAGTTTTTGTTGTGATTAGACCATTTTATTGAGATTAGGAAGGATCTGTGGAAGTGAAAAGATTAATAGCCAGTCTTCAATATCTTACTCTCCACACAATTTTTCAAGCTGTGTAAAATAGTAAACAGAATAAATATGAAAATACATCATAGTACTGAAGAGGTTACTATGATTGGGAGGTAGAGGCACTGGAGAAAGGTGAGGTCCAGCAAGCATAGAAACCTGTGGCAATGCTCTCCACTGAGTACAGCACATTTTTTTATGGATGAAAATAAACTTTGGTCAATTTAATCTATTGCATTAGGAATGGTTGGGGATCATATTACAAATCACTTGAAATTATTACCTTTACTGTCTGGAATCTGTACCTTGAAAGACAAAAACTGCTGTGCATTTTTAACTAGCTTAACTAAACTAACCAACTAAATATAACCTAAGTTTACTTAGAATTTGCTTTAGTTCCAGATGAGGAGGACAATGTGAGCCCATATTACACACAGGAAAAGTGTATTCCAACTATATGCTCCATTAAAGTTTAATTTTACTAAAGTTTTTTCTTTGTCATTCTACTTAAGTTTTCTTTGTTTCTTTCGAGCATTACATTATACTACTTATATTAGATTAAACAGAATAACATTAACTAACTTTAACTAACCAAAACCAAAAATAAATAAATAAAAGCAATAATTATTGGAACTGCTTCACTTCACATTAACAGCATGGTGTGGACTAATTTGCAGACGAATACTCTTATTCATCATTTCTTTTCGTTACTTTTGGAAATCGATCAGTGTCTACATCTTATTTAGTTCGCAGGTAAGTTTACAAACACCGACGCAAATTTAATCTCTTTTATTTTTTATTATTTCTATATATTTTTTAGGCAGTGCAAATTATTGGCTGGCCGAAACCGTAAACACCTTCAAGCTGAAAATAGGTCAAAGGAATTTCATGCCCTTCCGCGTCCAATGGCATAATATACTGCCTTACATCAGAACAATGGGACTAAAGTTCAAGTATGCACTGACAGAAGGTGCTGAGAGTGCCACGACAAGGCGAAGTTCAAGTTGCGTCATTGCAATGCTCATCAGCTGACTCCGGCCCGTCCTTCCCACCGCTGCCAGAAAACCGGCTCTCCACTACACACTAACAACCCCCTATTTCCATCCTACCACATGCACACACACGCACTGGGAGGGGCACTGTGCTAAAATGATGTCAGCAGCGTTTTGGTTAGCCATCTGGGTGTTAAAAGCAAAGAATTTCCTTACCCGAGTTACAGAAGGTGCTAGCCTGAGCGCCATGGTGTCGTCTGTTGTCTGTTGGCGCGGGGTGATCCCACTCCTTACTACACAATGCACTGGCCGTCCTGTCTATAATGCCCACTCCCGAAATCACACTAAATTATCGTTTTAGATATATATTCAAAGTTAACTACTTGTATTCTTGAGATTTATACACGGAAATTCATAAAATCGTATAATCGTATTTTGTTTTCGCCGCATTCATAGAGTAAGGAAGAGCGCGCCAAATTTAAAGCGAGGGGTTGGTTGGTGATAAATTCATGCGCCTTCCAATAATCAAACATAATACCTTCATAGGAAATAGACAAGCTAAAGAAATTTAAATAACTAAGCAAAATAGGATGTGGAAATACTGAAGTTCTTGGAAATCTATTGTTTTGTAATCTGTTTGTGCTCAAAATAAGTAATAGCTGGTTGCTGCATCTCATTGTTGGGTGATCCAGTTCCGAGCTGGTGAAAAATAACTACTAAGCTGCCGATCTTTACCTTGTAGGGTTAGGGTTTTTTTTATCATTCACTTTCAAATAATAATCCAAGGTACTCTGAAGTACTCTTCACATGAAGGGAGGGGCTCCCATGCACACATGTTAGATAGGATAGTAGAATCAAAAGTTTTTCACCTCATCACCTCTGACTGTCTGTCTTCAGCCTCTCTCTGTTCATTGGAATGTTGCATTCCTTGCTATCTTCATGCTGACTTCTCTATTGATCTCGCGAACTGCACGTCTTGTCCTGCGCTCGTTGCACAACTTTCCTCTTCATTCCATCCCTATTCTGTCTGACTCTCTAAAGCAAGAGTTCACCAATACTCTCAATCATTCATTCCTTTCTCTAATAAACTCTGGAACTCCCTGCCTGCTTCTGTATTTCTAACTTCCTGACTTGATTCTATTTAAGAGAGAGGTTTCAAGACACTTGTCTCCATCTCTCAGCTCTTTCATTCTTTAGAGGGACTGGCAATAATAATAGGCTTTTTTTTCAGTTTTTCTTGCCCTTAGCTGGCTTCACCCTCATATATATATATATATATATATATATATATATATATATATATATGTTATAGGTGAGAATGGTTTCCTTACTCAGCAAAACATTATATCAGTCAATATATTCATTATTCTATCAATTACCTTTCAAAACTGAAAGGGTCTGACAATCCAGCCAGAAAGAATTGGATTTACCCTAATGTAACCAAGATAAAGCTATTCTATCAGGTTCAGATGCATTGTAACTTCCGGAATCTGGATAACCCACAGTAGCATAAATACAAAACCTGAGACGGCCTTCTCTTGGTCTTGAGGACCAAGGGTTAAGATGGACTTAAATTTGTACAATGTTTTGACTGTCTTAATCATGGGAATATCACTTTTCATGTACCTATTGATATAATTCAGTATGTAATTACTATACATCTTTTAATTTCTTTTAGTATAACCAGAACTTTATTTATTTCCTCATCCACATGCCACTTTAATGTTAACTCATTGTCTTGCCCCAGATCTGGGATTTGTTCATATAAAGGCTCCTCTAAAGATTAGATGAAAAATACCAAATAAAAAGTTAACAGGTTATTTGTGAAAATCACAGTTGCTTCCCCTGCCTATTATCTTATGGACTAAAAACTTCCAGTGTATGACTCTGGCCCTCACCATACTGGATGAAAGAGACTAGGTACTTCTATGAGTTTTATGTAAAAAGCATTATAACAGGAATTTTTGTTACTGCCGTGAGCTAAGTGTTATGTGCGAGTACTTCGTGACATTTATTTGTGATTAATACAAGGACATATTTCAAACCGACTTCACATTGATATCTTATCAACAACACAATGTTTAAGGCAGAGCAGCATATGAGTCAGTGAAAGAAATTTAAATCATATGCATGATTTACTTCAACACAGCACAAGCTTAATCATCATCCGGATCCTGAGCACCCATTCCTCTTGGCTTTGGTCCACCAGCCCTCTTGGCCATGATGATCTGATCCACCCTAAGAATTTGGGTGGCAGCAGACGTAGCGTATTTCATGGCCCAGTACTTGGTGAGGTAGAGGTCATAGATTTCCTTCTCTGCTGCATCAATTACTCCATTACCCTCATTTTCACAATCAAACCCAGCATTCTTCTTTCCCTCAGTATGAGCAGCCAGCAGGTTGGAGAGGGTTTCTTGGTGAGCTGCACCACAGTTATCTGCCAGCACCTGTTTTAGAGGGATGATCATTTTATGAAGTCTCAATTTTCACATGCTTGCAAAGGTGATGTTATGCTATAATTCTGAGCTCAATGCTGGCTTAACAGTCAGGTCCCTACTCGATGCAGCAACTTTCCTACCTATATTTCTAAGAAGAGTGACATGACATTCTATATTCATGGCAGCTACAAATGCTATGAGTAAAGAAGCCTCTGATTAGTGATGTAGGCTTTCCTTCTTCCTCTCCCCATTCCCATCCACCTTACCAACTCCAAGATTTTTAATCTTTATTTCAGAGAGGGGAGGGGCAAAACTTAGACTGAAGAGGTAGACAGGGGCATGAGAAATATAGAAACAAAGAGGGAGAGGGGATAGGTAGGTGGATATGAAGTGGATTAAGGTAAAGAAGCATGGTTTAATTTACCTGTCACAACTTCTGGTCAATCATAATTACCTCTTAACATATCACTTTAACTACAAATAAGGGTAGAAAGGCTGCTTCAAGTGTAGTGCCAAATCTAAATGAATAACTGAAAATTTCATTCACCATTAATTTTTAAATAACCCTTTCAATATATATGCTTTCAGTGCAAAGTTAGAACAGAAATAAAGTCATAAAAAATGTACCTCATGCAAAGCAGAGGCGAGCTAATGAAACTATCAATACAAGATGGAAGAACTAAAGGAAAATTTGATGAACAGCAATGGTTACAATCAGTGAATAAACTAAGTTCTTATTTGTTATAATATTGGTTATACAATCCATTCTAATGCAATTTATTTATTGAAACCAACCTTAGGGAACACTCTTAAAGATTCTGAGAATTTCTTGATGGCATATTGTTCCAGTCCTGGGCACTGTGATCCATATTGCTCAATGCAAAGACTCAATTGAATCTCAGTGCTGCCAGCTCCAGCCACACACCTCCCATCCTGAAAATTAGACAAAGTGCACTTGTGTTCATATGTCTGTCATGTTGCCATTATCAAGCTGCAGTCCTAACACATGAGGTTGTGAGTTGAGTATAGCAAGTGCATTAGCCAAAACACAGGCATTCAAATATATGCTGAAGGAACCAGTGTATTCAACTTCTCTTTAAAGGACAAGTAGGAACCTGCTCTTATTAACATGTATGTACAAAAGGTCTCTTTTAAAGTAGAAGTTATCCACTAATTAGCAGAAATATAGTGTAAAGGACTGATGATAAGCTATTCTCATTTACCCGACACAGTCCCTTGTAGGTGTTGATGGCATCCACCACAGCTCGCTCAATGTCATCCATATAATTGTCTGTGGATCCTCGGATGATTATAGTGGCAATTTTTGACTCTTCTGCTTGTTGTCTGTGGGGGAGTCACAAGTGACATGTATTTTTCTCTTTCATAAGCAAATAAATCTTGGAGGTGATATGTCATCATAGAAATACAATTAAAAACAAAACTGGTAATTACCGGAAAATTGTTACAGGAACTTCACCAACTTCATCCATGAAGACACGGTCACACAAGCCAATTTCCTCTTGGGTTGGGCAAGTGAGCTTTGGCAGAATAGTAGCACCAACAGTTTTACAGAGCCGACGAAGGTCCCACTTGCTGGTGACTCGCACACCCATAATGTTATACTTGTTGAGGTAGTGGAGGGCCAGATCCCCAATCTTGCCACCAGCCACAACGACAGTGACACCAGCCTCGGACAGTGCCTTCACCTGAATCAATACTACAATATCAACTTGCATACACATATTAATAAAATAAAGTCTTTAAGATTACCAGAAAATTAGGAAACAAATCACTGAAGAAATGAAACCAGCTGCAATTAAATTATACTTTTTAAAGCTTTGATTTTTTAAAATACATTGTCACATATAACAAACTACATGCTTACGTCATTCTCCATTTTGTTCTCCTCTCCCCTTGAGAATGAGGCCAGTTCATCAGCTGTCTGGATGAGAACAGTCCCTTTGGTCTCAGTGGTGGTCACATCAAAAGGACAGGAGTACACAGCAATCTTGGCCTTTTCTTTAGAAGTGACAGATCCTTCAACTGTTCGCTGGAAGACCATTCCCTGTAAAGGAGATTACATAACTTTGAGCATCTAACAAAATAAAATAAAATAATATAAAATGACATCAATAACAATTGATCAAATAAATATATAAGCATAAAGGATTGGAATTAAAAAAATATGATAATCAACAAAATAATAAAATATAGCTTAATCAATTGATAAAACAAGTAAATAAATAAAATATTTCAAAACATTAAACAAATAAATCAATGCCAAAGTCAAAATAAACAGAACAAAATAAAAACAAAGTAACTCTCAAAGAAAGCAAGAAGATAGTGAAAGCACACATTCCCAGCACCTGCGGCACAAAGGACAGACAAGTTATAACAGCTGTACGAGTTGTATACATACCTGCACAACCTCTGATTTATAAATGCCGGAACCCAGGATTTTGCATATTCTCACGTTATCGACATTGAAAGTGGTCTTCTCCGGCAAGATAGAGATGCAGGCATTTGCAACAAGTTTGGCAAGGAAGTCTTCATTACCAAACTGCTTACTCATGATGGCTGAGCGCAGAGCCTTTGTTACCTGCACAAAGAATCATTGAGCAATGGTCAATCAATATGGTTAAAATAAGTGTACAACACTTACCAATATATTCAACACACAAGACTTGCAACATCTGCTACCCAATATGCAGAGTAAAAATCAAGAATATGAGAAAACTTGAATTCTTAATAAAAAGTACCTGTTCAGCATTACGGGGATCAGTAACTTCCCAGCACTGCAGGGAAGGCAGCAACTCCAGAGCCTTGTCAACAGCCAGCTGGTAGCCCTCCGCCACATCAGTAGGGGTAAGGCCCATGCGAATCAAATCTTCAGCAGCCTCTAACAAAGCTCCAGCAAAGATAATGACCCAGTTGGTGCCATCACCCATCTCTTGCTCTTGCATCTGGGATGCAAGCACCATCAGCTTGGCTGCAGGATGTTCAATCTAAGGAGAGAACACATTAAAGTCAAGCATTTCCACACAACCTGTAATAGGTAGTTCTTAATGATCTGGCAGTGTGGTCTTGAGGTACTTTGTCTATTCTGATATCTTAAACCTTGTAACTCCCTTCAAATGATGGCCAGAATGTAAATCTCCACCTGATTGATGGTTACATCTTAACTTTACACAATCCTACACTCTCTCTCCCTCTCTTATACTGTAGAACTGTAAGAGTATTGTATTGCAAGATGTTTACAGGATGAAGAATAATGAAGAAGTAAACTCAGAAATACATCCCTGATACTTCTCATCTCTTCTGATACTCATAAGATTTTATAAGTAGTCCTTTAACAATGGTGGCATCCAATCCACTGCATTCATAGACATCTTAACTCACCTCCAGTTCCTTTATGATAGTGGCAGCATCATTGGTGACAAAGAGCTTCTCCAAATGATTGATGACCATTTTATTACGTCCCTGAGGCCCATAAGCAGTCTTCAGTGTCTTGCTGAATTCTTTGCAGGCTGAGATGTTACGGAACACTGCTTCCTCCAGGCCAGAGAAATGCTGTAATTGAAATGAAAATTGTGAGCTTGGATATGGTCTATCTTTTGTACTGTTATCATGTAATCTAACAATTTCTTCTAGGTTTTCTATCAATCTTTGGGCGTTACATGTATTACCTGATTATCTGAAGTGTGGCGTGATGCCTACTTTGCACACAATGTGGCCGCCCACACATTTCATTCGTCGAGCCTGCCCTGACACTGCATTAGCCCCTGCCCTTTCCCCTGGGACCTGATGCTTCACCTGGAGCTTCCTTTCCTCCCTTCATCTCACAGCCATGATCCAGCTGCCCAGCCTGCTTCCCACATCACCCTGGCAGTCCAACATCCACCTTGCCTTGATGCAGACATGAAGGACTCCTGACAGGGCTTAATTATCATTGTCTTTGTACTTTTACATAAAATAATGCAGTCATTGCTCCAATCAATACTACCTTCTTACCCTATGATCCTACTGGACTTCCCTTTATAAGGTAAAGTAATCTAACCTTATGTTTTACAATTTCCTCATGGAAGAATCTTTGCTCTCTACAGAGCTAAACTAACTTAATGGAAGGCCCACTGCCCTCCCCAAAAGGTAAACTAACCTAACAGAGGGACCACTGCCCCCCCCCCCCCAAGATAGATTAACCAACCTTAACATTTTGCAATCTCCTAACTGGGTGGGGGCTTGTCCAGCCTTGAATCCTCCCATAAGGTAAATCTCTCATTAATTCCCAATACAGTAAAATGAAAAGAGAAATGTTTCAACTGTATACATATATACAGTGTGTGTATGTATATATATATATATATATATATATATATATATATATATATATATACAACATTAATTGTCAACAAAGAATTAAATTAATCAATACATCTGAATGGCATTGTCTAAAAGAAAATTTGTACTGTAATGTTTACGTTTACATGGCAGATAAAATCAGTGTTGCAAAATACTGTGATACATATCACCTTCCAAAAACTTGAAGAAAAAAAGTAAAAGGTTGGGACTAAGAGTCTAACAAATTAATGGAAGAATGCAGATAAATATATCTGGAAGGACAAGTTTGCGTGAAGTACAAGATGAGACTTGAAACCAATAATTTCTAACATCTAGTTAAACATCGGAAATATGTGGTGTTGTCACACCACCATCACCACAATAACAAGAGACCAATACCAACAGCTCCTCCCAGGTGAGTCATGCCTGGCCGCCCTCACACCTGCCTCACTCATCATATCACACAATAACATCGCATCACGCACAGTGAAATTAATCACCACATAATTACACTGGACCTAAAACTAGTCTAACATGACCATTTCTGAGTATGGCCACAGCGGGAAATCATAGGAACACAAATAGGTCCCATGTGTATCATGCGGCGCCGCCTCCACGCCGCCGCCTGCCACTTGCTTCACTCATATTTCTCCCTGCTTAGGTGTGTATTCCATGTTTTATCGAGTTCTAACGTACCCTGGCTCCATCCTTTAACATGGAGGCAAATCCCGGAGCTCTTGGTACGTGGAGAGCCATGATTGTGGCGAGGTTCAGATGACAAGAAAGGAAAGAGCCGCTCACACCACAGCAGACACACACCACAGGCCTGCAGAGCTGCCAACCTTGCCACCGCCTCTCTTCCTCGCCCTGAACCTTCCAGAATGATTATTTATCCCTTGCAATTTCTCCAAACGTGCACAACTGGATTCCATATTTATATCTTGTCAGTTGATTTTTGTTATAGTAAATATTTTTTGTCCTGGATGAAATATAAGTTTTATATAAATTATATCTCTGAAATATGAACAGTTGTCATACATGACATGTAGAAATTTTAACCATGGTAAACTTTTGATGAAAGCAATCTTGCTGTCCTATAGATAATTGCATTGAGATTTTAAATGACCAACATATGCCCAATTCCACGAAATTCCGATCGTTTTAAGAAATATGAACTGTCAGTCTCCTTCCAAAACAAGTTCACATCACCATCATCATCAGTCAATGATTGCAGGACCAAAATGGTCGCGATAAGTTATAACACGTTATCCTGCTTGAAATTCAGCGAAATTGTCACATTGGAGGGTTAGGCAGGTTACATCTCGTACCTATTCCGTGTATGAAGAACATGAGCTGGAGCGTGAAAAAAATATAATAGATAACAAATCCTTTCTTCTTGGTAAACTGAGATGCTGAAGCGAACATTTCTTTACCATTAATGTCATGACTTTTATAATGCAGTTGTACGTTGATATGGGCTTCTGGTAGTTTTTGCTACGAGCTATCTCGAAGTTTTTTGTATTGAGCCAAGGAAAGAAGGCATCCGGTATAAAATGTAACATAAGTGAAGCAGCAGGTCAGTCATATCTAGAGACAGCCTTATTTGGAAATGAAGAGTTAATGTGGACCTTAAATGAGATGCAGAGTTCAACTGGACTGAATTGTTTATTGTTGCGCTGCTGCATGTCTGATTTATGATTGTAAGGCATCGTCTTAACATATATCTGACGAGGTAGTATTGAAATATAATGAGAGAGAGAGAGGGGGGGGGAGGGGCTTTGTTATTGCTAAATTAGACGAGAGAGAGAGAGAGAGAGAGAGAGAGAGAGAGAGAGAGAGAGAGAGAGAGAGAGAGAGAGAGAGAGAGAAGACGAAGAAAAAAAGCAAGTGCCGGTGAGGAAAACTCGTGTGCACACGGAAGGTGTTCCATCTAGCTGTTCTTTATCATTCAGGACATAATTGATTGTTTTTAATGTGCTCCTGACAGCAGCAAAAGTGTTCTCGTTGCTCCCTTCTATGAGATATTGAATCAAATACTTAAAATGAAGGTAGCTATCCTAAAACATGGCAATAACGAGGGGACTTTAGAATAAGCTTGGCGTTAACAGCTGACTGTCTTTGTGAGTTTGCCGCACCATAAATTTCGAATTTGCAAAGTCAAAAGTCGCAAATGTTTAAAAAAGCCACATCGACAGTTTTCTGCGACTTTTTTTGTCACGACTTTAAATATCAACAAAGACGTACGACTCTTTTAAGAAGTTGCCGCGGCTGAAGAAGATGGGGCCAGCTAGGAGGACATGGAGAAGAATGAATGGTCTGCAGATATTAGTTTAGGCTGTGTTTTAACTAGAAATAATAATATCATGTTTCTGTCATCACATAAAGTTTACTTTGATATTTAGCAGAATCGCACCGTGAAAGAGTAGCAAGTCGCACTTGTCGCACCTGAAAAAAAGTTGCGCGAAGCTCTGCTTACAATACATACCGTATTCATTCTTGTCTCGCGTATATCGTTTTCTTGGTAGGTATGATATATGACCAAAAGTAAGGTTCACTATCCGCGATGAATGCTAATCCTTGCTTGCTCAGTCTTTACACATTAATCCATCATCCAACGCTTCATCAGGTCTTATGATCTCTTTGTTTTTTGGGTGTTTGCTTTCACTCAGCATAGCGCCTTCTCGTTCCCTTGCTTTTTTTTTTTTTTTTTTTTTTATACTGTGATGTGTTACACTCTTCTTAATGGAATCATTTCCAATTTTTTCCCAGGCAAATCACACTATATACGACTTGCAAACTTATAAGCCCCTTGCATGTCTAGAAGTCGTCTCAACTAACTTTACAAGTTTGGATCAATATTTGTATGTATCTAAGTACAGGAGAGAGAGAGAGAGAGAGAGAGAGAGAGAGAGAGAGAGAGAGAGAGAGAGAGAGAGAGAGAGAGAGAGAGAGAGAGAGAGAGAGAGAGACTTTATAGTTAATCTTGAAACCATTGTGGCCGAAAGAAAAGAAAGAAAAGAAAAAAAACTCATTAACTGCTGCATTTTTCTCCCCTTCACGTTAAGTAAGCTATATTTCTTATCTACAGCTTTTCACATCGATACTAGGCTACTACACAACAAAGGCGACAATATGACTGTAGCACTCTGTCTAGGTAAACTAGCCTTATTGTTGCTCAAACAGATGATAATATTACCTGCCTACCTACCTAGAGCAACGCCTCATCCATGTACCACACGTATATTACTATTGATGACAATATATTGAAACAAGGATGATTCTATTTATAATATATGCTGTAGACTTCTTTGTTTGAGTTTTTTTCCCTTTTTTCTGCTACAGTATTATTACGTATTCATTCTACCTTCTCCCTTGTAACCACTGCGCAATGTTGGTGCTGTTCTGTTATGCAATGAGATTAATGGTAAATCTTTATGCAAACATCTTGGGAGGGTAAACATTATGAATTATATATCTGGGAAAAAAAAAAAATCTACTCAAGTATGCACATATAGCTAGCGTACTTTCATTTTACCACACCTAGTAAGTTTGACATTTCTACTTAGGATTAATTGTCATTTACTCATCACATTACTGCAGATAATGCACACACAAACTATCCCTATTGTAACAATCACAGGATGATGTGCAATACCTTTGTGAAAGTTACAGGGAACGCCATCTATTGAGGAGAGCAGCGGTACAATCGATTAGTCAATACACTATATAGACAACACAAACTTTTGAGGATACACAATCGGATACACTATAGGATCTCCTGAATAGCTTAACTGAAGGATACAAGAAGAGTTCAGTACTATTAACCGTGGGAAGAGCAGCATAATATAAACCTGTATACTCGAGAGGCAGACGAGGAGCAGTGTCACTTGACTGGGGGAGGCGCTCACCTTAACACACTCACCACAACCTCCACCATGGCTGACGCGGAACAGAAAGCAATGCAACTTATGGCTGAGGCCGAGAAGAAGCTCACCTCCTCCAAGGGATTCCTCGGATCTCTTTTTGGGTAAGATTTTAGGGAGGGGCGTATTAAAGGGCTGGTCTGCTGGGGGAGGGTGTGCTGTTGGTGATCTGTCTGATGTGCCCCTACTCTATGGTGGCTAGGGCAGGGCATGTATGGGTGGGGGCTGTGGTGGTGGTGTTAATGACTTGCTTTCATTCTTGTTTTCCCTCCGACATCATTGTTACATATTGACCTTATTTTAAATGCCGTAATAAACCTTATTTCTGTCTACCATATCGTTGGTTATAGGTGATGTGTAGTATGTTGATATAACCGTGGTTGTCTTTTTCCTGGTAAGATAGTCAGCATATTATGTGAGATCAGCTGGGTGAGGCATTGTCATAGGTAATATAAGAACAAGACCTATCATGCATATCATTAAGGCAATGACAGATGTTATCTTTCATTAATCTAGGTCACATTTGCTTGAAGTTCATTGAGATGTGGTTAGGTTTCAGTTCAGCTATGTCATTCAGGGATAACAATTAGGTATGTATTGATGGTTAATTAGGAGGTAGAAAGCCTTCATCATCTTAATGATGACCCAAATTTCGTCCTAATCACTTGAATTATATATGACTCTGACCCATAATATGGTTTTAGTCGGTGAGAGCAGGAAACTAGCATTGCCACCTAGCAGGTCAATATTTGTATGACTCAGCCTTATTGGGTCTTTGTACTCAAGTGACAGTAGCTGATGCCAGCTTAGAAGTTCGATTAAGACAGGGCAGTTATAGATACATGAAAGTATGGAATGACACAACTGATAACAAAGGCTTTCAGATCTTGGGGATCATAGTAACCAGATTAATGTGTCAGTCAAACTTGTGCTAGCCAGTATCTTGGTGTTTCCTTAAATTTCCATAGGAGGGGACATGGCATGATATACCATCATACATGTTGATTTAATGCTTTAATGTTTAGGTACACTTCATTTATTACAAAACATGCTTGAATTTACTCAATATATTTTTCTTGCACTGGATGATGTATGTTATTTGTGACAAGGAGTGGAACAAAAGTAGGTTCTGTAGCTAGAGCAAGGAGTTTGTAAAAAAAGGCTATGGATTTAATTATCCCATCAAAAAGTGACAAGTTTCCCTGCACATAAATGTCAACTGTATATTAATGTTTTGTTAACCTTTAAACTTGTAATTATATTGTGATACTTGTGTATTCATTTGATTAATGTGCAGTGATTTGATAAGAGAAGGGTTGTATGTTTTGATTGCTCTCATTGTCATTGCTAATGTCTAAAGTTGCATTATAAAATTTGCCATAGGAATAAAAAGCTTAAAAATGAGGTGAAAGAATTGCAGTATGGTATTGGTTAGTTGATGTGATTAAATACCTGGCATGTGTAGGGCTTCAGGGAGAAGTGGTGCTATTACTAAAGGAAGAGTTGCTGTGGTTGTGCAAGAAGGTAGAATATATATATATATATATATATATATATATATATATATATATATATATATATATATATATATATATATATATATATATGCACATTATGGAGGGCTGGATGGCTGGATTTTATAATCTGTCTTACTTTAACTGATTAAGAGAAATTAGCAGAAGAATGAAAGTTGCAAAGATTGGCTTCTCTCGCCTTTTTACAATGAAGAGTTGACAAATCAATGAAAAGTTTGGCATGGATTCCTTAAGAAGAAGAAAAAACCCAATGATTTATGATAATGATAATCTGATGTCTATCTGTATATCATTGTTTACATTATGGCTTATTTACAGTCTAATGTTAATTTATCTTCAGTCCTCTTTTACATTATGGCTTATTTACAGTCTAAAGTTAATTTATCTTCAGTCCTCCTTGAAGATGATTAATTTCTTGTTAGATACTGTGTATTTATATTTTAGAGATTTTAGACTAAAAGAATATTTTTCATTTCAGGTTTTTCTCGTGGGTAATACTGTCCTTTGTACCTGTGTCATTTTGTCATGTAGATGTATGAAGTATTGGTGTATAATTAAGGTGATAGGCTTCTTTTATCAGGTAACGTACCAAACTTGTGTTGGAATCTACTAACATGAATGCTGGGTGGTGGTGACTAAAACGGTGTTCTCTCTTGAAGTTCTTCTAGTCTTATGATTTTTGTTGGTGACATGAAGCTTGATTTACTGCTGGATATTTTTTTGTTATACAGTTGGCTATTTGCTGATACAAAATGTCCAAATATTTTCAATAAGTACTAACACAGGTTTAATTAGTACTCATTAATTTAATTATATAGCACAGATTTACATTTATATTCCACAGTACAGTTTACATGTGCTGGTTATAGTGAAAAATGTAAGATACCCTTGAGGGGATCCCTGATACATTGCCACTTAGTGAGAAAATATCTTTATTGTGGATTAATTTGGCATCCACATTTCTCCTTATTTTTGTTTTAGAAAATAAGTTGCTGGAAATGTGAATTATGGTTAAAAATCAATATTTTGATTATTTGAACAAGTAAAATTATGATAAGTTTCAGAATGTATTTTTTATAATTGCATTTTTGTCATTTATAAAAGTTTTACATAATGTGCAAAGATTTGAAATTTTATATGGCAGCAGATGATGCTGAGAGTGGTGGTATATTTGCCTTAAATGTTATCTGGGAACAATAGTCTCTCATGACTAGAAATGTATACATACTGCCTTCAGATAAATTTTCCATTGTTTCTATGAATGGTCCATGACAGGCAAGGTATTGCTGGTAAATAGTAGAGATCCTCATCAAGTAATATTTTACATTGTGATAGTCTTAGGCATAGTATGTCTGGGCTGGGACTTTCTCACTCAACAACCTTGGCTACAAAGAAATGGAGTTTAGTGTAAAATATGAGAAACTGGAATACCAGAAATTTATCTGAATTTAAGGAGGAAACCACATACTTACATATCTTGGAACTTAAGAGACCGCAGTGGCTGCACACCTACTTCCTGTTCACCTGGTCAGGGTTCACTCACCAGCTGTGGCCTCTCATGACTGAAGATGTATCTCACCTTCTGATAGATTCCTCAGTTATTATGAATGGCATAAGAGAGAGATTTTTCTCTAAAATAATTCCTTCATTATTATGCGTTATCTACAGGTACCTCTTGATTTACGCAAGAGATGCATTCTTAAAGAAGTCACGGATAATAAAACAATGTGTGTGTGTGTGTGTATATATATATATATATATATATATATATATATATATATATATATATATATATATATATATATATATATATACATAAAACTTTCAATCTTGTTTGTCTCCAAGAAATATGAGTATATTCAATTAGGAATGTATGTCCACAGTTTATTGACTTCTTGACATGGTGAGCTCCTCTCTTCACGGATGATGGGTGTTTATTGACATGGTGTGGTGAGTTGGAGCTGGTTTCGCCTTCATGTTTACAACGACACTTTTGTAAACATGATGCCTATGCCATTTCCGACCATGTCACTTAGTAAGCATTTGTCATCTGTGGTGAGAGGAGCTCACCTTGTCAAGGAGCCAATAAATTGTGTACATTCCTATTTGAATATATATATATATATATATATATATATATATATATATATATATATATATATATATATATATATATATATATATATATAAAAGTATATGCATATTTAAATTATGTTGTTTTTGTTTTCTGGAACCTCTTCGAGAATGCATCTCTAGTGTAAATTGAGAGGTATCTGTATATATATATATATATATATATATATATATATATATATATATATATATATATTTACACGTGTGTTTGTGTAACTGGCGCAAAGGAACTCATGTATGACCTCTGTTGGCCACACAGTGAAATATTGTGTATAAGTGAAAAAAAAAGTTTGTTTGGAATTTGGACCTCGTGTAAATTCAAAACACGTAAAACAAACTCACGTAAAAAGAAAGGTGCCTGTAATGCACTAAGATTAACTTTTCAGTAATTGTGAACTTTTCCAATGAATGTTAGTATAGAAAACTTATTGCATGTTGGGCATACTAATCCTTTTTCTTGCTTAACCTTAACAACAAATTGTTTTCATGAGGTTAGTTTTACTCAGTATGTATCTAATTGTTAACTGTATGGCTGTTGTCATCAGAATTATGATTAGGTTTAGTCTTCTGTTTAAATTTTCAGTTTTTAGTGTACTTACTTCTTTTAGCTGTTGCTCGGGGTCATCTCATCAGATTCCCCATCTTTATCTTCATCTGCTGTCTGCTTAATCATTAGTTAACATAATGCTCTTTTGTCTTTCCCTACTTTTTAATTTTTTTGTTAAGCTATGAAACTCAAACATGGATGAAGCTTTTGAGCAATAGCTCTTGACCAAGGAGGAATTTTTCAGAGGGGGGATGGATTTCAACCAAAGATTGGCAAATTTAAATTTTCCAATAATTAGAATATTGCTCTTTTTATTGTTTTTGAGCTTGCAAGGGTGCCATCACATGCATTAAGCATTAGTTACTGCTAACAATTCATATACATTGTTATATATATATATATATATATATATATATATATATATATATATATATATATATATATATATATATATATATATATATATATGTTTGAAAGAGAAATGACATTTTGGCATGCTGGGAGCATGCATGTAGTTAAAAAAGGGAAGAAATAAGCTGAGAAGATTTAAAGCATGTAAATATCAGCAAAGAAAGCAAGTTCCATGTGCATATGTTATGCAAGTTAGTGTCTTAAGGTCAGTAACAATGATATGTATTTCAGCATGTCATTTATTGTTCTATTAGTTATCTTTGGACAATAGTTAACACCAAATCTTTTCTTCATTCAGTTAGAGTCAGGTATAAGTAAATAAGGGTTTGGTTTTGATGCATTTGTGGTAGGTTTCTTATCTTTTTGATATCACTCTTACCACCCTCATTAGTGACAGACTGATAATGAAGCTTCTAGGATAATTGTGCCTCTGAGAGAGAGAGAGAGAGAGAGAGAGAGAGAGAGAGAGAGAGAGAGTGAAGAAACAGTATGTGTGTATGTTATATGCTTTGTTCTCTTTTGTTAGCTTTGTTACAGGTCTCTCTCTCTCTCTCTCTCTCTCTCTCTCTCTCTCTCTCTCTCTCTCTCTCTCCACTCTCTCTCTCTCTCTCTCTCTCTCTCTCTCTCTCTCTCTCTCTCTCACACACACACACACACACACACACACACACACACTTTCAGATTAAGTAGCATTAAGCATACAGTGCAGTGATGCCTTGCAAGTATTGAAGGACTGGTGTATGTGTTCTTTTCAGGGGTTCATCAAAGGTGGATGAAGCTATGGATCTTTACCAGCAAGCTGCCAACAAGTTCAAGATGGCCAAGAAGTGGAGTGCAGCTGCTCATGCCTTCACAGAGCTGGCCTCTCTCTATGCCAAGGCTGGGTCACGCCTTGATGCTGCCACCAACTATGTGGAGGCCGGCAATTGCTACAAGAAGACAGATCCAAATGGTAATGGTCCAACAAGGGGAGGCCAGACCATCACTAGCATTTCTGAGTACTGGCTCCCTATCAGTAATCTAGCCACCTGAAGTTGAATTTGCCTACTTGTAAGACAATGAGGATGAATATAGAAGAGGGAAAATTTAAGGATCTACTATTGTTATGTTATGGACTTTCCACTCCTGTTTTGGTGGCATTATATGCAGGATTAGCTATTGTCTGAACATTGTCTCGTTCTTCACTTCTGACTCTTCAGCTTCTTGATGTATCTGATAATACCATTGAAGTTGCTGTGGTGCTTTCACAAATAATTGCTTTGCTACCTTTCATTTGATATTTTTGTTGCTTACAAATGCCACGGAAGACTGTGTGGAAGAGTCCTGTGTCCCATCCATTCCTCTGAGGGAAAATTAGGGCTTCAATTAAGTGACGATTATGATTATTATTAGCTGTTACTAATTTCTAGCACAGTAGAGGGTAGCATGAACAGGGGATATATTTTCTAATCTAAAATTGCCTCTGATTCAGTATTCCTGATGTTCAGTTGGTGAATAAGTATGGACAGCAGGGATACTGGAGCAAAGAGATATATGTCACTGTGCTATGAATTTTCACTTTGAAGTTCAAGAAGGAACAGTTGTTATACTTCAGGATTATAATACATTTTGTCTTTATTTTTCAGAGTCTGTGAACTGCATGCTGAAAGCCATTGAGATCTACACAGACATGGGCAAGTTTGTGATGGCTGCCAAACATCACCAGAGCATTGGAGAAATTTATGAAACTGAGGTAGGTGTAAATGATGATATGTGTATGCATTGATCTATATTATATCTTGGATACCTCTCTCCTCCAAGAGGTTCTTCCATGTTGAAGGCCATTATAAGAGAATGTTTATCCTTATCTTTTCCTTTTGTCATTTACCTACTTTAATCTTCTTTGTCCTTCCATTCCTTTCTCTCACTTACTTCACCATTCCAGTATCCCATTTTCCTCTCCCTCTTCTCTCTTTTTAATGTTTCAAATAAACCCTCTACTGGCATGGGGTTACATTCCAGACCCAACCATAATATGTGGAAAGCCGGATAGTAGAAACAGAACTGAACTTTATACATTTTTGTTTTTTTCTATAATCTGCATATACGTATGTATTCTTTTTTGTAATTTTTATTTCTCGAAGTTTTTATAAACTCTTGCACTTCTATAAATCTAATTTACATTCTTAAACACTTAAAAACTCAGTTACTTATATACATATAATTACCTATTGAAAATTAATTTGGTGCATTCACCTGTGAGGATACTGCATCTCTCTCTCTCTCTCTCTCTCTCTCTCTCTCTCTCTCTCTCTCTCTCTCTCTCTCTCTCTCATATGCATTTACTTTAAGAAGACTGTATTAATAAATAACAAACATGAACTAAACGAATGAGATGAAAGATGCTAAGGATTGTTGTGGCGCTCACTGTGCTAACTAGCGATGGGGAATCTGAAGCTCACTCATATCTTGGATTTTGGCTTGCAACTCAAAGTTTAAAATTGTATGGCTTGAAATAGATTCCTAATTTTACACAAATACAAAACACTAACACACAACGCAAACTAGGGCATGTCGTACGCCTCTTGAATTTTGTTTTCCTGACAGCATTCTTTGTTTACTCATCTATAATATACTACTTACTTTCTTATAATATATTTTGATTAATATGTTATAGAGTACAGTTATGTTGTGTTTTTATATTTTATTAATTGGTTTATTGATTTTTAGGCTAAACAATTATTACTGGAAATATGAAAAGATATAGATATCAATCAGCTATAGAAACCCGTGATAAACTGAGGTGTCTGTGATAAGAATACACTTAATATTAACCAGAAAAATCCACTATGCACTGAGGGCATGACAGATGAACTGTGATATGGCAAGGGATTACTTTATTTTTTTAATCTTTTGCATGTCATTTTGCTTATGATATTCGTTCTCAATGGAACTGCTGTGTATTCATGTTAACTGACACAATAGTATATATTAAATCACAGCTTTTGTTGCCTCCTTTGTATAGTACCGAAACTGTAATTGATACAAAATATTTCAATGATTTACGAGGGTCTTGTAAAACTTCGAGCAATGCCTGACAACTCTCGAGAATATTTCAAAAGTTCCTCAAGATGGAGGCTTCGCAAATCTAAAGCTTCCAAGCGTTCTGTGTGGGTGAGTGTGTTTCCACAATATATAAATATATATTCTTATAGTCATATATATATATATATATATATATATATATATATATATATATATATATATTTATATATATATATTTAAAAAGAAATGGTGAAAGGTTTTAATGAAATGATACTCAGAAAACTCTCCATAATTAACTAAATCATCAGTTATATTTCTCATGGATCAGAAACTATTTATTAGAGAGAGAGAGAGAGAGAGAGAGAGAGAGAGAGAGAGAGAGAGAGAGAGAGAGAGAGAGAGAGAGAGAGAAATTAATCCGAGAAATCTGATAAATTTTTTTTTTGTCCTTAAATTCTGGTACTGTTTTAGGGTTCAGCCCTTTGATGTTGAGTTTTAAGGCTTGTATTTTTCTCTTGTTTACTAATAGCCTGATTAAATGATATTGAAAGTGGATTTGGGTACCAAACTGATAGGTAACTCTTTCATAATGAGATTCTTAGTGGTGTACACATACATGGATGATTTTTTACCTTAAAAGTCATAATAAACATGGCTCTAATTTGAACTATGTAAGTAGCTAACCAATTAAAAAGTGCTAGTTAAATGAAAGACAAAGGAGTATTTATTGGTTATATTTTGTAGGCCTTGAGAAAGCATTCAGTAACATAGGTAACAAGCTAGAGTGAGTTGTTTTATGTACATGAATGATGATTATGTGTACATATTTTTTTATCAATTATCTTACAGTTGAACTTTGAAAATAGCAACATAGATTGATATACTACTCATGTATAATAATATGTATGTATATAATAACAACTTAAAAGGTGTTTTCAAGTGTGCCACAAAATTACCTCTGATGGTCCTGTATGGTCCTGGATGACAGGTTGAGTTGTTCAACACAGGGATCATGTCATACTGAACAAGTATTATCAATGTTACTACCAATATCTACATAGCCTTGTATGAATTACTTACAGAAGGATAGAAAGCAGCCTGTTCAAATACTGACGTATCATTTTTTAAACACTAAACACAAAGAATTTTTGATTAGTCATGAGTGCCTCTGCTATTCTGTATAAATGTTATCCACAACTTTACATTGTTATTCTGGCATTTGGATATTTTCTTCCATTATGTGGTCGGGATGATGGCTTTCAGATTTGATAAAGATAAATGTGAGAAAAGGGGAAAAAAACGGAAATGAATGTTTCAAAATGTATTCAAAAGTTTTATGAATTATGGAGGGTTTTTTGGTGAATGCTGCTGGGGTTTTATTCAGCTGCCACTTGTTAATGCATGTATTATTATGGCCTATCTTAGTTGGTGGTAACTTCAAATTCTCTCTCTCTCTCTCTCTCTCTCTCTCTCTCTCTTCTCTCTCTCTCTCTCTCTCTCTCTCTCTCTCTCTCTCTCTCTCTCTCTCTCTCTCTCTCTCTCACTGAACACTTTTGGAAAAATTACTGGAATTTTTATATACCTCAAGTTACAAAACGGTTGGGCACTTGTATTTTATATAATTTTCAATATTTGGTGAAAAAACATCCAGGTAAAGTATTTGCATAATTATTTCTTTGGAATTGCTTAATTTGGAGAAAATGTTTTGGGAAGCTTTTTGTTTGTTTTGTGTACCTTTTTAGTTAGACTTTCTTCTAAGAAATTTTGTTGAGGTTAAGGTGAGAATGCAGTAAACATTACTTGAAAGCTCCTAGTAATGGTTGCAATTTAGGCTGCTTCACAGAGAGGTTTTTACCTGTGAGATCAGAACTGGATGGTTTAGAAATCAGTGAAGTTTCATGAGACACTTAATACACTCAGTGCACATCTTGATTTCCACATAGCATAACCTTTCTGCAAGCGGTAGTCTTCCTCCATCTCAAACAAGAAACGGCAAACCAACAAGAAATCTGTTCATTGCCGCAGAAAAACCATGTGGGAAAAACATTAGTTTGAAGACATGCTTGACACCCACTGCAGGATAAATCTGGTCATGTGAAGCAAGTCTAAATCCTTTTGACTGCTGTGGCATCTTAGCTTGACAAATTGGTCTAGATTAAGTTTAAAGTATAACTTTAAAGGACACCCTTGACAGTTGAAATAGTTACTGAGGAGTTCAAACCTTTTAGTACAAGTGTATTATTTTGTTCATTAAATCACATAGGTATGCTTATAATGTAACAGGTGTCATTAGCAGTTGAAAGGTTAGTGAATTATTTATTAGGTGACGATATTTCATTTGACATATTTCATGCAGGTTGCTGATATTGAGAAAGCAATCCAACACTTTGAGCAAGCCTCTGATTACTTCCGTGGTGAGGAGAACAATGCATCGTCAAACAAGTGTCTCCTGAAGGTGGCTATGTATGCAGCTCAAATGGAGAACTATGAGAAAGCGATACAGATCTATGAGCAGGTGGGTGGTTCTTTAGATCTATCCTTGGAGAACTAGGACTCTTGTAAACAAGTGGTATTGTATATGGTTGAAATACATGAATATTTGAGAACTGTATAATTAATTAGGACAATTAAAAATGCCTAAAGGTACTCCTTGATAAATGATTAGGTTATGTTGCAGAAAATGCATTGCATTAAGATTGAATAGGAAAATGTTCAAAGACCTTTGTATATGTGCCTACTAAGGTACCATATTAGAGGCTCTTGAGAAAGTTTAGGGCTCACAGGATAGAGGGAAAGGTATTAGATTGGATAAGGTTGTGGCTAGGCAGCAAGTAACAGATTTGTACTAATAAATGGCTCAAAATTTGAGTGGTGGCAAGTAATTTTGGGGATACCACAGGGATTAATTTCAGGCATTATTGTTGTTGGTGTATATTAGTGATTTAGATTGAATTTTAAAAGTGAAATATTGTATAACAGTGAATCATATAGTGGGGAGTACCTGTATAACATTATGAATGATATAGTTTAATGGTTGACTTTTGTTGTTCTCATATGACAGGTTGGGATGATATGGTATTTTATTCGTTTTGATACTTTAGTTAAAATTTAAAGTTTCTAAAGAAAGTAGATGATTATCAGCAACTGAATATTTTTTCTTCCTCTGGTGAGTTATTTACAATTAAGAGTTTCTACAGGTGGCTACTAGTTCCTTGGAAAGCTCATTACTGAAGTACAGTGCTAAGGAGTACATGTTCCGTGCCACACTCTGTCATCTGGTGGTGGACCTGACTAATGCAAAGATTGCCGTGGAGAAGTACGAAGAGATGTACCCAGCCTTCCAAGATTCTCGGGAGTGTAAGCTACTAAAGGTGAGGTTCTTCTTTTTCCATTTGTATTGTAGTTTACAATTAATGGAAAGTTTCTTCAGAAATGTAGATATATTTTTATTCATGTACTTAATACTTCTGTTAGGTTCTCTATAATTGGTACATGGTTTTTTTTTTTGTATGCAGGACTTGTCTGTGCATTTATTTATGTAGTATTTACATTTCAAGGTTATGGTTTGCTAACTATTGGAATCCAGATTATACTTGGCAAGGGAAACCATTTTGGGTTTACAAACTGAATTTTGAAATGCCCTGTAGATTTCCTGAACTTGAGGGACCTGCATGACCTGCACATATTTGGCTCAGTGTTGGATATTGGTTTTTGGTATTACACAAGACATAATGACATGTAGTAGCCCTTCAGTGTGTGGAGGTTGTGGACACAGGTTCAACAAGGACTGTAACGTAGATGCAGAAATTATGCCAATATAATGTAAATGATGAATAAGACACAAAACAATGTAAGACAGATCCAATATAGTTAAGATCCCTCACAATGGATTACTTTTTGAGTGCTAAACTTCACTGAAGAAAATAGAAGAGAGAGGCAGAGTTATGGTTACAAGAACAGTTCTTTATTCATAAATACTTCAAGCTCATAGTTGGATTAATTTAAAAGATCATAGATCATTACTCAGTTTCTTGTCAGATTTTCCTATTAGTGAATCACAATTTTAAATATCTCTAGAACTATACAACTACTCTTCAAAATCCCAATGCAACCCGTTAAAATCAATCAAGATAAAATGCTAAATTGCTAAAGAATATGGACCATAGTTGGAAGATTTGATGAAACACTCACTCATGTGCTGTTACAGGCTCTCATGACCCACCTGGAGGAGCAAAACGTAGATGCATTCACAGACACTGTAAAGGATTATGACTCAATCTCTCGACTTGACCAGTGGTACACAACTATGCTGCTGAGGATCAAGAAGACCATCAATGCTGAGGATATTTGTTAAAGAGTTTTCAAGGAAGCTTAAAGGGAAAACAGGACCAGCAGTGAACAAGGAAGCAATAACTAGTGTCTCACTGGGTGTGAAGAAAGGCTTAGACCACTCATTGGAGAACTTGCAATCTGTGTAGCTAGTATGGCTGCTAGCATAAAATAAACAAGTTGATAGCATTGCAGTTTTAATATTTTTAGATCTTTGTTGTTGCTAAGCCTTTTAAAGAATCATCATTATCCCTAACCTTAAGGTGACCCAAGTTGTAGAGCTGATGTGCGGCATGAATGCTGAAGGTGTTGAGGTTGCCAAGCGATATAAAGTATTATATCCACTATAATGATTGTGTTCTGACATTGGGGACTACTAGTCATTGCAAATGGATGATGTTTCAGATTCATACTGAAACTGTATTCACAAATGAGAAGTCATTTTATAGGACTCATAGATGCTAATATATTGCATAATGAGGGTGAAAAACAGAAACCAGTATCGATTATGTCTATCCTTATTTTATAAGGAACTTGTCTACTTGTGTTGATTTTGTATTGGTCCAGTAAGTTTTAATGAGAATGCTGAACTATTGATCTCAAGCAGGAGTTCAGTATTGTGCTAAATAAGATGGATTCTCTTGGTACATTTTGTAATTTTAATGATTTGTAATGTAGCATAAATCTGTTATCATGTTAAAAAAATAAAACAAAAACAGGTTTTATTACAGAGATAAAGGACCCACCTTTTGTATTGAAATGTTTAGTCTTTCTTAAGCAAGTACTTTCCATGCCATATTTTTAGAACTACAAAGCATACATGAATTATTGTTAGAAATGTTATTGCTAGGTGTTAGTGGAGGTGGTGGTGTTCTGTTTGTAGAAGTGGAGTGAGACATTTGATCACAACCTGGAAGCCTTCTGGTCCATTTCTGGACAGCCATGTGTACTATTGTTTTGACTTTGATAAGTGCATATGACCATGGATTTCTTCGTTCATCTGTTGAGTCATTGATTGATGCTTTCATGGTTTGTAGGAGATGTTTTTTTCCATTACTTTATTATTATTATTATGATTATTATTATTATTATTATTATTATTATTATTATTATTATTATTATTATTATGACTACTACTACTACTACTACTACTACTACTACTACTACTACTACTACTACTACTGTTATTATTATTATTATTATTATTATTATTATTATTATTATTATTATTATTATTATTATTATTGATGCAAAGTTACATATGTGAATTCTATTGTCTCATTTTAGGAATATTGTTCCATTTGCTTCAGGTGAATTTTTGCAGTTATATAATGAACACATGTTTTTGTATTATACCGAAGTGAGCAATAGGCAATTGCTTAATGCTCAAATTTACTTTAGGTATGTGTTACTAGTAAATATGACTGTATATACAGATGCACTTCGATTGCAGTAATGGTCGGGTATATATTTTTTATTGACACATAATAACGTACAGTTTTATCTTCTTTTTTCATTGGTAAATCCCGATAATATCCCTAGTTTCCCTTTTTCATAATTGACACATTATTTTGAAAATGGAAGTTTTTATTACTATGTTACATGTCAATGCAAAACAAATATATTTTCTTCAAGACCCACAGTTTTTGTCAAGAGAGTTTCTTATGAATTTTTTTATTTATTTAATTTTTGTATTTATTTTTATTTTTTATTCTACCAAGATAAAGCATTTGTGATAGTAATCAGTAAATTCTGTAGAGTTATCTACACTGTGTCATTCTCTCAATCTTTCAGTGCATATATTAACTGCTTTTCATAAATATTGATCTTATAAGTGTATGTTTTGTAAATATTTAACTGCTAAACAGTGGTATATGTAGATGAAGTTGAGGCACTGTTGTTGAGCTCCATTTTTAATGAAACTTTGTGTCCTGGTGTATGAATCACATACATCTTTAAGTCCACAATACCACTTTAACCTTCTTATGGTATGTTATCATTTGATTTCTTGTTCATTGGATTTATTCTTTATTCATAGACAATAATTTGTGTGCTTTCATTATTGATTTCTTTAAATCTGAGAAACAAGAAACTGCCTCACATGGCATTACAAGAGTTATATATATTTTTGTTGTCAAAACTAAGAAAGATAATTTGCTTTGTTAAGTATTTTGATGTAATTTGCATGCATGTTACATAGAAAATCTAATTAAATTATATGCACATTGTTGCTTATTTTGAAATCCTAATTTGCAAACAAGACTTGCTATTTAGAAATGTAAACATAAAAGGATAAAAGACCAATATTCTAAGTTTTCTTTTTTTTTCTCTCTCTTTTGTTCTTTCAGAAATGATGGGTGCACTGTGTTAAAGGAATACTTGCTTAAGCATATCAATAGGATGCAATGTTCTTATTTGACTAGATTGCTTTGTCTATTCATGAAGTGAGAAGTATACTACATACATTTTACCTTTTCACCACTGAATATAGTTCATGGCTAAGGTACAGGCTTATAAACTAAACTCTAAAGAAATATTAATGAGATTCATTAATATGCTTGTGAACCATGTGTTTTTATGTGAAAAAGAATGTGGGGCTTGCTTGTGGTAAAGGAACATTGTGTTACAGTAGTGTACTCGTATTGTATTAGGCCAGTATAAGACTAAATAACTTGGTCCTTGTTAAAAAGACAAAACAAAAAAACAAAACAAAACAAAACAAAAAATGCAAAACTATTTCAGAAATACACAGTGAATGAAGAATCTAAGTATTCAAGGACAATTTTCTTGTTGCAAATATCTTCATCAAATTGTTAATTCTAGCTTGTTTCTTTTGTTCATTATTTTAATATCAACTTACTTGAAGAGGAAATGGAGTAAAGTTTTAAAATGAAGCCAAAGAAAATTATTTGATGACTAGAACACACACATACATACAGACATTAGGTCAGTGGTAATGTCGATGTGTCACATGTACCCTGCTCGGGTCACAAAAATTTTAGAATGAGCACTTTTGCTCATTAAAACAAATGATTGGACATGATCGTGAAAGGCTTCAGCCTTACTTATTGATAGATTTATGAGCTAAATACTCCTTCAAGGACAAAAGTGGCAACCATGGGTCAGCACATACCTAATTCTGAGAACAATGGATAAATTTACAGGTAAATATATTTGCTGGCCTTTCAGGTGAATAGGCTTGCAGCGTTAAAAGGAGACTGGCCCATGTTGTCTTTGATCATCCAGGGAGTTGACCCCTATGCCTCTTGGTTGGTGGGCTATAAGAATTATTGTAATTTGCACAACCTTGCCTCACTTACTTCATTCACATACTGCTCCCCCCCCCCCACCCTTAATCATTGGTATTGCACCAGTATGAAACAGGATCACTGTATTAAGAAACATTTGGGATTAGCTACTAATATTTCGGTCACTGATCTGACTTAATGTCTGATTTACACAACCTCTTTTTTTATCATAAGATCTTTCCATATATACAGTAATTTCTAACTTTTTTGTGATTGGTATTGCACCAGTATGAAACAGGATCATTGTATTAAGAAACATTTGGGATTAGCTACTGATGTTTCAGTCATTGATCTGACTTAATGTCTGATTTACACAACCTCTTTTTTATCATAAGATCTTTCCATATATACAGTAATTTCTAACTTTTTTGTGATATGACTTGCAAGCAAAATGATCACAAGTTTCTTGATTTACAGCCATACTTTCTCCAAATTTTTATGTGGAAGCAATCATCATAGCAGTAATGAAATAGTGTCTTAAATGTAAGGGATAATTCTATATTGTGGTGACTTTGGCATTTTCATTTTATTTCAAAATTTCATCTTTACATTGAATAACATTGCATCAAAGAAAGCAGAAGCAAGTTGCAATGTATTTGCAAGTGGAATTTGAGGAGAAATAATTATACAGATTTATCATTCAACTTTTTTTATTTACTGAAAGAACCAAAGTTCATTATAACAGAAATCTATAGCATGATTTGTTTCATGACACTTATTGTTAAAGCATATATTTAGAATTACTAGAAGTGTATTGCAGCATAACTAACAGCAATTTTATTGGCTAGTAATACCTAGCCCAGTTCTTAGCTCAATATCATGTGATTTCCCCTACTAATTAATATGTTGAAGTGTGTGACTAAATATATTACTTGACATGTCAAGGTATATTGTGGGTATACATGAATGATAGTGTGCTCTGATCAAAACTCCTGCTATGAAACAGTCTTGTTGTTAATAGATGAGAAATATTCTTGTCTTTTCCTGAAATACATAATTTAGTGTTGACTATGATTTTTGTTTTTGTTTTTTTGTCCATTCTACTTTGTTGGCAATGTAGTGTTGGAAATCTTGTCAATCTTTCTAGCCTTTTTTCTAGCTACTGTACATTATGTATTTGTGATTTTTTTTTTTACTAATTTCTTCATACTAAAACTATGAGTATCAAAATAAACTAATAAATGTTGGAATCTATGATTTTTTAATATTTTACTAGAATGCTGTTGAGAATCTAATGTGTGTTCTTGATTTTCTAATATCTTATGAAGATTAGCAAGGTAAATCAAAAGTCATTTCATGATGACAGGAAGTGAAGATGAGAAGTGCAAGCATTAATGAAATGATAAGATTAGAAGAAAACCTTTGTCCAAACATGCTTAATGATAACAACAGGATTTCAGGATTTCAGGAACCAGCACATCAAAATATCATTAACCAGCTGACTTATATTCCCCTTTTAATATCAAACTGCCCAATATTTCATTCATTAGAGTTGGGTCTCAGTTGGTTGATATGACTAATAGTAGCTTAATATCCTGGTAAAAAATTGCTTTACTGGTTATGAATGTCAAAATTCCTTGTTTAATGGCACATGGCTTTCTAAAGTTTCTGCTACTTTTTCCGACGTCTTCCACTGTACATGATATACAGGTATTTTCTAAGTTTTCCCTCGAGTCTCCTTCCAACTACCACATACCTCTAAATCCTGTGTAGTTCTTGAGCATAATGGTCTTCTCTCTCCTCCTGATGTGCCCACACCACCTCAGTCTCTACCCCTCACACCAATCATGACATCCTCCACTCCACACCTCATCAGTGTTTTTCTCAGGGTATGAACACTTTACTTTGTAATCTTTTTTGTTGTAAAGATAGAGGATGAAAACAATTCTTTGGAAGCTTCATTTAATGAATTTTGCAATATATATTTAGTGAGGAAACATTAATTACAACAGTATATACACATACATGCATAAGGTATGAGTGTGTATGCATTTGTGTGTGTAGGATATTTTGCTTGTTATCAAACAAGAAGTTTAATGACACTGGTGCCCTGAGACCAGATAGATCATATCGCCTGTCATTGATTAAGAATGTTAACAGTTGGAAGTATTGCCACAGATTTTTTGTGAATACACATGAATGGAGAGAGAGAGAGAGAGAGAGAGAGAGAGAGAGAGAGAGAGAGAGAGAGAGAGAGAGAGAGAGAGAGAGAGAGAGAGAGCAGCTGACTCCTGTCACTCAAAGAGGAAAATCCAAGAGTGGACCAATTTTGTTTCTGAGTTGTTTTGATGTTCTAAAATGATTCAAGTCATTGAAAATGAAAAAAAAAAAACAGAGGGAAATGTAGACTTTACCAGTGAAAGAAGTGAAATTCAAAATAAGTTAATGCTTGTATTACTAAGATGAACAGAACATGAGTGAGAGTATGTAGGTCTGGTGGAACAATATAATTTGAGGGAAGGTAAGCAGTTTGCTAATTCAAAAGTGAGGTGACCATGAAAACAAGAATAAGAGTTTAAGATACACACTTCAGAGGTACGAGAAAATTTAAACAACGATTTAATGGAGAGCAGTTAAAGAGACGAAAAGCATCTGACTCCAGCTTCTTTAAAAAGCTTCTATGGTATAACCTGAACCTCCCTAATATGCTTAAGCTAATTGTTTTTCTTAGCTTTTTAACATCTGCAGAGAATACTTATCAATTCTCCTGTTAAGAAAAATAGATACAACACTATCCTATATTCAATACCTCAGATTAAATCAATAATGGTATGCAGCTTCATGTTTGAAGAGCATTTAGATAAGTAACCATCTCAGGACACCAACTACTATTCACATTTATCTTAAAACAATAATATTTAGTGCAAAATTAAGATTCTGCCCTATATACACTCAGTTACAACTAATATAGTTCTTTTCAATCCCTTGCACTCATCTCATATATTTAAATCTACAATTCTTGTTGAAAAAAATGTATCTTGAAGGTACAAAACAGAAATACAAATGAATAAAAAAGCAATGACTGTCATCATTTACTACAAGAACAGTCAATCTTGAGATATTCTCAGATTGCTTGGACTCAAGCAGATATTGTTTTCTGTTACTTCAAGACATGGATGTCTTTGCAATACCCAACATGAGAGCAGCCACAGTAAATCCCTGAGCCACCACTCTCAGTCTCATCATGTTCTGTGACTTGCCACGTTTCCCAGTGCTGAAGCTGTACAATCCATACACCAGTGCCATTGTTGTTAAGCCACAGCCTGAAAGTCATTTATGATATAGAATACTATGCAGGTTCTGGTACAGTCAATCACTACAAAGCAAGAAAGCTGTAGCACTCACTTCAATGTTATGAAAAAATTTGATCCTGATAGTGGGGCAGACTATCAGTTATAAGGTTTTTAAGAGAGTTGACAACAAATCAGAGGAGCTATAGTTCAGAACAGTGTGGGAGTGAGTGGAAGAGGTTAAATGATTTTGACCGAGATTATACCAAAATAACTGTGGATGAAAATGTAGTAGATCCAATTACAATATTAATTCCTAGCTCAATTTCTTATGACCTTCACCCTTGCCCACATGCATCAAATGCAAGAGAAGTCTATGCTCTCTCTACATTAGTGATACCACTCTGCATTTTTCCATTTTTTTTCAACTCTTCAATAATTGAATAACTCACACAGGGAAGCCACATGATGCCTGACTTCTGATCTCTCTAATATTTATGACTGGAGTAGAGCAAACTACATGTTGTTTAATGCCAGAGTTCACCAGTCCATTGGATGAAAGGCTGAGAATACTGCTTAACTCTTGCATTAAGGGGTGGATATAATGGGGAGTAAAAAAAAGACTGTGCAGTGAGATTATCGGAAGAAGGATCAGTTTGACACCTTTTTGCTTTCAGATGTGTCTTTCAAAATTATTCTCTCAACTTGTACAAGACTGTTTGAGAAATCATTGAAGTCAAAGGATTAATGGTGAGAAGAGCTTTTTTGCACTCACCAATTGGCACAAACGGATTTTCTTGGAATTTCCGGTAGAATTTTGAGGATGACGTTTCAACTTTCTGTATCTGTTGTGAGTTGAGGTCATTCTTCAGAGTAATCCAGTCCAGCTCTGTAAATTCCTTAGGTTCGCTGCTTGCTTGTCCTTCCTCTGGCATCTTGTTACTAGAAGGTCACTGGGTTCATTAGTACACAGATGGCTATTCTAAACTATGATGAACCCTTGTTGAAAGGTACCGTAAGTGTTATAGAAGAGCTAGAGGTGTTCATGTACTGTGCCAAACATAAAAAGTGTTATTCTAGAATGGATGGTATTCAAAATGTAAACCTTACTACAATATATCAACTCAGTTCTATGTAACACACAATAGGAAAGTATGGTACATGTGGGCCAGTGGCTTTAATCTTGCTACACTCCACTTCCCTGGGTATGTTTGGATATTTTGTCAAACAACTGATGAAATCCCTAACAGAGAGAGAGAGAGAGAGAGAGAGAGAGAGAGAGAGAGAGAGAGAGAGAGAGAGAGAGAGAGAGAGAGAGAGAGAGAGAGAGAGAGAGAGAGAGAGAGAGAGAGAGAGAAGAAGAAAAAAAAAAATTCACATTAACTGGAATACTAGAATCCAGAATAAGCTGATCTATTACAACTCAAATAAGCGAACCTCTAATTTTTAGAGTATTAGTGTATGTAATACTGCTCACAATCTGTAATTTAACATTATGTCACTTCATGAATGCATCAAATTGTATATTTTCTTGCAATTCAGCTCTCATACGTTTATTGATGAACAGCAGATTGTCTGAACACTTACCGATCTAAACTTACGTAAATTCACGGAGCCAGTCGTATAGAGCAGACTGCTTATTGTTATGTATGTGTGTGTTCTCTGACTTACACTGTTTAACAGGCTTACTAATAACTGGAGCGAGACATCGGTTGATAAAGACACCACACAAATATGTACGAATAAATATCTGCTTCTTAAAATTTTTATTTCATTACTATTTTTTAAAGGACAAAAACTTAAGAGTGTGGAGTGTTCCTGGCCTCAGTGACTGGTTGCGTTTATGACAAGGCGCGGATTTCTTTACAAATGTATAAGCTATTGTATATATATATATATATATATATATATATATATATATATATATATATATATATATATATATATATATATATATATATATGTTATATACATAACCTAAGTAGTTATAGCAGGGTGACCCACCACCCTTCCAATACGGCAGTTGACAGGCAAGCAATCAGTGTGAATGAATTGACATTGTCTGCGATCATACTCGTGAATTTACTATAGTAGGATAGATAAACATATGATCGACAAAGGGTGGTTAATTAATAAAGAAAAGTAAGGAAGGAGGGATGAAAGGCGAGCACAGAAGTACGGCTACGCAGGATAATTGATACAAAAATTTGCGAATTTCAAGAAACGTTTTAATACGATTTAATATTAACATAATAAGAAAAAGCACCAGCGTCCGATGCCAGTTGTCACTGCCCCACGCTCTGACCAAGCAGCCACTCGTCTTCACCAGCAGCATCTTCATGAAGCACCACGTGACGCTTCCTGCCAAGAACAATAGGAACAAATTAATATTGATTGCGGTAAACGATAAGAATAAACTGGTATCTGTTCTGTTGAAAAAACAAACACCAAGGAAAATCCAGGTCCCCCTCACCGAAGTGAGTATTAGCCCCTCAAGGGGGAGGTGTCACAGTGGCCAGCTGCTCATTGTTGCCTGGTTTTGATTCACACATTCAGTACTACACCATCAGAACAATGATTGAATTTGAGTTAGGGTCATCGTTTTTTGTATTCATACTGTTAAATATCTTGAATGATTTATTCATTACAGTACTAATTAATTGCTTTATCCTTAATATGGATTCAGGCATTTTTTGAAAGCGGCTCTCGTACTGAATGGGTTAATGCAAGGCCGGTTGATATGTAAAGCTGTAAGGCAACAACATTATAAGGTCTCTGAAAAGCAAGGCAAAGTGATTTGCTTACCACCTGCAAGGCAAAGTGATTTGATTACCACCTGCAAGGCAAGATTAATTAGTTACCACCTGTAAATCAAGGTGAATTAGTTACCACCTGCAAGGCAAGATGAATTAGTTACCACCTACAAAGCAAGGTGAATTAGTTACCACCTGCAAGGCAAGGTGAATTAGTTACCACCTGCAAGGCAAGGTGATTTGGTTACCACCTGCAAGGCAAAGTGATTTGGTTACCACCTGCAAGGCAAGATGAATTAGTTACCACCTGCAAGGCAAGATGAATTAGTTACCACCTGCAAGGCAAGATGAATTAGTTACCACCTGCAAGGCAAGATGAATTAGTTACCACCTGCAAGGCAAGATGAATTAGTTACCACCTACAAAGCAAGGTGAATTAGTTACCACCTGCAAGGCAAGGTGAATTAGTTACCACCTGTAAGGCAAGGTGATTTGGTTACCACCTGCAAGGCAAAGTGATTTGGTTATCACCTGTAAGGCAAAGTGATTTGGTTACCACCTGCAAGGCAAGATGAATTAGTTACCACCTGCAAGGCAAAGTGAATTAGCTACCACCTGCAAGGCAAGATTAATTGGTTACCACCTGCAAGGCAAAGTGATTTGGTTACCACCTGCAAGGCAAGATGAATTAGTTACCACCTGCAAGGCAAAGTGAATTAGTTACCACCTGCAAGGCAAGATTAATTGGTTACCACCTGCAAGGCAAAGTGATTTGGTTACCACCTGCACGGCAAGATGAATTAATTACCACCTGTAAGGCAAGGTGAATTAGCTACCACCTGCAAGGCAAGATGAATTAATTACCACCTGCAAGGCAAGGTGAATTAGCTACCACCTGCAAAGCAAGATGAATTTAGTTACCACCTGCAAGGCAAAGTGATTTGGTTACCACCTGCAAGACAAGATTAATTAATTACCACCTGTAAGGCAAGATGAATTAGTTACCACCTGCAAGGTAAGATGCATGAATTACCACCTGCAAGACAAGGTGAATTAGCTACCACCTGCAAGGCAAGGTGAATTAGCTACCACCTGCAAGGCAAGGTGAATTAGTTACCACCTGCAAGGCAAGGTGAATTAGTTACCACCTGCAAGGCAAGGTGAATTAGTTACCACCTGTAAGCCAAGGGATGTTTAGTACCTGCAAGAGAAGATATAATTAGCACCTGCAAGGGAATATTTACCTATTAGCCCTACCTATCTACTCAATTAATGTTAGAATTAGCACCTGAAAGACAATGTTGGTTAGCACCCATAGGGATGACGGATAATGCATTCTTTACTCACCTCTATGCGTGACTTTCTTGATCAGGATGTCTCCTGATCTTTTCACTCTTGGATGCCTGTTCAGTGCTTTTATTTCTTCGTTCTGCCACTATTACTAATGGCCGTGCTGTGGAATAATCTAGAGAGCGTGAGTGAGGTACCTGGAAGGCAAAAAGGGTTAGTAGCCTAACAACCTATCGCCCTAGCGCCCTAGGAAACGAACTCTCCTTACCTGATTCGAAGAGGTGCTCCAGCGCTGTCCCACGTTGTCCCGCGATGAGCTGTGCATGGTACTTACCTGAAAACAAGAATATTCATTATCAGGAGTGTCCCTTTTATATCAGAAACGTACAATGAATGTTTCCCCATTTCATTTCATTAGGACCGTGAATTTAACCACGTGGTATCGTACATCCAGACAACCACTAACAGGTAGAATACCGAACACATGCAGATCTGCACTGCTAACTTACCAAAATGATGGGGAGGCCACGATGAGAAAGATAGCGAGGACTTGAATAACTTTCTTGAACGCACACAAGCACCCGCAGTCTCAACCCCACCCGCGACACGCCACGCAACCGCAACGTAACGCTGCCCGAAAGGATCTCTTGCGCCCGTGCCCGCGACGTGATAACGTGGGCTCTGGCTTCCTCCGAATGTCTGGCCGATACTTTCCAACAAACATACCCATGGCTTATTCCTTCACGTTTTCATCAATACCGTATAACACCAAGAAAAGCTTGTGCGGTATTGTATGCATGTAGGTACGTGTTGCAAGTGAAGAACAGTGAGAGGATGTAAAGGAAATGAATATTTGAATACCTTACTTGATTCACTCTTTCGGACATAATGTGCCGGCTTCCTAGCTCTTACCCTCCTCCCCATATCCCCAACCTTCATTCCCATCCCCTCTTTCATCCCCCATCCCCACCAGCACTGCTCGATGATCCCCATATTGGTTCCTCTACCGTCTCATACCCCCAACTCCTCCCGCTGTCCAACCTTTTTTCGCGGGATCTTATCGAGCTTAAGGTACATATTTATTCTTGTTTGATCTGGTAGCACCTAAATGCAA
This sequence comes from Callinectes sapidus, assembly GCA_020233015.1. NCBI lineage: Eukaryota > Metazoa > Arthropoda > Malacostraca > Decapoda > Portunidae > Callinectes > Callinectes sapidus. Next base: position 14,251,035 of record CM035197.1, read on the forward strand.
TAATAGTGCTATCCATAGTTACGGGCAAGAATTAAGCCTAATACAAACATTTAAAAGGGACAAAACTAATATACCTTCTCTGACGCGCTCACGTTAATGCACGCAAATCTCTCTCTCTCTCTCTCTCTCTCTCTCTCTCTCTCTCTCTCTCTCTCTCTCTCTCTCTCTCTCTCTCTCTCTCTCTCTCTCTCTCCCCTTTATTATAGGTAGAGTTGTTAATCTGAAAGCACTGTATTAAAATAAAAGATATCGTCTAATCATTGCCTTGATCATGGTGAGCGTGTTTCGAGCTTGTGAGCAAGTCTCGAACGTTTCGGCGTAGTGTCTTACTTCTTTGAACGGGCTGTAGTGAGAGAAACAGTGATTTGCGTGCATTAACGTGAGCGCGTCAGAGAAGGTATATTAGTTTTGTCCTTTCTAAATGTTTGTATTAGGCTTAATTCTTGCCCGTAACTATGGATAGCACTATTATTGCATTTAGATGCTACCAGATCAAACAAGAATAAATATGTACCTTAAGCTCGATAAGATCCCGCGAAAAAAGGTTGGACAGCGGGAGGAGTTGGGGGTATGAGACGGTAGGGCAACCAATATGGGGATCATCGAGCAGTGCTGGTGGGGATGGGGGATGAAAGAGGGGATGGGAATGAAGGTTGGGGATATGGGGAGGAGGGTAAGAGCTAGGAAGCCGGCACATTATGTCCGAAAGAGTGAATCAAGTAAGGTATTCAAATATTCATTTCCTTTACATCCTCTCACTGTTCTTCACTTGCAACACGTACATGCATACAATACCGCACAAGCTTTTCTTGGTGTTATACGGTATTGATGAAAACGTGAAGGAATAAGCCATGGGTATGTTTGTTGGAAAGTATCGGCCAGACATTCGGAGGAAGCCAGAGCTCACGCCATCACGACGCGGGCACGGGCGCAAGGGTGCTCGGAAAGAAAGTATCAGGAAAAAAAGTAACGGAAAAAAAGAAACAATTTTTGCTAGGATAAAAAGTAACAGGAAAAAAAGTAACAGTACTAAGTTTATTTAGGAAAAAACGTAACAGTTGTCATTAGGGTTAAGTTAAGTTAGGTTAGGTTAGGTTAGGTTAGATGAAACTCTGAAACAGTAACCGAATCTTGTTCTTAGTTGAGGAAGCCTCAGAAACTGAAATTGAAGCAGACTACTCGTCTGAAGCAGTCTCTTATTCTGTTAGGTGAAACTCTGAAACAGTAACTTTTTTCCTGTTACTTTTTTTCTTGTTACTTTGTTTCTCTGTTTCTTTTTTTCCGTTACTTTTTTACATGTTACTTTTTTCCTGTTACTTTCTGTCCTACAATCGTACGTTTCTGATATAAAAGGGACACTCTTGATAATGAATATTCTTGTTTTCAGGTAAGTACCATGCACAGCTCATCGCGGGACAACGTGGGACAGCGCTGGAGCACCTCTTCGAATCAGGTAAGGAGAGTTCGTTTCCTAGTGCGCTAGGGCGATAGGTTGTTAGGCTACTAACCCTTTTTGCCTTCCAGGTACCTCACTCACGCTCTCTAGATTATTCCACGGCACGGCCATTAGTAGCAGTGGCAGAACGAAGAAATAAAAACACTGAACAGGCATCCAAGAGTGAAAAGATCACAGAGCAAGGGCTACATGATTTTTGGTAAGTATACGTACATAATGATCTGCTATAATAAAAGCCTTCTATCATTCAACTTTAGGCTCTAATATGGCTAATGAAAACTGTCTTTTGCAGCGTGATGATGGAGTTGCTCCCGTGGCAAGATTACGAGGAAGGAGTGGAGCTCTGCTAAGTCAATGAGTAAGATGTTACCAACTGCAACTTATAGGAAAATTGAAGATAGTGATGTCCATGAAGTAAAAGGCGTCATTCCAGGAGACATCCTGACCAAGAAAGTCCCGCATAGAGGTGAGTAAAGAATGCATTATCCGTCATCCCTATGGGTGCTAACCAACATTGTCTCTCAGGTGCTAATTCTAACCTTAATTGAGTAGATAGGTAGGGCTAATAGGTAAATATTCCCTTGCAGGTGCTAATTATATCTTCTCTTGCAGGTACTAAACATCCCTTGGCTTACAGGTGGTAACTAATTCACCTTGCCTTGCAGGTGGTAACTAATTCACCTTGCCTTGCAGGTGGTAACTAATTCACCTTGCCTTGCAGGTGGTAGCTAATTCACCTTGCCTTGCAGGTGCTAATTAATTCATCTTGCCTTGCAGGTGGTATCTAATTCACCTTGCCTTACAGGTGGTAATTAATTAATCTTACCTTGCAGGTGGTAGCTAATTCACCTTGCCTTACAGGTGGTAATTAATTCATCTTGCCTTGCAGGTGGTAACCAAATCACTTTGCCTTGCAGGTGGTAACTAATTCACCTTGCCTTGCAGGTGGTAACTAATTCATCTTGCCTTGCAGGTGGTAACTAATTCACCTTGATTTACAGGTGGTAACTAATTAATCTTGCCTTGCAGGTGGTAATCAAATCACTTTGCCTTGCAGGTGGTAAGCAAATCACTTTGCCTTGCTTTTCAGAGACCTTATAATGTTGTTGCCTTACAGCTTTACATATCAACCGGCCTTGCATTAACCCATTCAGTACGAGAGCCGCTTTCAAAAAATGCCTGAATCCATATTAAGGATAAAGCAATTAATTAGTACTGTAATGAATAAATCATTCAAGATATTTAACAGTATGAATACAAAAAACGATGACCCTAACTCAAATTCAATCATTGTTCTGATGGTGTAGTACTGAATGTGTGAATCAAAACCAGGCAACAATGAGCAGCTGGCCACTGTGACACCTCCCCCTTGAGGGGCTAATACTCACTTCGGTGAGGGGGACCTGGATTTTCCTTGGTGTTTGTTTTTTCAACAGAACAGATACCAGTTTATTCTTATCGTTTACCGCAATCAATATTAATTTGTTCCTATTGTTCTTGGCAGGAAGCGTCACGTGGTGCTTCATGAAGATACTGCTGGTGACAACGAGTGGCTGAATGGTCAGAGTGTGGGGCAGTGACAAATGGCAACGCAGCTTTCCTTTGTCGAAGTGTTCCCCACAGGTGTAAGTGATGATCAGGGGTTATCAAAGAACCTTGCACAAATATCCACGGTCACTTTAATGTGATCGGACGCTGCTGCCTTTTTGAAAATGTTTATTTAAAACGTATTAAAAAGTTTCTTGAAATTCGCAGTTTCATATCATTTAACCTGTATAGCTATACGTCCGTGGTTGCCTTTCGTCCTTCTTTTCTTACCTTTCTTCATAAATTTACCACCTTTTGTCGATCGTTTTCTTTATTTCTTACTCGTTTCTTTGGTAATGTCTAATCACCCATTCTTCATTTTCTTCAATATTCCTCATAGCATTTCCTCCCCCTTCAATCCATTCCCTGCATCACTCGACCCACTCCTTCCAAATTTGATATATTTTTTTCGATAACGCGCGCGCCCATGTGTGTGTGTGTGTGTGTGTGTGTGTGTGTGTGTGTGTGTTTCTAATAATGATGAATTTCAAGTTACTGCGGTGTTGTGTTGGGTCGTACAAATAATGCATTTATATGACCCTACTGCATACAGATCCTTTCAGTTCGTTTACTGTGTTATTTTTTGTCACTCCTCCAGTATTTATGAACGCTTTGAACATGTATTGGCACTCAGTTATCGCGTTTTTCATATTGGTGATGCAGAATCCTTAAACTATAACTAGAATTACCGAGATACCTATTGTCCGCGCCCCGTGGCCGAGCATTGTGCAAAGGTAAGTAAAGATTCCTCTACGATTCCTCTAAGGTATGGTCATTACAAGCCCTCACAAAGCATCAAATGTGTTATCTAACGTAATTACATAACACGAGGAGGCTTGTGAAGGCCAGCATTAAATGAATAAAACTAATATGCACCACTACATAATAAATATACGACCATAAATCTATTTCTTTATCTATCCTATTAAATCATGTACGATCGCAGTGCCAAGACAAAACATCAACCCCACCAATGGATGGCTGAATGAGTGAATGAATGGATGAATGAATGGGTGTATGAATGAATGGGTGGATGAATGGATGACTTAAGGAATGAGTGACTGGAAGGCGGCTGATTGAGTAGATTGGCTGATGTGTAAATGAATGAATATGAAGGTGCATGTTCAGTTGTCTCATGTTGTTTCTGCATACACTGTTATAGTTCTTATTATCACCATTGGTATTTTTTGCCTCTGCATCTATCCTCTATCAGTGTGTCTAACCTCGTGCATCTCCATCCTTCTTTATCTCCCTCTCCTCCCTCCCCTTCATCACCTCCCTACCTCCCCATCCTCGCTTTCCTCCTTCACCTCCCTCCCTCCATCCCTCCCTTCCTACCTCCCACTTCTCCCCCTCCCCTTTCCCCCCACCTCTCTCTCTCTCTCTCTCTCTCTCTCGCTCTCTCTCTCTCTCTCTCTCTCTCTCTCTCTCTCTCTCTCTCTCTCTCTCTCTCTCTCTCTCTCTCTCTCTCTCTCTCAGCACTGAATACTCTACACCAGCTACTGAGTAATACCACGAATATCCATTTTCAGCATGACAACGCAGGTGGTCGGCGCGGTGGCCTCAGCTGGTAGTGTGGCTGACTGGCACAAACACGTTAGTTGGCGCTTCGCTTCTGGTGGGAGAGGAGCGAGAGGAGGAGTCCCGCGGGGCGCCTGGGAAGAGAGAGACTGGATGGGAAGTCAACAAATCCCGTCTTTAATCTCTGGTGGTGGAATATACTGCATGACGTTGTTACTTCAGGCGTTGTATGGAAATGAGGCCGTGTTACTGTATGCCTCGGTTCTTCGTGTAATGGTTTCGTGGAACATTACTACTTCACTTTGAGACTCTGCGACATTAACTTCGTGACTTTCCGCCAAGGAGGTGTTTGTCGGTCAGAGCCTGGGGGAGTGATGCTGTATTGCTTCAGGTTTCTTCGTTCTTTGGTGAGTATTGTATGTGATGTTATGTTTACTGTGTTAATTCAATGCTTCATGTAACGAAACAAACTTTACATTATACTACTGATGCTACTACAACAACAACTACTACTACTACTACTACTACCACTACCACCACTACTACTACTACTACTACTACCACTACCACCACTACTACTACTACTACTACTACTACTACTACTACTACTACTACTACTATTACTACTACTACTACTACTACTACTACTACTACTACTACTACTACTACTACTACTACTACTATTACTACTACTACTACTACTACACACACACACACACACACACACACAAGCAGTGAGAAAACATTTACCCTTGTACCGCTAATGACAGTGTGGCCTTCAAGCTGATGGGCGTGCTCTATCACTTAGCATTAAGGTTCCGGCGGTGTCTTGTTGAAATGGTGTGCTGAGTTGGCAGCGGAATATTTCAAGAGGGTGGGGAAACATTTTTTTCGTGTCGTGTTGGAATTTTGCATGTTTAGGGTGGACAAAGTTATCGAGTAATGTAATGATCAGCGGGATATTGTGTTATTATGATGCATGTATTTTGATGCCTTTATTACACTGCAGATTTCTTGCCTTATCATTATGCTCTAAGTTACAGGCTGCTTAATTCCCTGTTTTTGTTATGTTTTTTTGAACTACAGTCTTATTTGAACTACGTAGTCTATCTCTTTTTGTTACTTCTACATGTCATTTAAACATTACCAATTCTTTTAATTACTCTCTTTTTATTTCCATGGCATATGACAACAGCGATGCGATGTCATGCAAGATATTTTTGATAGCTTCTCATTTTTTCTTTTGCTTAAAATAACATAACACGTATACATGATTAGATGGGATAAGATTAACAAAATTCTGCATAATACTCGTATGGATATTAGAATTTCCTTTGTTATTTTCTGAAGGAATTTTGCGTATTAGTTTATTTGATTTCACTTGATTTTCTTCATACACCAGCAATACTTTCCTCGGGTGTTTCTTAGGTGCAGTAGTACCTACATATATGTGGAACTTTCTGTAGTAATATTCCATCTCATTTTTTTTTGTTTTGTTTTCCATACAACATGATTCTTTTTCCAAACGCTTCCATGGAATATTTTTGTGGGCTTGAACTTTCTTCTATACTATCCCACATCTTTACATAATCGTACACTTGTTTATTCTAATAGTATCTTTAGAGTGGTGGACGATTAAAAGGCTTCTGCTGTAACATTCCATTCCATTACCAAATAGTTAGCTAGAATCAGTCCACAATGACATATATAAAACAATATGCAAAATGTAGTCACTTTTTTCATTCGTTGGTGTTTGGATACATGATGGAGAATGTGAGACGGTGATAGGTTACGCACACACACACATTCCTGCAGAGAAAGGCACGCGCTGGTACGCTTTCATATATCTTGTTGTCCGGAGAATTCATACGTTTTATTTCTTTTTAAGTCTCCTCATCAACGTTTCCTCGTTCTTAAATCCAGGAGAAACATTTATCGTGTTTCATATTTTTGTTGCATATTTCAGTGGCACAATATGCTACGGTATGTTGACCCAGGATTTTATTATAGTTTTATTTTGTTATGGATGTTGGCATTTTTTTGTTTTGTTGTTGTCATCATCATCGTCATCATTGTTATTATTGGGGGGAGGAGGTGGCAAGAAACACAGATGTAAGGTGAGGTTTATTCCCGACTAGTTTAGCGTGTAGCCTCTTCAGGGGAACTGTGGCGATGTACGCTGCCTCTTGTGGTTTTCGCTTATTCTTACCGAGGCCGGACTTGAGAACCCTTGCTTTGCCCCCCCAGTCAGGAAGATGGTCTCTGAGGTCCACGTGGTTCACCAAGGCGCTGGATTTATGATGGTGTCTCACATCGGTACTGTCCTCTTTAAGCCCTCCGGTAGTCTCACCGAAATAACTAGCATCGCAGCCACTGCAGGGAATCTGGTAGACCGCGCTCTCGTTTATCCGCGCCGACGTGAGATACCTTCGTACATTCAGTGCCTTGGTGAGCCACGCGGACCTCAGAGACCCTCTTCCTGACTGGAGGAAAGCAAGCGTTCTCAAGTCCGGCCTCGGTAAGAAAAAGCGAAAAGTACTGGAGGCAGCGTACATCGCCACGCATTATAACATAAACAAGAGGACTGGCGACATCGTGTGGGCGACAGCAGCGGCAGCCGTCAGAGTCCCAAGAGACAGAGGTAGACGGCATGGCAGTTCCAGCCAATTATAGTGGGAGACACGTCGGCCTCTTCAATCCATCCTGACACCTGTACAGTGTATATAGGTAACAGGTCACGACCCGGTCTCCACAATTCCCCTAAAGAAGCTACTAGTTTCTTGTCACCTCCTCCCACAACCTGTTTGAATGTCTGAACATTGTTATTGTTGTTGTTCAGTCATCAACATTATCACATCATAATACCCCCCCTCTCTCTCTCTCTCTCTCTCTCTTGCATAACTCCACATGTGATCCACGACAAAACAACCTTGCCGTATCAACTTACTGGAAGAAAGATGCTGTTTTCCGAGACCCTCCTGTTCTTTTTGACCTTTTACCGAATGCGAATGAAAGGCAGGGATGGCTTTTAATGGAGGCGAGAGGAGCGGATAAGGTGCGGGTTTATTGAAGGATTGAATCAAAGAGGTACTGCGAGGCGACGTAGTGCGTATAGCGGCGGCAGGAGGGACGGAGGGAGATTATCGCTTAGTGATGAGAAAGGCGAGGCGAGAAAGGCGGGTCAGCAGGGACAGTCGGATTTTATCTCAGTGTCGTTGCCTGATGAAGACACGAGAATATTCGGGATTATTGATAGCAGGGAGAAAGGGAATAGTTCGAGTCGTGTGTTGGTAGTGAATTTACAAAGACCATTGTTGGTTCTCTCTCTCTCTCTCTCTCTCTCTCTCTCTCTCTCTCTCTCTCTCTCTCTCTCTCTCTCTCTC
>CM035197.1:14259165-14271099 GCA_020233015.1 Callinectes sapidus
AGAGAGAGAGAGAGAGAGAGAGAGAGAGAGAGAGAGAGAGAGAGAGAGAGAGAGAACGTACGCGTGGATGCCTCTAAAGTCAGGAGAAGTGGCGGACAACAAGAACGAATAGAAGAGAGAGCTAAAGCTGGCGTAAACTTCATTGGATGCGTCGAGAAGCGAACACAAGAGAAGGGGCTGGCGGCGGGGGACGAGCGAGCGAGCGAGTGAGCCAGAGAGGGAGCAAGTGAGAGAAAGAGACAAGGCAGGGAGGGAGTTTCCGCGTTGGAGTGTTTTGGTCTCGAGCTGCATGGTAATGTGGTGTTATGGAGTTGTGTACTGCGGCTTTGGAAGGGTGGTGGTGGTGGTGTGTGTGTGTGTGTGTGTGTGTGTGCGCGCAGGCAGCTGTAGTCAGAACAGCAACAATACGGTGAGGACGAATCTTCTTGGTGAGGATACTAAGATGAAAGAAGTTAGCTAAGTTAATATTGACTTTATTTATCTCTCTTCTTCTTCCTTTCATCGTCGTTACAATCCTTCTTTTATTCCTTCTTCCTCCTTTTCCTCACTCTCCTTCCACCACCACTACCACCACCACCACCACCGCCACAGTGCATCTCTTTCCACCATATCGTGTAACTTTCATCATTTGCTTTGTTCTCGTTGACTGTTCCTCCGTCAATCGCTTTATCCTTTGTCTTCGCTGACGTTCTCCCTTTCCTCTTAACGCACTTCCTTATCGCTTCTCTCGCTCGTTGATTTACCGCTAAGGCTTCTTTCTTCTCCCCATCTGTTTCGTGTATGTGTGTGTGTGTGTGTGTGTAGTGGTGGTTCATGTAAGACTCGGTGAATATTGTATGCATCTTTACTGGTTGCTATGTTCGCTTGCATATCATGTTTATTTATGTTTGTGTTTGTGTTTTTATTTCTCGTCTTTGTTAACGTATTTATTATATCTGATATGCATTTAGTGTGCATTTGGTGCCTTTGTATTTATTTCGTATTTATTTACTCTTCAGTGTTCATTTGCGGTATTTTTGTCCCCCCTTGTGTCTTTATTTTGCTTACTCTTAATATTTTTGTCTATTAACTGTTTTTCGTGTCTGTTTACTATCTACTAACTGTCCATCTATTTAGTGTCATACTTTTTATCCACATATTTGTCTATGTCATTATGTTTCAGGTTGATTTATTGCTTATTTCCTGTTTATTTGCCGTCTATTGTTTTATTATCTTGAATCTACTTACTGTGAGGGTAATATTTATTAATGTGTCTACGAGTATTATAATTTCGTGTCTGTTCACTGGTATGACTTCAGTTCCTTCCTCTCCCCCCCCCCCCCCCACCTACCAAGTTTCTAAGTGGCAAGTTTATATACGTACAGCTGTTGCAAGTGTTTATGTCTCAAAGTCCAGTGAATTTCGGGTTTTAAAATTCGAGTATGAAATAAGGAAAGAAAGAAAAAAGGTGAAGTTACGAGAAATCAACGCTCTTTCTTATTTTTGTTCTTTTTGCAGTTGTTGTTGTAGATATTTGTTGTTGCTGTGCATGTTCTTGCTCTTGTTCTTCTTATGGTTATTGTTCTTCCTTTTGTCTTCTTGCTTTTGTTCCTCTTCTTGCTCTTTTGTTCTTCTGGTTCCTCTTGTTGTTGTTGTTGTTGTTGTTGTTGTTGTTGTTGTTGTTGTTGTTGTTGTTGTTGCTCTTGTTCTTCTTATGGTTATAGTTCTTCTTCTTGGTCTCAGTCTTCTTGCTTTTGTTCCTGATCTTGTTCTTTTGTTTTTGTTTTTGTTCTTCTTGTTCTTCTTCCTGTTGTTTTTGTTGTTGTTATTGTTGTTGTTGTTGTTGTTGTTGTTGTTGTTGTTGTTGTTGTTGTTGTTGTTGGTATTGTTGTTGTTGTTGTTGTTGTTGTTTCTGCTGTTGCTGCCTCCTCCTCCTCCTCCTCCTCCTCCTCCTCCTCCTCCTCCTCCTCCTCCTCCTCCAGCTGGCACAACAAAAGCCCAACAGAAACACGAATGGATTCTGGAGCTGTGTATCCTTAACCTGCTTTGCAAGGTCAGCTTAATTGGATCACCTTTAAGTTTAAGAATCGATACCTGCCGTGCCTTAAATGAAAAAAAAAACAACAACATTAATTCATTTCCCTAATATGAACAATAATTTTAGCCTGGTGGAGTAAAGCGATGGTTAAATTCACGGCTATATGCTGAGTAACAGGTTGCAATTCTTTCCTATGTGTTTCCTTAATGTTAAGTGTTCTGGTCTAGTGAGTAACGAACTCCTTAACCCCTTCAGTACTGGAGCATATTTTACCACGAGTTTAGAGTGTGATTAGACGGTTTTATTGGCATTAAGACGGGTCTATGGAGGTGAGAAGATTAATGACCAGAGTCTGTACTATTTGAATCCTCACATGAGTTTCTGAAGCTGTATAAAATATAAAAATATTAAGCAGAATAGATATAAAAATGCGTCACAGTACTACTAGGTCTACCTAGCAGTGGACAAAGTATCAAGTTTCCTAGGGACTTCCTGGGCGATGGGCGGTCGCGTGGGTAAAAATACTCGTACCTTCCCCCATTCGCCTCCCTCTCCTTTTCGGGGGTAGATTTACCATCATTTCCCTTTCATTCTCGCTAGGGCAAGACGTGACCGCGGAAATCCTCCGTCACTCATCCCTCAAAAGATAAGCTTGGGGGGTTAATTTTAATCAAGTCACGAGGATCTTGTGACATAAGTAAAAGGTAATAATCATGAAACAAGCATCAAGTTGCCGGGGCTACTTGACAGTTGATTGATTTTTGACAGATGAGGTGACTTTGGATTGTCGGATAACATGAAACACGGCGAGGATGAGCCTTTTCTTTATGTCAGAGGAGAAAGCTGGCCAAGGGCAACAGAAACTATGAAAATCAAAAGTCCATTAATTTGCCAGTGCCCTTAAATGTCAAAGAGTTAGCCAAAAGACAGGGACAAATGTTTTGGTAAGATACTCTGCTACGTACTGTCCATGATTAAGTTTCAAATGACTCCCTTACTCCCTCTTTATCTTATCACGTCACGCCGCCATTCTCGTCACCGCCACCACCTCACTTGCTTCGTCACGGTAACAGCATCGCCTTAAAGCGGAGCGCCCCTCGAGCTAAAGGCCTTGTGCTCCACCGTGCTCTCTGGGCTGCATTACCCATTCATGCTTGCTGTCACCCCGAGGGGCCTCACTGCAGCTGGGTTAGTAGTATACAATGATTGCTTGCTTCCTGGGAGTTGAGACAAAGGTAGTATGAAGTGTGACTATTGTAGGCTTGACTAGAATCTGTGAGGCTGCGTTGCTGTTCCGGTGTGTGTATTTTTTTGTGTTTTATTTAGTTTTGTTTCATATTCTTCGTCACAGTTTGTTCCAATTGTGTGTGTGTGTGTGTTTTTTTATATTGTTAATTGTATTTTTTCGTGGTCTTCTTTTTTGATGGTTAGTTATTTTCAGCTTTTCTTTTTTGTCTGCTTTTGTTTGCTTCACTTTTTTTGCAGCCAACCATGTTTCTTTTTCCCTGTAAAATTTTCCTCCTTTTTTCTCATCCTGTTTTTTTGTACCTTTTCGTTATTTTCTTTCATTCTTACCTTATCCTACCGTGTTCTTGTTTCACCTTTCCTCTTTGCTTACTTCTTTTTCCTTTTTTCTTTCTAATTTGTTAGTCCTTTCTAACCCCCACCCATTTCTTTAAATCTCTTCGTTTTTTACCACAATGTTGTTTTAATTTCTTTTTCCTATTTTAATATTCATTCCTTTTTCACGACAATTTAACTTTTCTATCTGCGTTTGTATCTCTTATTATCTGCATGCCTGATTGTTTGTCTATTCAAATGTCTGTGTATCTGCACGATTATTTGTCTTTATGTGTCCCTGTCTATTCATGTGTCTATCTGTCTTGCGTCTGTCTCCTCCACGGCTCTCTGGTTTATGGGGCGACAGTCACCTGACAAATGTGTCATATCAATGTCTTAGTGAAGGGGATCCCGTCTCACAGGCTTCACAATTAGGGATGGTAACACTACGTTTACGGCGACACTATCATAATGGAAAGGCTGGGTGAGGTGTGGGATCTCAGGGCACCTTAAGCTCCTCCCTCCCTCCCTCTATCCCCCACACGCATTCTGTCACACACCTGTTTCATTGGGAAGCAAAGGAAATTTCTATCCGCTTCAGTTTTTCTCCCTTTGTATGACTGAGCTGTTTCACGTGAGCAGAGTCAGGAGATTTTAAGAACAACAAGAAACTTTGCCTCAGTTTTTTCATTTCTTTTCCTTTCAGTAATATGGAGGGAAGGAGTGGTAGCATAGGCCTTTTCACGCGTGAAGTGCACACACACACACACACACACACACACACACACACACACACACACACACAGACACACACACACACACACACACACACACACACACACACACACACACACACACACACACACACACACACACACACACACATACACACACACACACAGTTCGCACATTAGTTTGCTTGGACCCTTTTCAGCGTCATTAATCACCACAGCCGCTAAGACGCCGCTTTGTGAACAGCCATCCCTCTTCGTCGCAAGGTTGAGGTGCTCCTGTGACACCCTCCCCCCCTCCCCGCGCCACCTTCCTTTACTGCCTGCCTGCCCGTCTGCCTGTCTGCCTGCCTGGTGTTGAGTGTCAGGAGAAGGGTGTGGCCGGTAGCAGGGTCTCAGGTGGTGATGTATCACTCATATGTGGTGTTTGTTTAGTTTCAACAATCTCACTTTCAGGTATTTGATCGTCATCGTATTGGTGTGTGTGTGTGTGTGTGTGTGTGTGTGTGTGTGTGTGTGTGTGTGTGTATTTCTAGAATGTTGTTGTCGTGTGTTGGAACTACTACTACTACTACTACTACTACTACTACTACTACTACTACTACTACTACTATAGCCATCACCTTTCATGGTTGCAATATGGACATGTTAGCATTGTAAAGGGTAAGCCATGGTAAGAATCGGTGCAGTCTGTGATCACTAAGTGTAGCAGTCCTCAGATTCACGCCCAATAGACAAGTGATGTATCTGCTGGACTGCTGGAAACTGCTGAGCCTACACCTGAAAAAAATGTAGGCTGTAGAGAGAGAGAGAGAGAGAGAGAGAGAGAGAGAGAGAGAGAGAGAGAGAGAGAGAGAGAGAGAGAGAGAGAGAGAGAGAGAGAGAGAGAGAGAGAGAGAGAGAGAGAGAGAGAGAGAGAGAGAGAGAGAGAGAGAAAAATCCTTCCCCTCTTCTCCAAGTTCTCCCAAAATAATATAGAATGGTAGGGCCGAAGTTCGGAAGTGGAGTGTGTTTACTTACAATGGAGTCTCTTCTCGCCGAGACGCGTCCGGACCCCGTGTAGGGTGTGCGTGTACAGCATAACAAAGTGACCCCGGGGCAACGGAAAGCTTTTCAGGGAGCTATTGTGGCGATAAAAGTTTATTATCTATTGTGGCTCACTGGGGGCCTTCTCCGCTTTGTTCTGGCCGGATGATGAATGAGCCGCGCCTCCCTTTTCCTGCAGGGCCTCAGGTCGCGGTGGGCCATGGCGGGTCGCTCCGGCTGCCGCTCCTCCTTGGTGCCACTGCTGCTGCTGCTGCTACTCCACGTGACAGGTGAGGAGCCTTCTTTTTTCCTTGCTTCCTTAATTGCATGTGGTGGATTTGCACGGCGTATTACCATAATTTCTAGATATAAATGTAAGTTGTTACATAGATAGAATGACTATATTTTTGTAATGTAGGAGGGGAACATATCAAAGACAACAAAAATACTCCCATTAAGAAAGAAAAAGGCCCGCTGATGTGCCGGTCCCCGAATTGGGTAAAAAGTTTTAATCAAAAGTATGGGATGTGTCTTGAAACCTTCCTACTGAATGGGTTAGTAATTGGAAAGTGGAAATACAGAAGCAGGAATGGAGTTTAAAAGTTTATCAGAGAAAGGGATGCTGTTTATATTTTTTACAAGTCACCAGAGAAGACTTTAGGCAGTTTTTCTAAGGAATGTATTCTTAGTTGAGTATATTACTGCGAGGCCATTACTGCTATTATGCATGCGAGTATTTTATCATTTATATTGTACGAGTAGGCCCACTTTTCTAAAAGCTTCTCTTATGTTCTTACGTTCTTAATGCGTGTGTGTGTGTGTGTGTGTGTGTGTGTGTGTGTGTGTGTGTGTGTGTGTGTGTGTGTGTGTGTGTGTGTGTGTGTGTGTACAGTCTCTTTGAAACCTTTCAGTTCATTACTATTTTACGTCTTGTTAATTGAATTTTAGTTTTTAGATCGGTGACTTTAGTATTTGCATATATAAATATAAATAAATATAAATAAATTTATATGTATGCATATACGTATACAGTGTGTAGAACAGAGTGTGTATACTGGTGTCCAGGAATATCTACAAAACATATCCAACAATCCAATCACGAGCGTCCAAGTCTCAGTCATTGCCTCACTTGTAACCTCTCAGCTGACGATAAACACACAGTAGTAACACCTAGACACCGTTATTCTGTAGTTAAGTATGAGATAATCTTGTAAGACTTAAAGCTTGGGTAGACTTCCCGCAGTTTTTATGTCTTAGTCTTCTTCCCAATGCATGGAATTATTGAGATCCTAAAAAAAGAAAAGAAAAAAGAAAAAAAAAAAAAACAAAACAAAAACTGAACTTGCTACAAAGAGAAAACAGAATATTCTTGATACAAATCATAGTCAAAAGTCGAACACTTTTTACTCAACTCCGCTTTATTTGACTTTTTGCAATCTGGACTTCTGTAGATCCATCAGTTGTCAGGCTGTGTAAGTAGACAGAGGAACAGGCGATTCAAGGAAGGAAACAGTAAAAATGTACGTCATTTTACTAGTGAGAACTGTATGCCACCATGAAGCGCACCCCTTCTCTGGTGGTGAGCTCGCAGGGGAAGAAGACAAACCAGACCAGGTTTTCGCGGCCCAGGGTGAGTGGCAGGATATGGAAAGCGCTTCTACTCTCGGAACTTTACTCGTGCTTGTTGGGAATTTATCCTCTCTATTTTGAAGGCCTCATGACGCAGGCTACATGATAACGAGTTTGTGCACAGCAAATCATGTGGGTGGCGTGTACATCGATACTACTTTCCACGTTTACGAGCGAGCAGTTTAGAGTGCTTTATGGCAACACCTGCCGGCAAACAACACCCGCAGCATTCCTGAAACACTACGAGACTAGGCGACATTGGCAAATCTAAAAAGTTACAAAGGAATCTCCGGCCATCATCGAATAACTGCTTTCTTTCATCCTTTTCCTCGCCTCGTCTTGTTTAGGAATAAAAACAAGTAACAATAACAATAAAAACAAAGAAAAATGAAGATGGAGATTCGTGAAATTTCTGAACGGTTTGGTAGACAAAAAAAAAAAAAAAAAAAAGATGGTTACGTTTTTTCATGTGTGTGTGTGTGTGTGTGTGTGTGTGTGTGTGTGTGTGTGTGTGTTTGGTAATTTTCATAAATATTTTATGTTTTGATTGAATGATTGTTGCTATTATCATTATTAATATAATTATTATTGTTATTTTCATTATTATTTCGTTGTTGTTGTTGTTGTTGTTGTTGTTGTTGTTGTTGTTGTTGTTGTTGTTGTTGTTGTTGTTGTTGTTGTTGTTATTATCATCATTATTATTATTATTGTTATTATTATTATTATTATTACTATTATTATTATTATTATTATTATTATTATTATTATTATTATTATTATTATTATTATTATTATTATTATTATTATTATTATTATTATTATTACTGCTATCAATAAATATTTCTGCAGTTCTTGCCAGGTTACTTAGCGTCCCTCACATACCACACCCTGCGTGAACCGATACAGAAGTGCTCCCATATGACCAAGAATTTTGTGTTACTTTCCCTGCACCATAACTTTTCGCAATCCCTTTTCAACCCTCCCAAACTTTTCCTCCTTCCACATTCCTCTGGAGGGCCTCTTTTCGCGCGAATTTCCTCTTCTTGCTCCACGTCATTCCGCGCCGTGATGAATTGATCGGCCTTGGGTTCGGGGAGAAGCAATCTGGCCGGTGGTGTCGGGACCCGCGCCTCGCCTCACCGGACCCGCGGCTTTTGGTGGCCGAGTGAGTAGTGGTGATGGAACGGCGTACTGGTTCACTGGTGCTTTGATGACGTGCTGGTGCTGCGAATGGTACGAGTTTGCTTGACAGGAGGCCCAGCGAAGTTGTTTGAATACTTTATGCATGATAGAAATCGTTCTAGGGCACAAAAAATGAAAAATGTGAAATGACCTAATAATTTACCGCTCTCACCTTAAAAAAAAAGAATAAATGAAACAAATAAATTAATAGATAGGAATTAAAAAGGAGATAATTGTGAAACAGAGGCTAGTTTAGTTCTGACAAATGTCACAGTACTCCTCCCTTGAATCCCTAGAAATCATAAAAAAGATTTGGAAAACAGAAACAAGTCAAGAATTTCCGAGGTAAGCACTCAGTGAAGCTGTTGGTACTTGCATTAGTGAAATGACAGGATAGGAATGAGAGTAAGTAGATAGTCGTGTAGTGAGGCTGCGGGAGAGGATACAACAGGTGGTTCATTATGCAAGCACTGATGCACAATGGTAATCCTCTACCTCATTATTAAAGCGTTAAGCTAGCTGAGTTTTATGCCTGGCTCGTGCTACTTCGCTCGTGCAGTGCTTCAGTAATAGAGTGAGTAAACATTGGGCCGAGAAAAGAATCGCACTGTTATTCTCGTCTTCTTTATAACACAGGCTAAGGGTCCCTGAGATGAAGGGGAATTCTGCATATCATAACATGGTTTAATTGCGCGTTTCCTTTCATGTCTTATTCTCTCATCGGAAGTATTTTCAGAAGACGCAAAGTCTTCTTGTGAAGGCTCTCCTCATAAGATTAACAAAAAAGCATCTTTGGAAACAGCACAGCTTTACTGGAGGTTGTTAAAAATAGGTGAAACTGCACTGTAACACATGAGAATATAGTCTTATTATATCGTTATTCCTTTCCTAGCTTAAGCCTTATCTTTACCAACATGTAATTTGAGATACGTCAGGTGATGCGCTAAACAGCATTCTCAAACGTTTCAGCGCCTTATTCTTTCACTCATGACACTTGTGGAAATAGTTGTTTTTTCAGGAATGTTCTATAGATAGTGATGGTTGAAAGGTTTCCATATCATCAATCCTTTTGTTGTTATGATTGGGTTGCCATACGTCTGGACTTTCCTGGACATGTCCGGTATTCACGTGTCGAAATCTGCGTCCGAGGAATTTCTGGAAATCTCTCAAATGTTCGGAATTTTAGCTTTCTTCAATGACTGTAAGGAAAATAGGCTATTATCATATTTCCGTAGGTTGAAATGATAGAAAAGAAAAGAGGGAAGGGCATGGGTTCACTAACGTGTACGGGGTTCTGAATAGAGTCGAAGTCCAATGCTCCTAGCTTTTCTTGCGTCGCCTCACGTCGGGCACCATCTTTACTCTTGAACCAATGTTGATAGGGGTCAGTCTGGATTGTTGTGATCTTGTTTGTGGCCTTGTAACCTTGTCACTGCAGGATATGTAAACAATTTTGATTTTTCTATTAATTTACATGTTTTCCAATATTATATCAGGAGTTAGGGTAGTGGTGTTCGCACTTTTGATAGTTGATATATGGCAACCTTATACTAAGGGTAAAAGTTTTGTAAAAGTGAGACTGGGAACACCTGAGAGCTTGATATGGAGGGTGAATGTGGAAAGGATGACATTACAAAAACAGTACATGTATAAATACGTATACATACCTATTGACATTTACTTCACTTGATTCTCACACAGAGTCAGACTACTTAAAGCGGCTGAGCACTTGGTACAGCACACACTTAAATTCATATTTCTTCTTTTATAATACTTTGTAGTGGCTTTTAATGTTTGATGATGTTATGCTTAATTCTATGACTTAATTAAAACAGGTTTATCTTACAACTTTACAGCTTTCTGACACACTCACCGACAACTTATACTTTCAAGAAAAATGTGTAGAGATCCGAATGTTTTTGTGATGCTCAGTTCTGGGGATGGAGGAGTGAGGGAGAGAGAGAGGATATTTGCCCGGGGCGTGAGGGGCCTGAAGGAGGATACTAATGGAGAGAGAAACGTTGGGAAGAAAGGAAGAAGGGATTAAAGAAGTGGTGGTGAGGCAGTTGTGTTTAGGAGACTTAGTTTGATGGAAGATGAAACAAATTTAAGAGTCCTGGGTGAGTCACCTTTGTGTGTGTGTGTGTGTGTGTGTGTGTGTGTGTGTGTGTGTGTGTGTGTGTGTGTGTGTGTGTGTGTTTAGAGATTGAAGCTTTTAGATTTCCATTACTTAAAGAGACGTAATTTAAGAGCAGGGTCTAATAGAGGTATGTATGTTTCATAACGAAGATATCAACGATGATGTAGACAAAATCCTTAGCGTTAGTCACTGAAAAGGAATACAGGTCACAAGCTCCAGTGTGACATGGGAAGAGAATGTCAAGTAAAGTAGCAGATGACTGATATAAACTTGAAAAGAATGTTAAAACCCAGTTGATAGGAAGCTTTAATTCTTTCACTGCGATACGAGAAAATTAGTAACATCAATAGTAATGCATGAGATCTATATTTGCATCTGCAAGAAAAGAATGCATGAAAAAGAGTATATTTTTGCAAGTTTTACCCAGTTCAAAGATTTATAGGTAATTATGGAACAAATAAAGATGTCGTAGAGTGATCAGTTATTAAAGCAAGTTGGAGCATAGCAGTGAAAGGGTTAAAGAGAAAACCAGAGGATAAGAATATATGTTCATTTTACACCTTCTCTTATGTTCTTCTTTGAGTGAGGCGGCATAGTGATGAGATTCTGATAAGATGTTCAGTAACATACCGCGCTCACTTCAACCTTTTTTTTTTTTTTTTCGTTTTCCTCAAACCTCAATTTCTCTGATTAGTTGGCAGTTTCCACATAAAACTTGACAAGTGATAAATTCTAAGCAGATTGGAGGACGAGAGAGAGAGAGAGAGAGAGAGAGAGAGAGAGAGAGAGAGAGAGAGAGAGAGAGAGAGAGAGCTAAACAAATACCCCTTAGAAAACCTACCTTGAGTTACCACGCTGTTCCTTCCTCTGTTGTATTCACGAGCCTTTCAGTCCTCTTCCTCCTCTTCCTCCTCTTTCTCCTCTTTCTGCCTGGTCTGCCTTCGCTACGTCTCATGGGAGCAGTTAGTCAGTCAGTCAGTCAGTCAGTGAGTCAGTCAGTCAGTAAGTGTTGTCTCTCGGCGCCTCAGTTAACTCTTGTTCAAGCTGTTTATATTAACTTTTCATCCTTTGTATCACTTTCTGTTTGTCTCTGCTTCTGGCTTCGTCTGTTTCTCTCTCTCTCTCTCTCTCTCTCTCTCTCTCTCTCTCTCTCTCTCTCTCTCTCTCTCTCTCTCTCTCTCTCTCTCTCTCTCTCTCTCTCTCTCTCTCTAAACCAGCCTGCAGGGGCCATCAGTAACAAAGGCAGTGTGTGTGAGGTTCCTTCTCTGCTTACTTATGAACCTATTCCTTCCTGTACCAGATTGACACCATTGAAAGCCTGACTGGGAAGAGGGATTCACTGCCTTTGCTTCCCTCCTTCACCTTCCTTCACTGCATCCTTACTTACAATCCTCCTTCCCCTTTCCTTACTCTGTTTCCACATTCTTCCTATCCTTCTTTCTCTTCCTTCGTTTCTCCATTACTTTCTTACTTGCGATTATTTCTCTATTTCCTTCTTCCCTCTTTCTCTTCCTCGCCTTATTCCTGTTTCCTTTTCTCTTGTTCATTTATTCAGTTCTTTTTTGTACTTCTTTTGTTGCACCGTTTTCCTTATTTTATTGTCTTTTCTTTTTCGTCCTTTTATTTCTGATTTTCTCCCCCCCCCCCCC
>CM035197.1:14305417-14345175 GCA_020233015.1 Callinectes sapidus
GATATATATCTATATATCTCTTCTCTCTCTCTCTCTCTCTCTCTCTCTCTCTCTCTCTCTCTCTCTCTCATGGTACCTTTCTTCAATGGAGAAAGAAAACATCAAAGAAACCTAACAAATCATCTTTGTGGTGTTTGAAATCAGTCTTAATGAATGGACACAACGTTTAAGATTGCGATCTAACTTCGATGTTTATCCTTGACAAATTCGACTTCGAAAAGCTTCTAGTCTAGTGGATATTTGGGAAGTGGTTTTCCATTATTGTAATGAGATAATTATGAATTAGATAGATAATTAATAAGTATTCCTTGACTCTTTATGAATGGTGAAACATATGATCCTCACCAAGTACAATCTTTAAAACTCGAATATATTTCCCGAACAGCCTTTCAGAAGCAGTTAAAATAAAGGGCCAGTAAAATGTATAGAGATATCAATTACCAGAATCATCAAGTCACTCTCGAAAACTCCTGTCACTCTCACTAGTAGAGCATGTGATAAAAAAAGGTAAGAAATGCTGACCGAGATAGGGCGCCGAAACGTTTGAGAATCCGGGCCTTTCCCAAGGTATACATGTTCCAATACTGTAAAGTCATGACGTCAGACAAGTCCAACCTTGCGGGAAGGGGAGAAAGTGACGCCACTGTTAATACAACACTAATGCCAGGCTGGCCACCTAAACGCCTCTAACGTGAGTGTACCTCCTCTAACTCCACATTACATTGGTTGACGGTGAAGTGAGCGTCAGGCCCTACTTATACCACAGAATATGTCAATAATATACAAAATGGCTACCGTCCCATAAAGGGTCTTCCCCCAACAGTGATAAAATGGACTTGACCCAAATACTGGATTCTGAGCAGTTAATTTCTGGCCGCTGCTGGGGAAGGATGCCTAAATGACCCCTCGATATCTTGCTTCAGTGGGCCTGGTTAGTGTTAGGCGGCCCAGGTCCTCATGTCCATTGTTCCCTCTGCCATTTTCCATCTATTGGTTCCCCACTCCCTGCGTCAAATAACCAATAAAGACAGTCTTGATGTACTCCTTGGTAGCAGTCACTAGTGTGTGTCGTCTGAGAGGGGTCTTACGGTGGATTTCTGGGGTTAACTTGACATGTCCGGATTGTGATTCAGGAGAGGGAGGGCGGCAAGTGTCAACAGCGGGAGTCTTCCTTCCCCTACCCGAGCCTTGGTCCCATTGCCCCAGCGACCATCTGTGCATTGGTTCTCTCGCCAGTGTTGTATAGCCTGTGGATGGCAGTGATTGTACAGGTTCTAATAGTTCAGTCTTGATAATTATGAGTGACACACATTACATGATATACTTCATAGGTTAACTTTTTGCTGTAACATTGCACTTTTGTTAGTAAGTGGTAGTTCCAAGGTGACAACTGTTGACAGCCACCGTTTCTCCTTTGTGACACTGCTGCTCTCTGTTAATAGGTTACTGCTGTCAGTGTGTAAAAGACTGCTAAAAAAAAGTAGCCAACCCCCCCCAAAAGTTATACTAACTAACTGGATCACCATCAGCGTGTGCTCTTTTGTGTTCTCCTTTTTGTTATTAATTTCGTAGGTTACTTTTTCCATTCTGAGTCACATTTTTAAGCAAATGTGTATCTGTCTAAGGCAGAATGACTACAATTATCAACAGCAGTTCTCTCTCGTCTCCACCTTCGGGAAATATAGTGAAGGTTGGGTCTATATTCAACAACAGCACATAACCAACTTAACTTAATCAATAATGCAGAAAAGGTTAGAGGTCAGTGCTGTTATATTTGATAAAGAAATTCCCTTCACCTTTTATTTCATAACTGTATGGTCAATTATAAACAGCTATATCATCAATCATGAGGGCCATACGCTGGGGGTGTGTCACCTCCAAAACCTGAGTTGCTGTTTGTAATTCTATTGTGTTTCCTTGAGGGAGGATACTTACATACTGATGACCCTTGTATTCCCTGAAACAAGAAGCCTTTTGCAAACATCTCATCATGCTTCTCTAGCACTATTCTCATATACTTTTAAACGCACTTGCCTCCAGTTTTTTATGTCTTACAATCACACCACATCTACCCTAAAGATATTAAACAACCAGTGAGATCTATGCTTTATTTCTTATATTGTAATAAAGTTCTCCAGGCTCCCTCTTCATCCTCACTTGTGCACTTGCATTGTTATAAGAAATCTGAATTCCTCCCACCAGCTGCCCTCCTACCTGTGCTTCTATTATGTACTTTCTTTAGATCCATGAATGTATGAGTGAGTACCTTGTATATTTTTATTTTCTCGGCTGTTATAATTGGAAACATCATCTTCGGACAATTTTTACATTTTTTAATCATTCCGGTTTCTCATGCATTTCACCTTAGTCACTTGTAGCAATCCCAGTCAAGACTCTCCCTTCAATATTTTTTCCTGACCTTGTATATCCAAAGACAAAAAGAAAGGAAAAACTATAACATATTACATATTTAGGATGACATATTGATCTGTATCACAAACATTTCAGCACATATCTTAACTGCTTTCAACAGGACATTGTGGAAATTATTGTTATTACTAAGAATGTTTTCATGATTCTACAGATAGATTAAGAAGTTTACATACTTCATTGAGGAGGAAATGTTGTGAAAGATTGACTTATCATATCTGGTCTTTGAGCAATAGTCAATGTGAATTACAAAGCACTTGGTAGTATGAGGTGTTCATTTCTCTTATTTCTTATTGTTTCAGGTTATATGAGCATGATGGGGGAGCACATCCCTCAGAGGGCTGGGGGTACCCCTGAGGGCCGGCACCAAGGCCCGGAGGACTCAGACGATGAGGTGGATGGTGGTCAGCTATGGGATGCCCAGCACCAGGTAGGAACACACAGTCCATCAGGACTGCAACATGCATCATAAAAAATAACATAAGAAAATGGGAGATGCAAGCCTTTAAGGGGGCTGGCATACTAGTGGGATTTTTATTTTATTGGATTTTTAGCCCTTAGCCAGCTTCCCCCTCTTACACACACAAAAAAAGGGGCCAGACTCAAAGCAGTTAGTCAACTATAATAAGATTTGATATCTGTCATTGTCATCCATGAACAGCCCATTTCCTCTTCAAAATATCAAAATTAGGCACAATTCTTGCTTTCCTACAAGTTTGTTACACTCATTTACAATCTTGTTTGTGGACCAATATTTTGCACACCCCCTTAGATGTGATTTTTTTGTAATTTATAACAATTTGTTCTGTTGTTTTGTGCTGATTGGGTGATAAAGTGATTTCAGCCTTGTTGTCATAGCTGGGGTAATGTCTTCAGTTCCTGCTTGTTGAGTTATGTGCAGCTTTGTTTATTTTATTGATATGATCATTATTTGTGTGGAAATTGTTTTTTCCTTGAATTTGTTAATAATTTTGTTTATATTCTGGTATTTGTGCTTTTTTTAGTGATTTTTTAATGTGAATTTTCCTGAAAAAGAGATATATACATATAACTTAAGTAGAGGAAAATATTTTGCATATATATATATATATATATATATATATATATATATATATATATATATATATATATATATATATATATATATATATATATATATATATATTAGTTAGAATTCAAGATGTGTACACATATTCAAATCAGTATGAACGAGCATTTATGTAGAATGTTCCTTAAATGTTTCTTGGCACCTTTCTCTTCTTTTTACAAATATGTATATAACTGTTAGTACAATATTAGCTTTTCTTTAATTGTAGTGTGACCTTACTTTCACAGGTGGGGTATCTAGGGCTGGAGGGAGAATTTGGGGGAGAGCTGTCCCCCCAACCATCATCAAGTGCTGAGTGTGAACATCGTGTGAGTCCCTTAGACCCAAACCTCTCATCTGCTGCACGGTACTCTCCACCTCCACCGTACAGCTCGCCAGTGACAGGCATAGAAGCCTCTTTAGACCACCCTGATTCTCCCATGGAAGATCTGTCTCATAGCAGCTCCTTGCCTATCATTCCTACTGGTGTCAGCAGCAGCATATCAAGTGCCACAGGGAGCCTGGTCCACTCTGAATCTCACAGGTTATCATTGCCACACTCCTCTGCACGTCACATCTCGGGCAGCAGAACCACCAGCTTTGTGTCTCCAAATAGCCTCTTTACAACTCGGTCCTCTTTATCACAATCACAGCCACGCTGGGCAACCCATAATGTGATATCTGATGATGAAAATGATGATGATGAAAGTGAACCTCCTGTGTTAAGTGAAAGTGTTTGGGCAAAACAGAAAAGATTAGCATTAAGAAGTATTATAGAAAATGAGGCATCTCAGGCTGGTCCCAGTGGCTTACAGTCAGTCACACCAAGTAATCGCTCTGTTTTTATGAATAACCCTCAGCCTGGCCCCAGTGGAGTTCAGGATGTGCTGCAGCCCAGCTCAAGCTGCATCCAGAATCGATCTCACACTGGCTCTAGTGGTTCAAGAAATCTTCCACAACCTAGTCCAAGTAATCTGGATGCCTTGCCCTCCACAAACAAGATTCCTAATCAACATCATGAATCTGATTCTTCAGACAGTGATGGAGACCATGATTCATCTGAAAGTTTACCACAGCTGTGTCCCGGCTTGAGTTCTAGGATGAGGGGACGAGTTGCTCACCTCAGTGATGGAGAGGCAGAGGCCCTCAGTGGTCCTACCTCAGCATGTGAGCCCAGCAGCAGCATGAGGGGCCATGTGACTCCATTAAGCTCACCAAGCACACCTGCTGATAATTGTATTGTGTCTTCATCCACTGGTCACATTGATTCAATACCTCCCACACCTGCTGAGTTCCAAGGAAATGATGTGTCTGGTCCTTGCAGCCCAGTGTCCCCAAGCCTGGCCAGTGCAGCAATACTGGACTCTACTGTTGACTCCACCAGTGGCAGGGAAATAATAAACACTAAGGGACAAAGCTCGGATGATGAAAGCGACGAAGATAACTTGGCAGGATCAGGAATTGAACTGCCAGTAATGGTTGATGCAGCAGAAGAAATTTCTACCTCAGAAGTTGATCTGCAACATAGTGATGATAGTCAAGAAGTGTCTTTGCTGGTGAATCCACAAGGAATGTTTGCAAGTGGAAGGGCTAGTGCCAGTCATTTTATAGAGCACCTGTCACTCTCCTTGTCACATTTTTCTGGTAATTCATTAGTTCCAGGTATATCTGGCATTGTGAATGAGCATCGCATCGGTTCCAATAGCCTTGCGTCATCTGAGCAAGAACCATATCTTGATGATCCCCTGTCCACGCCAGGACCAAGCAGAGTAGACCTCCCTTGCTCTTCTCAGGCTGGAACCAGTCAAGCTGATGCACCGGCTCATCAAAACAGAGATCAGCCTTCAATCTCAAGTACACACAGTATGGCAGATGCTGTTGAGGTGCTTGACAGTAGTTTACCTTTACTAGATATAGCGTCAGGGTTACCTGAATGTAGCACAGTCTCTCATGGTGACCACTTAAGTAATGATGCACAATCACAAGCCCTTGAAGGAGCTGTGGTGAGGATGGAGAATGAATCAAATGATAATGCAGAAAATCAAGATGAAATTGATCCTCTCATGTCTCTTGCTGATACTGTAAATGACTCTGTAAATAATGAAAATTTGGCAACAGACTCAGGAAACCAAGATTTCAATCAGCTGACTCCATCATATGTGCTTGAATTAGCTGATGAAAGCTCAGCAGGCAGTGAAGATGCTCTGAGCTCTGCTTCTTGTGATAAAGATGAGCTTGTTAGTGTAAGTACCAAAAAAGGAAGCTACCAGTCTCCAGTAACTAGTCACCAGTCATTACTTGAAGCTGAGTCTGTGACTGGGGATTCTTTAGACAACTCCCTTGGAATCTCTCTGACTTCCTCACAACCCAGGAAAGAACTAGAACCTGACGTCTCCTTGCCAGGGACATCACAGCAACAAACCCTCACACAGCAGCTGATAACCTCACAGGGAAATCAGGTAAGTGTCCTGCAGTCATTTTTTTTTATCAAATTGATGCTTACATTTATATTTCTATGATTGCAAAGTTAAATTTCGATTGTATTTTATAGTGAATGTTTTTGCAGGTTTCCCTTCTGGTTGGTGGTAGTGATGACAGTAGTGATGGAGCACTTCTGATGATGGTGACTTCACATCCAAGCTCTCTGCAAAACATTGTTGCTCATGGTAATATTGTTTTTTGTAAACTGAATATTCCTGTACTCTTTTTGGCCTAAGAATGAAATTAATGGTACCAACTTTAAGGAAACTTTGAAAGGTGACATCCACATCCATGTTGACACAAATTATCCTAAATCATCTATTGGCATCCTCTAGATTAGTCTTAGTTATATGGAAATCAATTGTTCATATTTATTTCTCTAAATCTTTCATTTTTCTTTTGGTTTTGTTATTTAACGAAGCATTCCATAATACTTCATTTAGTCACCTGAAACCCTAAGACACAATTACCTTAACATTATTACTGATGCCGTGGGCAATACCAAATCTGCTTCTTAATTCCATGTATGTGAATTGATTTTTTGTAGTATTAGTATTCTTTTCAGCAAATCTTACTCATTTGGTATACAGTTTCTAACTGGCCAGATTTTACTGTCACAGATTATTATGGTACTTCTTTCTGTTACAGAAAAACCTTTGGAGAAAGAAGAAAGTAGCAACCTTCTTCCTTGTCTTGATGCACCATCACCTCAGGTTAGTGTAGGTTTTAGCCTTGCTAGTTAATAACTTTCATGTAGGCAAGATCAGAATGAGATTTTTCAGTACTATTCTGTTTTTATTAATTGACTGTTTCATATAAACATTGACATGTTATAGTTTTTTGCTAATTTTGAAATGTCCATCAAATCTACTTTACTGCAGAATGTTGCGTGTGATGAGAAGGAGTCTCCTCCAGCAAGTGTATCCTCTAAAGAAACCACTTCCACAAAACAGAATGTGATTGCTACTACTGCTAGTCACAAAGATGTGGAAGTAGAATTCATTGGAGCTGATTTCTGTAAGATATTAATTTCTTTAGTTTTATTTCAATTTACTTTCCCATCCTTTGTTTCAGAATATGCCTATGCAATTACAATCTCCCACCACTACTCTACTCATACTTATTGCTGTGATCTTCAAAACTACATAGCCTCCTCTTGCTGCTGGCCAGCTGTGCACAAATTCTTATTCTAACAAATCACATGTCCCTTTTCTATCATAGAGCAAACTGTGCAGGTTTCAGGCCTTACTTTGTCAAATGGCATGCCTCTCTCCCTGCACAGATCAATTAAGTAACACATCCAGTGTGTACTCGGGTCATTATAACACAATACGTAGAAACATTTACTGGCTCCTTTAGTTGGTCACATTCCCAGTATCAGTGGTACACTTAGGAAAGCTGTGCTCTAGTTTTCCCCAAGTTATACATCTAGACTCAAAAAAGAAATAAAATATCTCAGGAATACTGAGCCACAGGGAGACCACTGTTGTATTGACTGTAATCTCACTGCAGGGTGCGGGGAATGTGGACACATGTATGCCCACGAGTGCCCCACACACCACCTGCAAGACTCAGAGAAGTCAGGCAGAACAAGGGCATGGATGTCCAACTCAGCTCAGGAAGTCACCAGCCACAAAGCATCTGATGCTGATGGTAAATCAAAGTCTTTGATTCATCATTGGCAGATTTATTGGAATTTCATATAGATCAGAGGGTGTATCACTTGGCTTTGAATTACTGTTCCTAATGACAATGTGGTACATATTTATTTCACCCTCACTCAATGCAAATGTGAAAAATTACAACTACTGAATCACACACATACAGACTGACCTTCCCTGTATAAACAATGAGAGACATGAACAGTAGTCCCTGTTTCACAACACACCTGCCCAGTACCACTTTTTTCGCTATAGTTATAGTCAGGTCACTTAAGTTGCTGGTTTGGTACAGCTCTGTTTTTAATGGCTAGTCTTCCACTATTGCCAAGCCTCCACAGTTCATCGGCCCAATCTCCAACCCCTCCATATCTCTCTCTCTCTCTCTCTCTCTCTCTCTCTCTCTCTCTCTCTCTCTCTCTCTCTCTCTCTCTCTCTCTCTCTCTCTCTCTCTCTCTCAATGAGGGAGTATTCACTGTCATGGTCACCTGCTGGTCACCGAGCCAGCCTTTTCCCTACAGGGCGAGCTCAGAGCTTGTCCTTCGGGCAAGGCTGAAACCACATCACACACTACACACTGGGACAGCAAGGTCACAATTCCTCGAGTTACATCCCATACCTACTTGCTGCTAGGTGCACATTAAGAGGCTTGTCCATTTGTCTTGCTGTGTCCGGGGCTGGAACCCAGGCCCTTTTGGTTGTGAGCTGAGTGTGCTTACTACTACACTACACTGTGTGTAAAAGAGTAATGTGGTAAAGTAAAGGAGTAAAGTGGTGGGGAAGGTAGTCAGCTTTTCAATGAGCAGGGACAAATAAGCCTTTTATCAGTATTCTCAATACTGTGAGTTTTGTGATCCTCAAGTTGAGCGGTACATCTAAGGAAAAAAGCGAGCATGAAGCTCAGGGTGGTGGTGTATAACACTGGTTTAAAGAGAGGAAGAGAGAGAGAGAGAGAGAGAGAGAGAGAGAGAGAGAGAGAGAGAGAGAGAGAGAGAGAGAGAGAGAGAGAGAGAGAGAGTTGCTTCTATTTGAATTTGATTTCATTATTGCATATACAATATCATTGGTACTGTATATATGTATATATATATATATATATATATATATATATATATATATATATATATATATATATATATATATATATATATATATATGTATATAGATATAGATATAGATATAGTCAGCCCTTGTTTCTTTGGACTAATACAGACTGGGCCATGTCCGGAGAGTGAAAAAGTCCAGACATTGAAAATTGAGTACAATACAGTTGTGTACTGTACAGTAAACAGCCTATAAGGGTCCTTGTGCATTCCACCAGCGCCCTGGACAGAGACAGAGGGTCAGGGGTGGCGATGGAGCAGCGCGTCGTGTATTCTGAAGGGTCCTCTTGTATTCCACTAGCGCCCACAACAGAGACAGACAATCTTGGGCGGTGACAGAGCAGTGCGTCGTGTATTCTGAAGAGTCCTTGTGTATTCCGCCAGCGCCCACAACAGAGACAGAAGATCCGGGGCGGCGATGGAACAGCACGGTGTGTATTCCGAAGGGTCCTCATGTATTCCACCAGCGCCCACAACAGAGACAGAAGATATGGGACGGTGACGGAGTAGCGCGTCGTGTATTCTGAATGGTCCTCGTGTATTCCTCCAGCGCCCTAAACAGAGACAGAGGGTCAGGGGCAGCGACGGAACAGCTGGTGGGAAACTCACGCGTCGCCTGTGTCCTCTGCCGCAAGAGAGAGTTGTCACTCTCTGGACAAACACAGTCACATCAGACAATTGTCCAAACCCCGGGATATTGACCGAAGAATTGAAAGTCCGATGAATTGAAGTCCGAAGAAATGAGGGCTGAATATATATATATATATATATATATATATATATATATATATATATGTATACATGCATACAAAATAGTAATGATTTATGAACAATTGTTTGGAGCCTAATTAGTTTGCAATTTGGTTTGTGTGTGCATTATGCATTATAATGGTGTCTTGATATTATATTCTAAACCTTTGTTAGCCTAACGTATTACTCTTGAGTTGAAGCCATAGCAGTTTAAGAGCTGATGTTGGAATGAAATAGAATTATACATTGCTAATACATAGTTTAATTTCTTCATTGCAACAGGTGGCTGTGTGGACTGTGATCAGGAGGATGACCATGAGTGTCCACAGCATCATGTCCAGGCCATATCAGACAAGCCTGTGCAAACCAGAGCTTGGGCGTCACTTCCTGGCCAGCATTTGGCCATTCGTAAAGTCACAGGCACTGAAGGTATTTTCAAGATTGCTGTTCATGCTTGATATCTACTTTCCACTTAAGATGTCTTGCATATACTGTAATATTAATTGTAACATTTGAATATCTTTGGTAATAATCTTTTCATTTTATCTTGTAGTTCCTGTTGTGTCCTGAAAACTACTTATATTATGATTCTTTTAAGATTTATTGAAGTATTAAAAATCTTTTTTTTAGGAAGCCAGATAGAATGATTAATTTTTTATTCATATATTAAAACTTAGAAATATGCTTGAATGCTTTGCTTTCCATGAAGTTTGGTTACATAAATATCTTCATCTTCACAAAGCATTACATCAAATATCCTTCTGTCCTTGTAAAGAGTTTGGTGTGTTCACTCGAAAAGTCATCCCAAAGCGAACTCGTTTTGGGCCCTTGGAAGGCATCATGATGGATGACCCAAGTGGCATTCTCCCCTCCCCTGGCCTCATCTACTCTGTTCTGATAGGAGAAGAAACATTTTTTCTGGATATCTCTGATGAAGGTTTGAATAATCTTGCTTTAAGATTGCTGTTTAGTTGGTCACATTGCTGAATTGTGAAGAAATTTTCATTATTAGTATCTTTTACTTAAATACAGTAGTGTGCTTGATCATTTCCACTGTGATTAGTATCTTTCATCAATATTAGGTCCTCTGATCTGTTGAGAATCTATCTCTTGCCATGCTTTGTAGGAAGTCCTTCTATTGATCCGAAGACTAGCTTGTGACATTAAGAGAAATTAGAGGTAACACTATGAGTAAACATAATTGAAGTGAATACAGAGTTGCTTTACTTATAACCATGCCTGAACTCATAGTATTGATTTAATTTGGACAGCTTCTTCTAATTGGATGAGATTTGTGAGGAAAGCAACAAGTTACCTAGAGCAGAACTGTGTGGTGATGCAAATTGAAGGTTCTTTAGTATTCCTCACCAGTACCGACATTCTTCCTCGCACAGAACTCAGAGTTGGGTAGGTGATTTTTGCTTATGAACTTGTAAGTAATCAATATATAGATGCAATATTGTTTCATGTATGGAATAATTGTCTTCATGTTATATTTAGCAGAATCAGATGTATATGTGTAGTGTTACATGAAGGTTTTTTTTTTTATGATCTAGATACTCCAAACAGTATGCCAGCCAAAGGAACCTGCACTCACTAGAGCCAACACAGCAGGAAATTTCAGGTAATTTAAAACAGTATTACTTAGCATTATCATATGTGAACACTGAATACCCGTCAGATGATGGTAACTCTTTCATTTTTGTTATTGTCAAGGGAAAGTCATCCTGAAATCAGTCTTATTCCCTGTGAGGCAAGGAGATCCAAAGAAGAAAACATCTTGCTCTAAATACATGACAGGGAAGATAGTGACAGAGTGAAGAGATTATATATAGTGATGATATTTCTTTCCAGTACTGGAGTCAATGAGGAAGTCTTGGCCATGTTATGAGTGTGATGAAGGATTTGAGTCTTCTGCTGAGCTTCAGCAACACCTCACCTGCCATGATGTGGTGAGTCAGTGTCACCCAATGTTGGCTCCAGGAAATTTTCATCTGGGGGGGTTCCGAGGGGGTTTGGGATAAAATGTGGAGGGGCTTTACAAAATGTCATCAAAGTGAATATTTGCAATGTATAAATGTTTGTAGCAATATTTGTGGGGTCTGAGGGAGGCTTGGCTCATTATTTGGGGGTTCAAGCACCTATTAAGCCCCTCTAAGGCCCCTTGGTGCTGCCACTGATGTCATCTCCACACATAGTTCTCATTATCACAATCAGGATGGCTGTGGTTACCAGAATGAAATCAATATTGAATGTACACCAGTCCCTTGATTTATGAATGCTCTATTTGTGAATTTTTGAAGTTATGAATAAGATAA
The DNA here is from genome assembly GCA_020233015.1 of Callinectes sapidus. Classification (NCBI taxonomy): domain Eukaryota; kingdom Metazoa; phylum Arthropoda; class Malacostraca; order Decapoda; family Portunidae; genus Callinectes; species Callinectes sapidus. The sequence goes on from CM035197.1 coordinate 14,317,245, forward strand.
TTAGGTACTTATTACTCATTTATGAATGAAAAATCCAAAGTTACAAACAAAATGTTCTCGTTTTTGGATTGTCAGAACACTTAATAGAACGTGTACCACATAGTGACTGTCATGGTGATTCTAATTTTAAGCTTATTAGTGATTAGAACAGTACAAATTGTTAGTCAAGCTTGGTACAAGTTCAATTACTGTAAATATTCTGTCAAACTCCAAAAAGGTAGAAAAGCCATTTTCTTAGAGACAATGCTTGCTGTATTGGCAATAGAACAACAATGAGCAGCAGAGGACAACCCCACAACACAGCTGCGTCTCACCCGTGGCTGACACTCTCCATTACTTTGAAAATGGCATCCAAAAAATTGTTGACAATGACCCTAATTGTGAAAGAAGCTTGAAATTAGAACATGTCATTCAAAATGCACTCACTGCCTACAAACAGTTGTATCAAGAAAAAGTGTCACAAGCTTAACAATCGACAATGGCACTGTTTTTCAAGCTGATAATTGTTGGTAACAGTGACATGTCGTCTGCTGCCACGGCTATTATGATAACAATGATAATTGAACCATTTGGAAGTATATGTTTTTCAATAACACAGGGACATCATTTTTGGCTGTAGGAATGTATCTCAACTTATATAATGGAAGTGTATGGGAGAAAATGGCTCTATTTATGAATTACGAACAGTTTTCTAAGAACAAAATTCATCTGTAAATCAAGGGACAGGTGTACTAACTTAACTTTTATCACTTATACAGTTCTTGGAACATATTACATGAGGATGAATCACTCCAGAACTATTGGGTATAATTTAAACCACATTATCACAAGTAGAATTACCATGTACCATGAAACAGCCTGTTTCCTTTGCTGTCATATCCTGTGGTGAAAAAGAGTCATGTTGCAATGAGTTTGTGTTTCATTGAACATTCCTATTGTGTCTGCTCCACTGTATACATGTACCTGTTTCTTTCCTCACAGGTTGCTGGAGATGAGGAACGTAAAAAGCGCAAGAAGCTAAAATCTCGGCGGCCACGTGCCAACGGTGATGCCGAGACGTCCACCAAGAAGATGGTCAAAAGGATAAAGGTGAAGCTCCTCTCATATTGCTTTTTTTCCATATTTGTGCATCTGTCTTGATATAAGTATATCTACTTACTTCTTCCTTTGTTTTCTGTTGTCAGTTGTCACCACATTTGTTTGATTCTTTCATCTGTTGGTGTCCTATTGTTCTGTCCTCCAACTCTGTTCTTTATGGTTTATGTAGATGAATATACTTGGATTATAGAATGTAGATTATTGTGATAAGTCATGTGTTGATTTTTCTGTTCAATAAAGTTTAGATTTTATGTATTGAAATTTACTGTAATTTGTTATTAGTTATTATAAATTGACTTCTAAAAAAATTTCCACCAGATGTCTGGAGAAGAAGCTTCATCTCCTGGTTCATCTCAGATTGGAAGAATGTAAGATTCTTTCTTGTTATAATATGTCTCGTCATCATAATGCTTCAAATGCATGCTCTTTTGCCAATGACAATGCATTGCCAATGTTGTGTTATTTTATATCTAGTGTTATAAGACTGCAGGTTTTTATTCATGATAAAGTTTTCCTTATCAAGAGTAGAGTGTCAAGAGTGTTCAAAGAACTGTGCCATTTAGCTTTCAAAGTATCAAATGTGTTGCTAATTACAAATTTATAAAATACATTTGCAAATCATATTCAGAACTAGAGGCATACACTGAGATTTCTATTGTGAACATTCATTAGTAGCATTTTGCATTTGATGTATTATTATATCTGCAGCCCTCTTCAAGCAAATGGAGAGGAAGGTCCCCTGCATCACATATGCAAGATATGCAATCGTGCTTTCACCAAAGTAGAAGTAAGTATGCATCCTAAGTAAGATGAAACTTCACTAAATATGTGCTTCAATTGTTGTGGTAGTCAGTGTGAAGTGGTTTAATGTTAGTGAGACTTGAGTAGTGAAAGAGAACAGTATTTGTAAGCTAAAGCTCATGAAGATTAGATGAATTTAATAAATGTATATTGTGTTGCTGAAGAACAGACTTGAGGATAAGCTTAGAGAGAGAATGGGAATTGAATGTGTGTTCCAGGGACATTGATAACAGATAGACTTAGGATGGGTTAGGTATGTTGAAAAGATAATAAAGAAAGTTATTGGATTGTTGTTGATAGAAATATTTCAGAAATGTACTGTAGTTGAAAAGATAATAAAGAAAGATATTGGATTGTTGTTGATAGAAATATTTCAGAAATGTACTGTAGGTATGTGTAGGGAAGCTACTATAGACAGTAAAGCCCCTTGAGCTGTCATAGGCAGACCAGACTTAAGCATGTAAGCATGTGTGGAGCCCTTCCATGCTTTCATTATTATAATTCACTCTTTACAGGTCTTGAAAATTCATGTAATTAGTCATCAAACTGTGGAAATTAAAGAAGAGGATGATGGAATTAGTTTGAAGCAAGAAAACAAGACATGCCCTCAGTGTTTCAAGGTATGGGTAATGTTTGCATACTAAATGTTATAAGGATCATGATTATTCTGAGCATAGCATCACCCGAGCCAAGAGTAAAAACTGTTTTTGCAATGTAGAGTCTAATCACAAGTCATGTAATTTTCTGCCCCTCTCTGCTATTTTCTCTCAGTTGTATGCCCTTTGGTCTGCTTGATACAAAAAGTAGTTCTAAGTGAATCAGAGAACTCAATATTGAACAAAATCATTAAAAATACTGAAAGTAAGTGATTTGTTGAGCCTGACTATATGTAGTAGAATGAAATGACATGTATGTCAGGCTTCAGGGATTGTGGATTAGGTGTTTAAGGGTTTAAGCACCTAGTGTTACATGTATTTATAGTGACAGACTTGTCATTTGCTCTTGAAAATTACTGGAAGGGACAGAGCAGCAATATTTGTAGAAAGGAGCTGCTGTGTAGGTTATGTTGCCTTTCCCAGGTTCCTTATTTTCTGATGCCCTCATATATATATATATATATATATATATATATATATATATATATATATATATATATATATATATATATATATATACTGTGTGTGTGTGTGTGTGTGTGTGTTTGTGTCTTAATAGTTATATATTTCTGTCCAATGGTAAAGGATTAATTTTTTTTTTAGAAGTTGCTGACAATTGTAAGAAATATGTATCCAGTGTTTCCCCTGAAAAGAAAAGAATTAAGAATAGTTTTTCTTACAGAACTTTGATAGTGAGATGGAACTGTCTTTTCATGTGGAGGAACACAGCTTGTGTTTGCCGTTATCCACCAAACCATACAAATGTGAATTCTGTTATAAAGTAAGTATATTTTTACATTAATATGTTGTGTAAATGTTGTTTGTGTGAGCTTGGTATTGAGGCATATATATATATATATATATATATATATATATATATATATATATATATATATATATATATATATATATATATATACAGAGAGAGAGAGAGAGAGAGAGTAGTATTCAATTACATACTATTAAAATTACTGTAGCATATGAAAAGCCAACACAAATATAAGGGCTGTTGAGGCAAATAATAGTAATAACTGAACATGAATCTAATGACGGCAATCGCTAATCAGTATTCGTAAAATACTAAATAAGTTAACATGAATGGGTTTAAAAATTAGAGAGCTTTTTCTAATTCGGTGTGTCTTTTCAGTCTTTTCTACGGCAGGACAGCCTACAGGCCCACTCAGCTGTCCACAGTAATGAAGCAGAGAAGCCCTTTCGGTGCAATATGTGTCTAAGACGCTTCTGCAATAACTCTGCTCTCAAGACTCATGTCAAATTCCACATTGGTAAGTTTTTTTTCTTTCTCTTTTCTTTTCTCACCCCAGAGCAAAGATTAATGCCAGACACTCTTTAATACTCGTTTTTAATTCCCTATTGAGAAGTAATTTGTTTTTATTTATATGTTTTTTTGTAGTTTGCCTATTTTTGCTATGAAAATGTATGTATTGAATTCTACCACACACATCTTGAAATTCATCATTGATTTGTCTTGGTGCTTTCAATATTGATATTGCCTAATGAAAATTGATGGTCAACAGCATTATTATAATGGACTCATAGTAAGCATTGTCTGACATATTCATGACCTTGGTAAAAATACTGCACTGATAATGTATCATGACGGAATAATGACATGCATGAGGAGGAGAGAGGAAAGATGGAAAGTATATGAATAAGTTGACATTGAAAGAGAATAGGTTCTGAAGATGATTGAAAGCTTTTAAGTGTATGAAAGCATCAATATGGATAGTAGTTATTTTGGAGGCTGGACAAGGGCACAACACTAGGAAAGTGAAGCATTCAGTAAGTTGTTGCTTTGTAAGGAAGTCGATCTGAAAAGATTTAGTGATGAAGGTCAGTTTAGCTAATTTTGTTTTTAGTTTTCACAAGTGTAATGATGAAATCTACATATTGTCAACTTACTTTGCTTATTAGGCAAAGGAGTGCTTAATAGATGTCCACAATGAGCCCTTTCTCCTTGAAGGAGTGGTAGGGGTGGTGATGATGGTGTTGGCACCTTCTGTCCTATCATTGTTGGTGGTGATGGTGGTGGTGGCATGCTTGATGCCCATTACTGTGGGTGGTGATGGTGGTAGTGGCATGGTCGGTACTATTGCTGCCAGGGTGGGAGGTGGCAGCCTTCCCTCCCTCTTCCCTCATGTTAGGATTACTTTATTATCTGCTAGTGACTTCAGTGTGGCTTGTCGTGGCCCAACCAACCCCACAACAGTGTTTCAGGTCCCCTATGTTACAGTGTAACTTTAGGCAAACTGACCACTGATTCATAATGGAATCTTGTGTATCTGTTGTATGTTTTAAACTATATTGAAGATTGTGAATAGTAATTCAAGTTACATGCATATTTCTATATTAGTATATAACAGAACACCAATACTGTTACTTACAGTAATTTGGCATATATATAGATATATTTTCCAGACAACAGTAATTTGGCATATATATAGATATATTTTCCAGACAATCTTAAATTGAAAAACTATTGAATGCTATCTGGCATTTTTTCCCTTGAAAAATACTTGCCAAGAACCAATAATTTTATAAATCACATTGCAATATGGAATTTTAATTTTGCCTAGCTATTCTTATTTTATTCTATTTTTTATTCTTTTTTTTTTTTTTTTTGTTCATTGCTAGACACATCTCACCACCACCACCACCACAACCACCATCATTATATTCAACATCATCATCATCATCATCGTCATCATTATTATTATGATTCTCCTTATTTCCCTTAACATTCATATTTTCATTCACATGAAATATGAATTTACTTTTTTTGCCAACTATTGCTCCAAACTTATATCTCCTGTTCAGACATAATGTTCAGTGTTTTTCAGGATAAGTATGACATGTGGTTGTTAGTAAATATGACTTTTTTCTGTGTGTGTGTGTGTGTGTGTGTGTGCATACATATCTTTGAAAACAAAAACAAGATACAGTGGTACCTCTTGATTCGAACACCCTTTGTCTCGAACACTTCCTGATTCGAACACATTTGGCGAACAAATTTTCACCTCCAATCCAAATGTGGCCTCTCAATTCGAACACACGCGGCGGTCGACGTCGCTTTCCCGCCAGTCGGCCAACTTCTCCACCATGAACACCTCTCTCTCTATTGCAACTCATGAATGGCTTTCAAGTCACTCCAACCCCTAGTTGCCTTACTTACTCCAGCCCTCAACCCTGGTCACTTCCTACCTATCGACCCAGTTAATGTGGCCTACTCTGGTCATGGGCATACTTATTTACTAATGAAGATATATTAAACACTTTAAACAACCAATGAAGAGTGAATTGTTAAATATAATTGTCATTTGTGCAAACTATGATAATACAATAATTTGCAGTTTTGTACAATAATTTATACTTATCTTGAAATAATTCCTGTCGGAAAGGATGCTGCGAGAATATATTCTACTTGATAAGAGAGAGAGAGAGAGAGAGAGAGAGAGAGAGAGAGAGAGAGAGAGAGAGAGAGAGAGAGAGAGAGAGGGAGGATGGTGAGTGGCTGGAGGAGGGAGGGAGGGGGGAGGCAGCCTACTCGGTCTGTTTGTGTATCAAATGGGAGAAGATTGGGATGGAGTGAGGGGGAGGGGGGGAATACTACGTGTCTGTTCCCATATTTAGTGCATGAGAGGGAGGTGGGGACCCGGGGGAGGCTTTTTTAATATCGTGAGTTTTACACCAAAGCAAATAAGTCTTTTGTTATGCCTTTTTTATGCATTTCATGTCTGTGTTTACTTTATACTCTCAAAATGTAAACAATATCTATAAATTTTGATGAGTTGTGGGGAAAACAAGGTGCCACTCAGATGGGCCAGGTCAAATTTTTTCCCCCATTACTTCTTAACAATGGCCATTGCGTTTTTAGCTATTGCAGCGATGTTATGGGACCAATTTCTCCCAATAGCTGGGGGTTGAGTGTAGTATTTTTTATTTAAAGTAAACTGGAATGGATTAAATGTTTTTACATTAATTTCAATGGTGAAAATTGCTTCCTAATTTGAATTTTCGCAATTCTAACAGCCAAAAGTACGAATTAAGTTCGAATCAAGAGGTACCACTGTACATACTTTTACATTAGATTATAACATTTTTGTTACACGAGAGTTGTGTTAGATTCAGCTAAGCAGTTTAGTTTTATTAATCAAGGAACGTTGTAGTTTGTTACTCTTGTAGTTTATGGACTTGTTTGTTTTCAAAACATAAGAAATGAGGATTTTTAACACATGGAAAGAAATTTGTTATGTGTCCCCAGTAACAAATATTTGCAATGTTTCTTGAAAGATAAATTATTGAAGATATTTCTGCAGTACATATCATTTCTTTGCCATTTTCATGATACTCTTCCTGTAAATACATGGAGTTCTTTATGCATATTCCTCATGTAAGTAGCTTTCATTCCCTTAACACTCACACTGTATAAAGACTTATACTAACATGTTAACTCCCCAGAAGGCAGTAAAGGCTATGACTGCCCCATTTGCAGGGAAGGGTTCTTCTCTGTGGCCAGTCTGAAGGCCCATGTCTCCACTCACTGTGTCAATGAGCAGTATAAGTGTCCCACTTGCAACAAGGTGAGAAAGTGGCACCAGTAGCAGCATGCATTAAGGTTAGACTGACACTATCTTGTACTATTAATATGCTTTTTCTTGTTTAGATTTTTCTCAAGTCCCTAATGTAATGAGACATAGAAGTATTTGGTTATAATGATCATTTTCCTTCTCAAAGAGATCTCACAAAACATTCAAATGGTGTGGTGGTAGTTCAGTACAGGAGTAGCTGGCACTTAATCTCTGGAGGTTGTGACCCTCAAAAGCTATCTGATTTTGGAATATTTTTGTGGGATGTCACTAGGGAGGGAAAACACTAATTTAAATTCAATACTTGCCTGGTCCACTACACTATCAGACTATTGATGTGCATAGCTAGAATGTTTCACTGTAAGACCATTTCAAATTTTAGTATAAAGTATAAAGTATATATATATATATATATATATATATATATATATATATATATATATATATATATATATATATATATATATATATATATATATATATATATAATAAAAGCCTCTTTTGTAATATGTAGTCCTCCTTGCATCTTACTTTAGCTTGCTGTAATCCTTTGAGTGTTAAGTAATAACAGTAGAATGCTTGCTATTTCAGTTGAGTACCCTAAGGTGAGTTTATTTACAAAAAATACTGTGATAGCTACTTCAAGCTTTGAACTCTCTGATCATTCTCTTTGTCTCCTGTAATCTCAAGCTTACAACTGACTGTTTTTATTAAGATTGAAAAATTGGCAAAGCAGTCAAAGATTTAAATCAATATTTTGCTGTGATAGTTTGAAGTTTAAGCACTTGTAAGATCATGAAATGTAGGAGCTTTCTTCTACATTGTAGTAAGCAGCAATATTGAAAAAAAGAAAAAAAACAGCATTTGAATTGGGGAGAGATTGTAAATGTTTTCTGTGTCTTTCTTCATTGCTTTCTAGAATGCCAGAGAGAGAGAGAGAGAGAGAGAGAGAGAGAATTTATGCACTCATGGTTGACGTGTAGGTGTTGAGTGACATTTCAAGTTCACTTTAAAGGAGAAAACTTTACAGAGGTACTCTACACTTGCCAGTACCAGCGATTGAATAATAAACCCTTTGTCAACCATTGCATCAGTTATCTCACTGCAGAAAGAAGCTCATTTGTTTATAACTTAGGATGGAGGGTGATGCAAGAGATAAGAAATAACATTTGTCCAAACCTAAATACCAATGTTTGTTGCTAATTAGGTGTGAAATTTTATCTTTGACCTGCATCCTTGTTGATGCCTACAGTGCATCAATACAATCTCCTACAAGCCTTAAGACCTTGATTTTGTGGTCTGTTTGTTATATGGTTGCTTGGATATTCAGAAAATGAGAAAAAGAAGGTTGATTTCCTCTTCAAATTTTGTATATTATTGAAAAATGTTTTAGCAATGAAAGGATTAATGTTGCAATGGCATTCCCATTTACTTATATGATATTTTGTTCTGAGTGTTAGTCACCTCAGTAATCATAATTTATTTACACAGGTTTTTCCTACATATAGTAAAATTCGACGCCACATAAGATCATACCATGCCATCTTGCCTCACACGTGCTCCATATGCAGCAAGGAGATGCCCTCCACAGACAAGTTGAAAATCCACATGTTAAGGTAAGGAAGCATGCAAGCAGTTGGATTTACTGAACTAAGAGTAGATGAAAATGTTCCCTGTGTTTTGTCAAAGCTTTGCTATAGGTATTAATTTATTTCACTAAGTCTTCATTTTCTTGCTTGATTGTTGTGATTGAATAATCATGCATTAAGCTTTCCTATTCATTCATAGACTGAATATAATTGTTGAAATACACTAGTAAAGTGGAAAAGTTTATGCCAAAGAGAGTCTATGAGCAGTGGATGTGTGTCTGCTGTCATTATCATGTCAATCAAATGACTTGTAATGTAACATACAATAATTTCTCTCTCAAGGGGATGTTATAGACTTTCAAAAGTCATTGATTATTTGAATGTATACTGTTAGTCTGTTATTCTCTTATTGGTCCCTTGAAGTAACTACTTTAATCATTCTTTGGAGGCGGATCACTCGATTAGGAACAGTTTTGTCTTTCATTATGTAATTTTGCCAAAGGTTTTAGCTTTGCAAGTACATATATGATAAAAATTGAAATGTGAATCTTCAGATGGATACATCTTGATGGTTTGATTGCATGTAATGTTACAGCCACTCAGATCGGAGGGACTACTTATGCCAAGACTGTGGAAAGAGATTTAAGCGGAAAGACAAGATGCGAGAACACTCCAAGCGCATGCACTCCTCTGATCGTGATGCTCGGGCTTCCAAGGTTGCTACTAAGGCACCTCCAAAGTTTGTCCCAAAGGTATAATATTCCTATCCTAATACATCTTTGTTGATATTACTATAACTTTAATAGTAGTGAAAGTGGTGGTATTGAGAATATGTTCCAGTTACTTCCTGAATACATCAAGAATTTGTGAAGGCTTTTATGTTTTTATTGGGATCTCATAAAGTTAACTATTAGTAACTGTCATTTCGCATTTAAAGATGTTTTACAGGAGGCTTAGGATTTCAAGATATGTATCACATGGAGTAGGATCGGAATATTCTTATATTTTGTGCTAAACTCAACTTGTAGTTTTATAGAGTTCCAAAATAAGTGCAGTGTGAATCAGAGTTAGAACTTTAATGAGACTTAAGATTCTATGTTTTATTTCATTATAGGTAGACCCAACAGACTACATGCAGTTTGAGTACAAGTGTCATACCTGCCTTTTGGGATTCAAGAGGAGAGGAATGCTTGTGAATCACTTAGCCAAACGTCATCCAAATGTTGACATGACTAGTGTACCAGAACTCAACCAGCCAATCCTCAAGGCCACACGCTGTTACTACTGCCAGTATTGTGAGAAGGTCTGTGATGGATGTTTGGTTCAGAATTCTGTAGAGAGACCAATTGCAGTGGTGGAATTGGCTTGTGTTGCTTTCTGGACAAACCTTAACATTTAATGTTTTCTTGTATGCTCCCTAACTTATAAAAATTGACATATATATTGTTAATTCTTAAGAAAAATTAAATTATACAAGCAAACATTGTCACAGTATGTACAGACAATACATATAAGCATGAATAAATTAACAGAAACATCAGTGTAAATGGATGCACCATGCTTCCTGAAGCAAAAGCTGCCACTGAGTAATTATGATAAAAAGAAGGGTGCTGTTGGTTTTCTTAATGGGTGAATTATAAATTAGGAATGACAACTGGAAAGGGAGAGAAAGATGAAGTGTATAATTTCTTTTCAGATGTATCGTAGCAGCAGCAAACGCAAGTTACACATTTTAAAGTATCACCCAGGAGAAGAGCTTCCCCCATCCTCCACATCACATAAAGAGAGTACAAGTGGAGAGGATTCCACTTACTCACAAACTGTTGGTGCTATTACTACTTACCCACACCCTTGTAAGTGGTGCTACCGCCAGTATGCTTCCAGAGCACGATTATTGCGGCATCAGCGTCACCAACACCCAGATGTTATTACTGATAGTCCCTTCATGAAGGAATATGGAAAGGACACAGCTGAGCCAGAAGTAGGTGACATAGATCCACTTCTTGATGAATCCGCTGGCATATCAGGTGAACTTCCCCTCAGAGATCAAATTGTAGAAGGCAACTTAATGCGAAATCCTAGGCTAGGTAATATGTCAAGAGGGGAGCCTAGCACTTCAGGAGTTCAGGGCCCTGAGGATGACCTCCTAACTCAGGCCATGGGAGAAATAACACCTTTAGAAAATGGAGACCAGTATGTGCGATTGATTGGAGCCGGAGCAGAAGGCCAACCAGTAATGGTGGGGGCAACGCAAGCTAATCGTTCACTCTTGATGAGCAATGATGGTGGACAACAAGGAGCCACTTTAGCTTTGGTGACTACAGACAATGCAGACACTGTCACTTTGTCTCTTCCCGCTGGACAGTTCATCTCTCTTATTCCTGGCCTGTCTGTGTCTGGGGCTGCTTCAGTGGTAACTCCAGAAGCAAGGGCAGCCTCCAGTGGTAGGGAATCAGCACGCATAGAAGGTGTTGCAGCTCAGGACGACAACAGGGCAGCAAGTCAGGAGCTTCAGAGAGAGATCCTGTCTACAATAAGAATGGGTCCCAGTCTCAGCAAGGAGGAATCAGTTGAGCAAGTGGTGCTGACGGCCCACCAGTCACCTTCTCTTTCAAACTCAGTGGTATGGCAACAAGCGCTCTCTTTTACTAATACAACTACTTAATTGTGGCAGCTCATCTCTGACCTCCAGGTACCAAACACCAAATATGCCTTTTTCTAGCATGTGTTAGTCTCACCATTGGTTTACAAGTATTAGTTATGGTGATACTAAACATTCCAGTTGTTGTGCACTTACCAATACCATAATGCCTTAGACTGTTCAATACAAATATGATGAATCAGTAGATTCATTTACCTGATGAGAGCTGATATATATACTTTTTTTTTAATACTGAGGCTTGCTTTAATTTCTAGTCTTGTTTAACATAAGTAAAATTATGCATTAATTGTGGTCCTGAAGCTCAATTTATAATTTATATGTTGAAGAACTTGTGTATTTCTATTTTTGAATCAAAGTAATAAACAAAACATATCTCTTTTGTATAGTTTCATGTTGAAATAACAACCTATTTCAGATGATCATGAATGACAGGAACATGTGGAATCTTCATACAAATATTTCCTCCTGACAGATATTGTTTCTAGGAAGGTAGATTACAAAATGCAAGAGGAACTACAATACCATCAAGAAATTAATCAATCTATATGATCATTTAGACGTTACAGTTGCAACATTCAGAAGTTGACTTTTTAGGATTGAATTATTTCCAATTACTTAAAAAGAAATCCTTGAAGCAACATTTGAATAACCATGCCAGTTAGTGTTGTAAAGAGATTGTCATCATGATATTCAGGTATTTGCATTGGAATATTTCAGTGTGAGCCAACTTTGATTAGTGAAGGTTTGCTTCCAAGCTAAGCTCAAAATGCCATCAGTTTCCCATGGCTTAATTGGACTGGGTTAGCAAGACACTTTATCGTAATGGTTTTCATGGGGAAGTAAATATACCATCACTGTATTCCCTATGCAGTGTAAGAGGTGACAAATGAATGGAGAAAGAGGGCTTTGTACCCCCTACTCTGTAGTTGATATTCTGGAAAATGACAGAGGTCTAATGAGGGGAAGGAAAGTTATTTTGTCACCTAGTCCCCAAGACTTGGATCATTGAATGTATGCGGATATAATATTAATGCATGTAAGAGTAAGGAGAAAGCAAGAATGTTTGTTAATTGAAGCTTAATACACTATCTCAGTGAAGCAATTTTGTAAACATGATTAGGAATGTCTAGTGTACAAAATAGAGTTGCCTTACAGCTAAGTCAAGAGTGCAGCAGTGAAATTACAGTCCTCTGATTTCTGAGGGAAGTATCTCACATCAATAGTCTCACATAGCCATAGGGCAATGAATTGTGGCAGGGAGGAGTACTTATTATGAAGCAGCTTTGTTCCAGGCCAAGCTCCCCAAGCTGTGTGGCTGATCCCTGTAAGGTGAGAATGGGAGTATGTACTTTCTCAGATGCCAAAGCACTAAGAGAGTGATGTGAATCTTTTTTAAAGTTGTGTATTGTCTTGGCTTTTCTCCTTTTTGAGGGAGAGACTACCTTGTTAAATATACATGTATGGTATGTCAAGCACAGTCTTATTTCACATTATGTGTTCATGTCAATGGCTTCCATCACCTGCTGGGGATTGGATATACTTATGTCCTAATCCAACACATCATGCTGTTTTATATCTTTGACACACTTTTCATCTGGTGTCATCAGAACACATGCTTTACCCATCACAAAGTGGATAATTTTTGTCCCTATTAAACATTGGGAGCATAGAATAAACAATGCTGTTCTCAAGTTAATTGTTTTGAGTTATGTAAACACACACACACAAACAACACAGTAACTGAAACTATATCATAATAATCCCCTTGAATTCATATCTGAACTTATGCATACATTTTCAGGGATGAAAATAAAGAGAAAAGTAATATTTTACATTATATATTTCAAAACTATTTTGAAATACACAAACATATTTACACCTAATCTTTTCACAAAGATATACTCTGAATGCCGCTCATTTTATGAACTAAATCCGATGCATAAGTGACCCATCTGTAGTTCTAGTATAAACAATACATTTTTAAACATAATTTTATGACTATGTCAGAAAGCCTATGTTAAAATACTGATAAGTCTTCACACACAAGCCCTTTACGCTGAAAAATATATATTTTTCAATGAGAGAGAGAGAGAGAGAGAGAGAGAGAGAGAGAGAGAGTGCTAAGTGTATTGTCATAGCTATGAATTTTAATGATTTTAACATCATTTACAAAAATGTCGTTCATTTACAATACTCATAATTTTCTATAACAAAAATCTGATAGATCATAAAATTGATTGGCCATCAAAACTTTTGTAAGAATAAATTAATGATGTTATGATACATAATAGGAAAAAGCTGTCCTTTTTGAGTAGACATTTGAAACAGGACATTCAATTTCATATTTTTTAGTTTAGTCCACTTCCAATAAGCCCATTGATCAAGTAAGTAGCAATACTAATAAGGTAAGTAGAAGAGTAGCAAAAACACAGCTGACCACTGTAATGGATTGTATATTGTATGAACTCATCTTTTCAACTTAGGACTTTTACAAAGACTACAGCATTACATTCAATTACTATTGGCAAATGCACAAAGTATTTTGTTACAATAAATAAATAAAAATAGTATTTCCCGGGAGTCATTTAACCATGATTCACTGGGCTTTCAATGAGGGGCCTTCTCTTCATAAACTTACAAATATACAAATGCAACAATGCTGCATTTTGAAAGTACTGTGCACCTCTAGAGTGCATCACAAGGCTAATGGCCTTATGGCTTTTATGTTTTGCACAATTTTGTAACAATATACCAAAAGTAAGTCTTACGAGAAGTACACACACGCACTACACAGAAACATTTCCTTCTTTGTTACTCCATGTACTAACTGGCTTGAATATTTCAGCATTCTTAATATTCTGGTTGCTGTCATCTGTTGGTGCTGGTCTCACATCTCCAGGACCTGGATCTGTTGGATGTTAAAAATTGTTATCTTTATATATATCAAAATTTCCTTGGGACAGTAAAAATAATACAGCTCATTCTGTACTTCCTCACCACATTCAATGCATCCTCCACTTCACATCCTGTCATCTAAATTTATTGTATATGAAGTAGGAATTTAATACAAGATACATCAAACACAAAAGGTAGTTTTAACTTATACAATTGTTTACCTGTCAATTTTGCTTTTCCATCATCTGCTGAAGAATCGCTTGCTGGGGACAGGGGACTGTATGTGTTGATCCTTTGGCTATAATCAACTTCTGTAATCACAAAATGAGGATATTAGTAACACAGTTGGTTAAGCACCACAAATAAAAGATGGATAAAAAAATATTATTTCAACAGGGTTGTTGAGGGATGTCCCTTGGTTGTGGTGTGTGTATAACTCAATATCTGGGAAAATGGCACTTGACCAACTGCATTATTAACCTCCTCAAATAATCTAATGTGAATAATTTTTATCAGCAAAAAATAAGGTCTGCCTTTTTACTTATGTAACAGGTTGACATCCACACAAGAGGACAGTGTATGTATGAGAGAAGCATTCTGTCAGGGAAACTAACAATAACAACTGATAAAGGGAACCACAATTATTGAAGGGCAATAAGATGAAAACAAAACGGTCCACTTACCATAATCTCTACTTGACGTCCTATTACCATCATCTTCAGGAGTGAGGAGAGCAAACCCACTGACAATCACCGGATCTTGCTCTATCAGCTGATGGCCAGTTCTTGCCTTCTTGTGTTTGGGAGACCCAGAGGAACTTGCACTTGAAGACGTTGAGCTGGATGTTGACATTCTGCGCTTTCCTCGTAGCAGTACATCAGTCTTCTTCTCTGTGACGTCCTCAGTCTTAGGAAGCTCAAAGTCTTTACTGACCGACTCACTCTCTTGCTCTGTATCTGCACTGGACTCTCTCACAATGGCTCCAAGTTTATGCATACATGACAGAAACTCACTGAAGTCCATCCTTTCCTGTATGTCACTTTCACTAACCATGATACGTAAGTCACTGTCATCAAACCACTCACTGTACTCCATGTCCATCTCATCAGGAACTCGCTGTGTCCTTGAGAGGAAATCAAAGAGTCTTGTGTCTCGTTCCACACTGTCAAATCCTTCAAAGTCAGGCTCTGCTTTTTCTTTTTTAGTATTTCTCCTCATCTTTTTTACCATTAGCTTCTTTTTTGCCATCTTCTTGGCTTGGGCTATAAGTAAGAGTGACTTTTTAGATGGCCTCCCTCTCTTTCTCTTAATAACTGGTATATCAATATCATCATCACTATTGTCACCATCACTGTTGTCATCATTGTTGTTGTCTTCAAATCTGATCTTTTTCAATACTTTTTTATTGTTCTTGGTCTCTGCAGGTGGCTCATCATCATCATCATCGTCATCATCATTATTATTGTCGTCATTGCCACTATCACTTTTTTCATCATAATTCACCCTGCTAAGTCCTCTTCTCCCATTCCTGGTCTTGCGTGGTGGTTCGTCATCATTTTCTGTAGCCACCTCCTTTTCTTTTTTGGTCTTCAGAGGTGACTCATCTTCACTAACACTGCCTCCCTTTATCAGAACCCTTTTCTCTCTCTTTGTTTTTGGCAGCGGCTCCTCATCGTCACTCTTACAAGCCGGCTTTTTTGCGGATGGTTTCTCTTTCTTTGTCAACAGCGGTTTGTCATCATCCTCGTCATCATCATAACTGAGTACCATGATATTCTTGTCGTCATTTATTAGTACAAGTGGATCATCTTTTGAAGAGGCATTATTCTTAACAATGGCTTCCTTTGGACTTTTTAATTTCTTGTCATTACTGTCATCTGATTTGAAACTCTTCTGTTTTTTCTCTACTTTTGCAGCAACTTTTCCCTCTTTCAACTTGTGTTTCTCTTCCTTTTCAATTTTCTTACTTTTATCTTCTTTATCAGCCTTATCTTTATCTTCCTTGCAACTTTTGTGGTCTTCCTTGGAATGCACCTCCTCTTTTGTCTCGGCATCTTTCTTCCCTTCTTTGTCAGATTTCTTTTCCTTTACCTCCCTCTCAGGTTTAGATTCTTTGTCTTCTTTAACTCTTGAAAGCAGATCTGGTTGAAACAATTTGTCTTTTTCTTTTTTCGTGTCTTTCTCATCTTTCTTTTTTTTGTCATCTTTGCTGCTACTCCTATGCTTATCCTTATCAGAGTGACTCTTTTCACCCTCATGTTTTTTGTGCTTAGATGAATGTTTGCTGGAGTGGGCATCATGTTTCTTGTCTGTCTTATCACCACTTGTCTTACTGGACTTACTGTCTGATTTAGAACTTGATTTACTGTGATGCTTCTCTGTTTTACTCTCTGACTTGCTGTTGCTGCTGCTGCTGCTGTGTTTGCTGCTCTTCTCACTTTTGCTGCTGGATTTGACTTCACCCTTCTTTTCATTTTTTCCTTCTGATTTACTGCTGGACTTTCCATCACTCTTATCACCATCATGCTTACTGGATGTAACACTGGTATCACTACTATTACCTTCAGACTTGGCTTCCACAGGGCTGCTTGACTTGCTATCTTTTTCGCCACCACCTTCACGCCTGCTCTTGCCCTCAGTGGACTTATCTCCTGAGTGATGGCTTGAACGGTCCTTGTCCTTCTCATTAGAGCTCTTCCCTGAACCAGAGCTGTCTTTGCTAGAGCTGGATGAGGACTGGTGGTGGTGGCTTCGAGAGCGCTCCTTGTCCCCATCGTGGTCTCTGTCCCTCCTGTGGTGCTTCTTGTCCTTGTCTCGATGGGAGTGGTGATCATCCCTGGACTTGGAATGTTTCTTCTCTTTATCTTTACCATGCTTTGAATCTCTATCCTTGTCCTTCTCACGCTCTTTGTGTGAGTCTGATTTACTCCTGTGTTCACTCTTGTGTTTGCTGGATTTCTGAGAACTGTCTGAATAGTGTTTTCCCTCACTATGTGGTTGTTCTGACTTCCCTTTGTTATCTGTGTCACTCATCTCTGAACTTGAGGTTGATAATTCTCCTTCAGATTTTTCAGACTTGGCTTTCTCTTCTGATTCAGATTTATAAGATGAAACGCTGTTCTTTGAAGTTGAGCCTCTGCTTCCTTGTGAATCGTCATCTTGACTTATAAGACTTGCACCTGACACGACAGTTTGGTCATCCTTCTCTGCTCCAATGCTGGAATGTGATGGCGTGGACATGGCAGGAGCATCGAGAAGAGGAGAGTGAGATTCCACAGACTTTGGTTCAGATGCTGAGACTGGAAACTCTTTCAGTGGTTCAGAATCCAAAGAAGACCGAGACACTTCATCTTCCATTGGTTTCTCATCAACCAATGGAGTTGATGTAGCAGATCTTGGTTCTTGTAATTTAGCACTGTCATCTTTTTCTGTGAGGTCGAGAGACTTCCTGCTTCCAGGTGAACCTTTTCCAGACAGTGTTGAAAAGGTCAGACCAGAAGAATTAGAAGAGATGCTATCAAGAGACTGATCATCAAACAGTGGTAATGGAGGCTTAGCAACTGACCCAGGTTTGTTCTCTTCTGTATTGTCTGATAGTGAAAGCTTCTGCACATGAGAGGTAACAGCGTCTGTGTTGTTTTCATCATCAGCTGATGGGAAAGTTTCAAAGCCATCTTGAGCATCTTCATTATCAGGCTGAAATGAAAATAAGATATTAGTTTTATTAAACTATTACTTATCTATATACCAAGCTAAGACTTCCACAATATGAATGGTTACAATTATCATACAATGACAAACAAATTCAAAATTAATCAGATTGATGATTCCTGTTAAAATACCTCCACAAAATCTGCATGTGAGTTTGGAGAGGATTTGTGTTCACTCTCAGGTGATTCCCGAGCTAAGATATCATCCTCCTCTGAAGAAATCACATCTGTTTCCATGGGCAGAAGGCTGGGCTTGATTTCTGGGGCTGTGCTGAGTGGCACAGCAGGAGAGTTCTCTGGGACATTTGTGACTGAGTCTGTGATATCATTATTTTATGGTAATTATTTCCTGCTGTACAATTTCATGCTGTAATCACTTATTATATACATTTTTGACACTTTTTAGTCAAATCATTCTATAGCTATGAAATGACAAAATTATCTTCTATTCATTAATTTCTTGCATGTGCATGAAAATAACTGTTTTGAATGTTAGCAAATGGCAACCATAACTATAAAAGGGCAAATTGATATAACCATAACAAAACTACTAAAGGCAGAAACAAGATGAATACTTTATGTATGAAGAGGGAAATGTGATTATTCACAATGTCGAGATATTTTGAAGCAACAAGTGTACACACATAACAACATACCTTGTCGTTCTCTCTTGGGTTTGTCAATTTGAAGGAAGGAATACACAGTGTCTTCAACATAGGGAAGAATGAGAGGCTTGATCTTTGGGTTGACAACTTGAGTAATGATGGCATCAATACCAGAGTCCAAAATGCCCAAGCTGGAATGTTAATACTTGAATGAATAACAGTGCTGCAGCTCAACTATCACTAAATTAAGTTTGATGTATAATACTGAACACAGTCAATGAAGAACTTGGCCACTGGGGCTAGTTGATGAAATCCCTTTTAATTTATCATTTCAATGTTCTTATTTCCCCTTATAAAACTGGGCAGCTTTTGACTCTACCACAATCACTGCAACTACAGGCATTATCTTCACTCTTTCAATTACTAATACACAATGATGATGCCTTACTAGATTTATAGGGACTTGGACCAGATATCATACTGCACAAGCAAACATCTCACCTGTTGACATGTTTCCGCACACCATCTCGTAGTTGGTTCTTATTGATGTCATTCTTCCACACTATCTTCTCTAGAAATTTGTTCACGTGTCCTTCCACTCGCTGCCTCAAATTTTGGAAGGCTGGCTGAAAATTTAAGAGCTGATTAATACTCTCAATGTACAGTTGGCTCCATAGGTACTTGATCAAGCAGCCTTCATACGTTTATTTCTAGCTAATGCGACCCGTCAACTTCAGGAATTTCTAAAAGATAAATATTAGTAAAGAAAATGCATTATATGTAAATGAAGTCACACCTGCTTTCCTAATTCAATTCCATGTTCCCCTCCCCATCCCAACTCCTTCCTTGTTTCTGCATTTCTCATACCCCCTGCATATCTCCTCCATTTAAGTTAATTAATAGTACCCAAATGAGTAAATAAGTTTTGTGAAGAACACGAAAATCCCTGCACTAAGTTAGATTAGGTGTTATCTTAGTTTAGATTTATTTAGAATTAGGTTTAGTTAGAATGCACCATTGATTTTATATGAAAAATATTATACTGGTGACATATAGCATACTACTGTTACTGCATTCAAACAAAGTCAGCTGATCACAGTGGGAGAGTGATGTGAGTTCCCCTAAACTTTGTAAAATCTCTGGATTTGAAATGATTTTGTGACGGATATGTATGGGTTCAAAATAATGAGAATGAGCAGCTGCAACCGATGAGACAGTTAAGCATTGCCACAGTGAGGTGGGGTGTGAAAGTAAACATTTACCCACTAAACTTGCTGAAAGTAGTCACTAGTACAAGTTGGTACTGCAAAATGGTCTGAGTTGGTTCACCAGGTGGGATGAGTCAATGATAGTGATTAATCTGAGTTGGATGTACACCATTTATGATAATTAATGGATTCTAAAGTACCAATATATTCCTTCTTATGTTTTCAGAATCCTTCATTCTTACTCAATCCCTTCCTTTACCTTACTAATGGCCTTCTCTCACTCACCAGTCCCTGCTGCTTAGTACGAACAGACATTCCGAGCATGTTATGACAACTAATGCCAGACTGATGACAGGTGTACATAAATGACTGCACTCGTACGCAATTACATAAACCATACACAAGAACCTCCCACTGGATCAAAAGAAGGGCCATGCCTCTAAACTAACCACTAAGCCCCGTGTGTGTGAATTTCCTTAACACACAACCACTAAAACAAGCGTCACAACAGAGCTAGTGAAATGGTGACAGAAAACTAGGAGGGTAGCATCTCTTGTCTCCCTTACCTTGGTGTCCACGTCCGCCAAGCACTCCTTTCTGAACTGGTCAAATATCCCCTTGGACTTCAGCTGGCTCACTATTGCCTCCACCAGCCTTGGATCACCCGGGGGCAGCTGCGTCACGGGGATATCCATGGCTAGGGAAGGCTGCTGCACAGTTGCCTTCACCCTCGCTGCCGCCATTAAGGTAAACAAAACACTGCCACCATCACTTTCTTCTTCCATTTTCCTGATACTTTGTTCTCCTGGTGTATTACTGAGGCTGAAGGTTTACTTTTGACACTGTATATTTTTCTGTTTGATTTTCTAGTAAGGTTTTTGTGGTTTGTTGGTTGGTTTGCGTATTTATGTTTCTTTCTTTATAGCATGTCGATATTTTGGTGAGTAATTAGCATTATTATTTTCCTTGTTTTCAGTGGCTGAATATACAAGTCTTTATTAACTACTATATCTTTCCCTGCACACACACACACTCTCTCTCTCTCTCTCTCTCTCTCTCTCTCTCTCTCTCTCTCTCTCTCTCTGAAAGTACTACGGGTCACTGTTCAGCGTAGAGGCTCATATCGCGCTGGAAATATAATCAAGGCAGAACATGTGTACGACTTATTAATGGTCAATCACTGGCAACCCTAATTAGAGCAGAGAATGAGTTACCTGGGAAATGGGAAAGGGACCTCTCCAGGAAAAGCAATAATCTCTATCCTCAAGACGTAATTCATGCCGCCTTTGCGTACGTACTTTACCGACGTGTCACATCCGCCCGCTCTTTGGCAAACATGAAGCGCAACCTGTCTCTGATTCGTATTCAGAAATGCTTTGCTCTTTCAAGGCGACTGCTTTGTAAGGCCTCATAAATGATTAGCGGGGTTTTCAAGAGTGTTTCTCCAGTTAGTAACGTAGAAACCTTGTCAATCTACCACTAGAACCTTGAAAATGCCTTAAGGAAACTCGTACATATTCAAAATAGAGCCTTTTGAAAAGTGGAGGTGAAGCACAGATGTGTTTGCTCTGCCTCTTTCTCGTAATAACAGCTCGGCAGATGTTCCCCCGTCACTCGTCATACCACCCATAAATTTACCTGTCTTCCTCAGGCTCTTCTCTCCTCCACCATTCCAACCAGCACCACAGCCTCTATATCATTCCTCATCACATGTCCGAGAAACATACTACATCACGCAAATACGAAGACATATATCTGTGAAGCTAGGATACATTTGTAGCCGTGAGGGATCGAAGCCACACACACACACACACAGAGAGAGAGAGAGAGAGAGAGAGAGAGAGAGAGAGAGAGAGAGAGAGAGAGAGAGAATCCCTAATCTGGAAAATCAATCTTATATCAGTGTTTAATCACTACTTAATGGGGATTCTTTGTCACTGGTACCAATATCACGTCCCTCCATTGAAAACTTCACAGAAAGACTGAGATACAGATAATGAAGGCGAGATAAATCTTCAACAATGCGAGCGTTGGTGCTATAAGCGAGATATTACACACACACACACACACAC
Source organism: Callinectes sapidus (assembly GCA_020233015.1). Lineage (NCBI taxonomy): Eukaryota > Metazoa > Arthropoda > Malacostraca > Decapoda > Portunidae > Callinectes > Callinectes sapidus. The sequence continues at coordinate 14,339,148 of CM035197.1, forward strand.
ACACGATGACGTTACATGATGCTTTTTTACGGCTTCATTTTCACGTTACACTCGATCCTTCCCTCAAGTGTATACCGAGATAATGAGAGGCTCACAAATTCGTGGACTATTTATTTAATTATTTATTTTTCATTTTTGATCTCCTTAGCCATGTTTTCCCTCTTACGTAACACACACACACACACACACACACACCTCCAAAATAATATTAATGATATATGTCACGTGCAATGGCAAACCTTAGAATGTATTAGGATTGGAAATAAAGATAGCACCATTATCCCATTATCAGATATGGATATTCGTATAATGTTTATACACAAGGATCAATTCAGAGCTCTAACGATTGATTTAATGGGACTCTAAGTCTACATTATAATGGCATGAGGAGAACAAAACGAGAACATCAAAAAAGTTCGTAAACGGCTAATGAAATAATAAAGTTTGATAAGACATCGGTCATACATTTGAATTGGGGCACAAATAAAAAAAAAAGTAGACAAAAAGCGGGGCACTTTTCTATATATTAAAATACAGATAAGATGCAGACTCCAATGTCATCATCAAAGACGTCTTGAACTGCTTGGACGAATACGAAGAAAGAAGCTTCTCCATCCCGCAAACCGCAGACAAGAATGGGGAAATCAGAAGTTATATGATACTAAAGGTATCAATATGACGGACCTTGGTGAGATCACTGATGATTACGCAAGAATTCTTTATCACCACCACCACCACCACCACCACCACCAACAACAACAACAACAAGAAAATTACAGAAACCAACATATGGGAGCACTGAGATAGAAACACGTGTCCTCCTATTAGTTAGGATGAAGATTTACGTTATGTTCACACGCAGGTCAATACTCAGCAGCCACTGTAGCTATAGGAGACGGCTCAGGCTAACAATTGTTCAGCAAGACACTGTCAGCTCTACTCTAATTTAGAATCTCGTGAGAAACTGTAATGAATCAGACAAGGAGAGTTTTATGCAGTCAAAACATATACCGTGACTGTCCAGAAAACACAAGAAAAAGAGAGATGGAAGTGGCAGAGATGAGAATGGTGAGGTAGATATTTTTGAGTGACGAAGAGGGAAATGATCAGCCAAGGTGACACAAGTGGGGAAAAAAGGTGCAACAAAGATGATTTCAGTGATATGGATATTCAAGAAAAATGAAGTTACAAAAGGAGGGAGTAAAGAGAAAGAGGGAGGCCACGAAGACGATGGTATGATTGTAGACGGGATGAAAGAGGGACAGACTAAAGGGGAGAGGAAGCCTTAGATAGGAAAGTGTGGGGGTGAGATTCATAAGAACCCAGTATAGATATGGAAAAGTGAGAGGAGAAGATGGAGAAGAAAGTATGTGTATGTACTGTAATGTGTGTGTATGCTCTCAGTGACAGAAAGCTGAGAGGTAGCGCCAGCTGTCCACCAGAAAGTTGTGAGAATTAATCGTATGTGTTTATTATTATTATTATTATTATTATTATTATTATTATTATTATTATTATTATTATTATTATTATTATTATTATTATTATTATTATCATTATTATTATTATTGTCATCATCATCATCATCATCATCATCGTTGTTAAATGTGTATAAAAGCTAACCTTAAAACAAAACCGTTCTTCGAATATTCTGTATCGATCATGCATGATAGAACACCAAAAGCTGTAAGGTAGACTAAAATAGCTTACCCCTCAGATCTGATTAAGTTAGACTTATTTCTATTAATTTGTTTTTTAGATTAATATCCGGTTTTCTGAGAGCTGATTTTCTTTCTAGGATAATAACATAATCATGCAATTTATGAGATATGTATTTCCTACCCTACACACTTTAACTTTACTTGTATTAATGACATTGCGTAACAGAAAAAAAATATATACACATAAGAAAGGATCATAATTGACGTCTGACATTATCACTAAACACCAAACGCGCTAGCTCAATACACCATGAGGTTTAAAACATATCCAAACACACCCAAAATATGCTTAATACATCCAAGACATACTAAATACATCCAAAAACACACAGAACACGATTAATGCATCTAAAACACACATGTAGCATAGAAGAAGGTTTTAAGACATAATATCCCTTTCTTTTTGGGTAACTCTTTCTGATTTGCAAGCTAACTAGCAACAAAATGGACCTTTTTTTCACTCTTCCTCTTGCCCTTGTCAAGTTTTACCCTCTAATCAAGTAAATAGTTACATATGAGAAGGAATACAAGGAAATAAACGGTATAATTTTAACGAGTATTTCCCTCCGATCGGTGAAAAAGTCTGTGGTCTATGGTCGGGCGATCATCATGCCTCCCACAGTGGCCACACTCCTGCCCCTGGAAGCCGTCGTACAGCTTTCCCCCTCCCTGGTGCAGTAGCCCAGCCTTAGTCTCTCTGCAAAAGCACGCCGTCTGCCCGGGGCTGCTGTTGGGAGGCGGCCACCGCCTGGTAGGCAGTGGCGGCGGCGTACCAGGTAGCCTGGCTGCTTCTTCCTCCCCTCGAGCTGCTGGTGGATCCGGCGGGCTTGCTTGGTGTCGGCACGTCTGACACGCTCCTTCACCTGTCTCCGGCTGAGAGGGACGGGCCGTGTCACCTGTTACCTCTCTGCGGCTCGCCTGGCGGCTGTGTCGGCGGCCTCGTTGCTCTGGATGCCCACATGGCTGGCTATCCAGTTGAATCTCGCCCGCTGCCCCTGTGCAGCGAGACTCTGCAGGCTACCCAGGGTGGCGGTGACGAGGCCCACGTTGTTATTGGGATGGCGCTACTGGAGGACCTGCAGCCCCACTGCCCCCCTGGAGTCAGTGTGCAGCACAACGGTGGCCTCCTCACGGTGCTGGGCGTGCTCCCGGCCCAGTTGGATGGCCACCAGCTCCGTGTGCAGCGTGGAGCAGCACCAATGATCATCCATCAGCTGGCTAGTCACGGGGAACAGCAGCAGCGGTGGAGGAGGCGCTGGGGAGAGAGGAGAGGCAAATTAATATTGTTCATCAGTTAAATACATTCCCTTCATTCGGTTACAACACAAGAAATGAAGGAAAGAAGATGCTGCAACAAGACATCACATCTGTATGTGGCAGGTCTGTAGCAAACATTTCTACCTATTATCTATGCCCTGCCTATTGATTAAGCACACACACACACACACACACACACACACACACACACACACACACACACACACACACACCTCAAAATACCCCAAAAAAATCACTTCACAATGCTAGATATGGAGAGCCAATATAACAGTGTTACAGCACCACACACACACACACATTAAGCACACACACACACACACACACACACACACACACACACACACACACACACACACACACCTCAAAATACCCGAAAAAAATCACTTCACAATGCTAGATATGGAGAGCCAATATAACAGTACTACAGCACCACACACACACACACACACACACACACACACACACACACACACACACACGGTAAGCATACAGTAACTCATGCTATATATGGCATATAAGTCAGGAAGGCAATGGGGCAGGGAGGCGCCCGCTGCCCTATGACGTCACAGCTGATGACGTCACAGCTGATGACGTCACGGCTGATGACGTCACAGGTGCTCTATATTTACGTAGCGTAAACCATTTTAAAAATGACCCCTCGATAAAACGATGTCAGATCAAACTAATGTATCTGTTCCGACGTGATAAATAGGATAACTAATTCCCAAAGTATAAACACACTCCTAACAACAGTAATTCTAAAAAAATTCTACGGGAAAAAAACGTGTTTTATATAAATATGACCCTTTTAAACACTCGTTAAATATCCATTAACTACCACTTCAAAGGAACCAAAACCCATTTCAAAACAATTGATTAGTTATTCTTAATTATTTTAAACACTTTAGAGTGAGTTAGAGGCATAAATAAAGTATTGACAGGCTGATAAATAAGTTATCAATGTAACTTTGACACCGCTAAATAACACTTTTCCTCTCCACTCATTTTACTGAAATTTAGGCATAAAACATCATTGTATATGGACTACCTTTTGCAAATAATAACAACTTGATACAGCCTTAAATAAAAAAGGGCATTGGGCGTTCCAAGAAATTTAGCGCAAAAATCCCCTCTTATTTACCACCCTAATAACGCCAACCACAGCTATCTCCACCCCTTACACGCACGGAAATGACTTGAAACTCACCGCAGTATTCACAGAAAGCGTTAAATTTGACTATTGATCCCAAATAAACAGTCTAGAAACGAAAAAAATATCCTGATAAATGAGCCGGCTGGCGGAGGCCCCGTGGTGGGGTACGGCCCCCCTCCTATCTCACTCCCACCTTCATTAAACTTAAACTTGACCACGAAAGCTATGTCTGAATGGCTCATATGAAAGCTTAATACCATTGCTGCATACTGTGGGAAGATGAGCCTGTAATGATTGACAGATATTGACAGATATGGCTTAAAATGACCGATGAAATAAGAATCCAAGATGGCGCCACGGGTGTTGGGTGGTGACTCACCTTACATAAACCTTGATACACGGCTGGTCACTTGAATCCTACAGTATTTCAGGTAAAGATCGTCTTAATGCGCCACTACAGCGGCAAAAACATCGTGAAATACCGCTATTTACTTTAAACAGAGGGTTTTTCAGGTAGAAATCGCCCGTATCCGCTCAAGCAGAGGCTTTTCAATAGGTTAGACGCAGCGCATCTCCCCGCACCTTACCCCAGGACACACTGACTCGCCTCCATCCCGCCGGACACCACACACACACCCAACCCATCCTCATGCATGGCTAGCCTGGAACTAGCATAGTATTATTTTAACAGCTGCCAAAAAGTGGTTGTATTTTTCCATGTTTCTCTTGACGCAGCTAAGAAATCGAGTAGGTTATATGCAAAGAACTAGATAGACTGTAGATAAAGATGTATATAACCCCATAAACGCCAGAAATAACCTGATTAGCGAAAGAAAACACCCGTAAAATAAGTGGAAGGAACAAAGCCGACCGTAAGTCATGTCTAGCCCCACTGGGAGCAAAAAGTAGTGGTATTTTTCAATGGTTCTCTTGACATAGCTAAGAAATCGAGTGGGTAATATGCAAAGAACATAGATAGATAATAGATAAACACGTATATAACCCCATAAATGTCAAACTAAAGCGAATCAGCGAAAGAAACGCGAAAATTAACGGAGAAACAAGGCCGACCGTAAGTGATGTTTACCCGTACTCGGAGCAAAAAGTAGTCGTATTTTTCCATGTTTCTCTTGCCACAGCTGAGAAATCGAGTAGATAATATGCAAGGAACATAGATAGACAATAGATGAACATGTGTATAACCCATTAAACGTCAAACTAAAGCGAATTAGCGAAAGAAAAACACGCAAGTTAATGGGGAAACAAGGACGACCGAACCATGTTTACCCGCACTTGGAACAAAAATTAGTTGTATTTTTCCATAGTTCTCTTGACACAGCTATGAAATCGAGTAGGTTGTATGCAAAGAGCATAGATAGACAATAGATAAACATGTATATAACTCCATAAACGCCGCAAATAAACCTGATTATCGAAAGAAAACACACGTAAAATGAGTGGAAGGAACAAGGCCGACCGTAAGTCATGTTTACTCCCTCTCGGAGCAAAAAGTAGTGGTATTTTTCAATGGTTCTCTTGACACAGCTGAGAAATCGAGTAGGTTATATTCAAAGAACAGAATACATTCATAGAGGCTCTGGACAAGGAAAGGGAAGGATTGACATATTGAAAGTTGATATATCATCCTTTCCTTATTATAAAACTTTTCCTTTGGTATGGTTAGATGTAAACATTATTTGCTTAACGTTAGTAGATCAGTGAATGCCATTTGCAGATTATAAATAAGGAACCAGACTTTAATTTGTGATTTGGAAAGATTTTACGCACTATTAAAGAATACGAGAGTAGGTTTAGTAAGGTCGGTGGCTTTTAAAACTTTACTGAGTACTCTGCGAACACGCTCGACGACACGTGA
>CM035197.1:14368890-14386856 GCA_020233015.1 Callinectes sapidus
CCTCGTCTCTCTCTCTCTCTCTCTCTCTCTCTCTCTCTCTCTCTCTCTCTCTCTCTCTCTCTCTCTCTCCTTCTCCCTCTCCCTCTCCCTCTCCCTCTCCCTCTATTTTCCCTTCTTCCTCCTCTCTTTTCTTCTTCTTCTTATCATCCCCTTTTCTTCTCTTCTCTTATTTCCACTTTATTTATCTCTTCTCTCCTTTTCTCTTCTTTCTTTTCTCTTTACTCCTCTCTTCTCCTTTTACTTTTTTCTTCATCTTCTCTCCTCTCCTTTCCTTTCCTTTCCTTTCCTTTCCTTACTTTTCCTTTCCTCTCCTCTCCTCTCCTCTCCTCTCCTCTCCCTTCTCATATTTTTACCACTGATCCACAGACTCAGTCATGCTGATACTTGCCTTCATTCCTCAAGTGACCTCAGCAGGAATTACATGACTCACCAGAAAACCAAACAAACCACTTCCTTCTTACCATTGTGTAATTTCTAAGTTGGGAAGGAGGAACTTTCTCTGATATTGTTTATTACCAATTACATTCTTCTCATGATATTTTGTATAGGAATGGTTGGAGTGTATAATTTTGTTCTCTTCCTTCAGGTACATGCTGGCAAATAGGGAACAATTACCATGATGGAACTGAGCCATAGTCTCACCTTGAATGAGGAGGCTCTTGCCCAGCTCCCTCCAGCCAAGAGGCCAATATTTGTGTTTGAATGGCTTCGCTTTCTGGACAAGGTTTTGGAGGCTGCTCACAAGGTCAGTCTGCAGGATAGCTGATGTATGTGTGTGTGTGTTTGTATGCTGTAGTGGAGGTGTGGCACATGAACCTATCACAACATGGTTCTAAGTTTGATGATATGACAGCTTTTGTGTATTTGGTTCCAATTTATTTTTTGATTGTTGTTGTGGTCAGGGGATAAACACTTTACTTCAGCCTTTCCTAATGTCCATTTTCTTCACAATCATGTGTCTCTGATTCTTATCTTTTCCCTTTTCAAAATGTGTATTCATCTCTCTCATCACAAGTTTTGATAATGGAATAGCTTAGTATGTGAATGTGATGCACTTTATTGACATTAACACTTGGTAGTTGTTGATCACACTGGTTTCTTATCTCCAGTCTGATATCAAGGAATGCCAGAAGCAACTAGTGGCACAGCTGGTGGGGCAGATGAACGAGTCCCCTGGGCCACCAACACGTAAGCTGGTGGCACGGTGCCTGGCGACCTTGTTCAGTGTGGGGGACACTTTTCTCCTCTTTGACACCATCAACAAATGCAATGATGTCCTCAAGAATAAAGATGACTCACCAAGCTATCTGCCAACCAGACTGTAAGTTGTCCTGAGTTCATAAGAGATTGAACGTTTAATCTCTGTAAACTGCTTTGTTGTTTTATTAAGTAGATGTAGTGAATTTACAGTAATCTTTTATAATGAAGGAATTTGAAAATGTAATCCAATGTTTATGGCAGAAATGAATACAAGAGAAGAAATATTTTGACTTTGAAAAGTGACTGAGACTGATAAACTGTCAACTCTGTAAGGGAAAATAAGGATATCAGTTAGAATGGTGATGGTGATAATGATATGAGATTATGAATATCTAAAAGAAACTATGGAATAGCTGCTGAAGTTTCTAAGATTTAATGATGATTAATTACATTGATTTTTACATTATCTTTATCCTGCATCACCACTAATATATGTGTACATGTACAGTGCTGCGGTGACCTGTATTGGTGCTATGTATGAGAAGCTGGGACGCATGATGGGGCGGTCATATGAGGAGACCGTGCAGATCCTCATCAAGGCACTGAGGAATGCGGAGTCCCAGCTGAGGATAGAGATCATGATGACCTTGGAGAAAATCACAGCAGGCATGGGCACTGCAGCAGGCAATGTACACAAGGACATTTACAAGGCTGCCAAGATGGGCCTCACCGATCGGGCTCTTCCTGTCAGATGTGCCTCTGCTCTGGTGAGTTATGCTATGGGACTGTTGTGTGTGTGTGTGTGTGTGTGTGGGTCCTCATCAATCCATTTATCTGTTGATGTATAACAAGTGGTAATAATTTTTTTGTGCTTCATCTCTTAACTGTCTGTGTGGCAGCTAGCACTAACATCCTCATGATGAGTTTCAGTGTTGCTGTGTGTCATAGTGTTACTGGTTGTGATCTGTGTGTATTTGACTATTTGTTCTATCTGGTGATTTCCAAAAAAGATTAATAGCAACAATTATATACAAATACATGCTCTTTTGTGATTACTGTTGTCATTGTCTGGTAATCTAATATTAATTGGAATCAATCTCTTAAAATGTATGTTTTCCCTCTTTACAATTTTATCCAAGTGACCACCATTACTCTGACATCTCGAAATATGTTTTTCTTTCATTCACTCACTTTATGTAAAGTTTGCCTCATTATCATAAAATATTTTTAGACTTCATTTATCAGTTCCTTTTTCCTGTTTTATGTACAAAATATAGTTTTCAAAATGTGCTCATAGTTGTTCAATTTCTTCTTTATTGCATATGTTTTTTATCACTTGTGTAATACATCCTGAACTGAAATAAAGTTCTTAGACATTTTTGTTAGGATTGAATAGTTTAATGAAATAGTATATGTTTGAATTTCTGTAGAACTATAAATACTTTTTTCCCAACAGTGCTTAATGGAAATGACCAAACATGCACCATTCATGTACACAACAGAGATTGAAAACCTCTCTCAGTTATGTTACCGTGCATTTGACAACAGTAATTATGATGTTCGGTGCACTGTGGCCAAGCTGCTGGGATTTGTACTGGCAACAACTCAGAATCCACCCAAAGAGTTTATAAAAGGTGAGTTGTAGCTCTACCCACTTTGATAAACAGGATAAGATTTTGTAATATTTGTGATGTGCAAAAGACAGTCTTTATGTGTGGATGCATTGTGATATTACTACTCAATATTGCTCATTTGTGTACATTTTCAAGTGGGATGTTGATTTGACATTTTTGTTGGGTCATTTTTTAGGTGTATTTTGTTTAACCAACCTTTAAAAAAATGATATATCAGGGAACAGCAAAGGAGGACCTGTGAAGCTGATGTCACTTGATGAGGCACTGACAGTCTTGCTGACTGGATTTTTAAGAGGTGGAAACAGCTTCCTAAAGGGGACTGGGGAGATGATCAAAGGCTCATCCTCAGTGTCACGTGAAGTTAGAGTAGGCATAACACAGGTCAGTATATGACTCTCTCTCTCTCTCTTTGTCTCTTAGAATAACAGTGAAAATGTATGTGTATTAGAAGTACAGTACATCTGTGTGTGGAAGTAGAGTGAAGTGTGGATTACTGTTGTGAAATGTATGAAGAGGAACACATTTTGAATATATAAAGAGTAAAAACTTTTTAAGAAGTGAATATAAGTGAAATTAATGATAGGATAGAAAAGGAAGACCATTACTAGGGATAGGGTAAAGGAGTGTATGTGTGTAAAAAGTTTTAGTGTAGCTCAAGCACTTGAACTAGTTAGAATGGCAGAGATAGAGGCTCTCTCACTATGGTCATTCCCTTGGAGTATATTTCTTAAGGGAATGAAGCATTAGAGAGATGGATAGGATGATTATTTTGATATTATCCACAAGGATTCAGACTAATATGGCAAGGACAGTGTTTATCATGGTAGTGTATTTTTAGGTAAGCACTTTGATTAATAGACCAGGTTGTCTGTGCCACAATAGAGCAAAAGTAGTTAGTAGTAGAACTAATATAGATATAATACACCATCTTCCTATGTTTTTTTGCAAAGGTCTACAATGTGGTAACTCAAAAATCCTTACTTTTGTAGGCATATGTGATATTTGTGCAAGAGATGGGAGCGTTATGGTTGGAGCGTCATGTGTCCACTCTGCTGGCCCACCTGATGGAACTGGTGGCCAGCCCAAAGGCCATCACATCCCATGTAGAGGCTGTCTACTCACGCAAGTGTGTCAACTTTATCTTGCGAGCCACAATGGGACGCATGATTGGAGAGAAAGCACAAGCAGCAGCCTGTAAAGAAATCACACAGTTGATTATCAAGCAGATGAATACTGTTGGTAAGTTTCTTATGTTCAGCTACATTGTATTGAAAATTTCAGTTTTCAGTTGTCATTTTCAGTGTTTTGAAAAGCCAAGAAAGAGTGTACTAATATATACACTCAAGTAGAGCCCACACAATGAGAAAGATGGATATGAATAATTAATGAAAAAAGGTGGAAATTTAATTGATGAACAGAACACTGTAGATAGTAAAGCAAAACAACAGGTAGGGTAATGTGTGTTCACTTTTGCTTTTATTTATAAGTGGCAATTTCATCAATCTCATCTTGAATTACATTACTTAAAGAATATTATTAGTGGCTTTTTATCTTGTTTTAGGACAGAAACATCCAATTAAAAGGATATACATAATTAGAAATTTTTATGTAATTATCTCTTTCCTGAAATTTGATTCCCAGTGAAAATCATCCACTTAATGTCTTCATGTAATTGTGTTTGCTCTGTTCATGTATGCTTGCTTTCTTTTTTGTTTTCTTTGCTTGTGATTAATATTTTTTAAAATTATGAGTGATTACTGCGCTTTCAGATGTTAGCGGTGAGGGAACCAAGGATGGAGGAGAAGGAGGACAGCATGTATTAGTGTGTTTGCTGCAAGAACTTGGCTGTCTTATGGAGTCACTCAGCACTACATCATCTACAATAATTCTTGACACACATCTTAGTGAGTGCATTTCATAGTGTTTAAGACAATTTCAAATTTTGTTCATATGACAACTTCATGTAGCAACTTTTGAGGGTAAAATACAGGTGCCAGGTAATATAGTATTCTTTGCTTCAGACAAATTGTACATTTATACATGTGGCAATATTTGATGGTAACAGAGAGTGCCACAAAATACAGAGTATTTATTAGGTCAAGACTTGTACAGTGTATATGACAATTCACTGTGTCTTTAGGATAATGGAGCGGTATGTATCAGCAAATGAAGTAGATGAATTTGGTAGACTGATAGAATAATGGTATGCCATGAGTATGGCTACTGATATGGTTGGGAATCATTGTTATAGTCTAAGAAAATTTAATCACTATTGTTGAAATATAATTATCTAGAAATTCTACTCAATGAAACCTCAACATTCTTCAACCATTAAAAAATAAATAGATGAAGATTTTATCAATAAATTCACAAAAATTTAATGACCTGAGGCACTTGATAGTTGTTGTGTATTCAACTTTCATCTTCCTACAGTAGATTGAGAACTCATCATGTATGACTACAGCATTTTGAAATAAGGGAAGAGTATACCATGCTGACTTTGTTATTTATATTTGTTTTGTAAGTTCTTTTTGCAAATTATGTAACATGTGATTGCACTCCTCAGATTTAGTGGATGCAGTGGTGGCTGTGTTGCTTCACCCAAGCAGTGCTGCACGGCTGAATGCTTCCTGGTGCCTTCGCTGCATCTGCCTTGCGCTTCCCTCCCAGCTCCACCCTCTCATCACCCGCTGCTGTGACCGCCTCGATGCCCTCAAGTCTTCCCCTGAAGCCATTGCTGGCTACAGGTGTGTTAAGTTTGTGTTTGCTTGCTAAGTTCTGCTCTGCATATTGCAATTTCCTTAAAGGTATGGTTTCCTTGTTATTTATACATACTAGTCCTTCAACTCAACTCCATTTGTTTCTCTCTCTCTCTCTCTCTCTCTCTCTCTCTCTCTCTCTCTCTCTCTCTCTCTCTCTCTCTCTCTCTCTCTCTCTCTCTCTCTCTCTAAGTACACTATTTATAAGTAATTTAATCCACATAAAGTATCAATAAACTTAGAATATGATCTCTGAATTAAGGAATCAGTCATCTCAACCTGTAGCTCATAAGATAGTTTATGAAAACAGTTGAAAGAATAAGCTTTTCAGGTTTATTTGTCAGTGTTGAAACTTAACTGTACTGATATTTAATTACCTGTTATTCCCTCCATTAGTTGTGTTGTGTCGGCTCTTGTTGGATGTGTCCAGAAAACCCCCCTTGGGATCCCTCACATGCGGGGAAAGGTTCTCTTCAACATAGCTGAAGAGCTCCTCCGATCAGCCAGCCAAAACTCTCGACTGTCTCTTCACAGAACTCAGGCTGGATGGCTCATCATTGGCTCTATCATGACCTTGGGTAGGCTATTCTTGTGTGTAGAGTGAGTGTATTACCCATCAGAAGGCTTATGAACCTGGTGGTTTCCTTCCTTTTGTTCTCTTCATACTTCCACCTTGCCTCAAACTGTCCATCACCATCTTTTGATTCTTCCTGCATTCCTACATTCATTCTGTTGTTAAAAATGTTTTTCTTTTTACATTTTTCTTGGCTTTGGTTGGTGTTCTTACATAGGAAAAAATAAATATGACTTTATGTTGGAAGCACTTAGTAGAAGACTAACAGAAAGACCAAAAAGTATCTGAAAACATCGTGTGAAGGGAAAAAAGGATAAGGAAAACTAAGGAGACTAAATGATGGTGATTATGATGACAGTAATGCTTTACATCCAGTATTTTTTTTATATACACGCCCTAACTAAGAAGAAGAAAAAGGAAAACTTAGTGAATGTTATTCAGAGATAGAGAGAGAGAGAGAGAGAGAGAGAGAGAGAGAGAGAGAGAGAGAGAGAGAGAGAGAGAGAGAGAGAAAACTGGAATATTGTAGTCTCCTTATATTCTTATATTCCAATGTACTGGTATGTTTCAGGTGTGGGTGTTGTGCGAGGTTTGCTGCCACGCATGTTACTCCTTTGGAAGAATTCTTTCCCCCGGTCCAGTAAAGAGATTGAAAGTGAAAAGGCTCGGGGAGATGCTTTCACGTGGCAGGTAAGATAGAGCTTTGTATCCTCAAACTGTGATTTGTTGTGTTTACATGATTGAAGCAGTAGTTGAGTAAGGGATTTTCCAGGATAAGTAAAAATGGTCATTAGAATATGATTCATTATCTATGTGGCTTTTGAAATTATTCCTTATGGAAGTCTAAGATATTTGATCATTTGAGAATATGGCACAAAGGAGGACTAAACCACTGAATTTTTGAAAGATCAAATTTTTACTTTTGTGGAAAAAAAATTTGGTACATAATATATTCTATCAGTAATACACATGTTTTATTAGTCTATGTTTATTTTTAGGTTACTTTGGAGGGTAGAGCTGGAGCTTTAGCCTCCATGCACAGCTTCCTTCTTCACTGCTCTGAACTGGCAGCTGAAGACACAGTTCGAAGGCTTCTCCTGCCCATAGAAGCTGCTCTCCTTATGTTGTCTTGGTAAAGACTGTCATATTTAATCCTTGTATGGTTTGATGATGTCTAATGATGAGTTCAACAATTATTTCACATTATGGTATTACAGTAAAGTACTTTGTTGATAAATTTTTATCAGGTTATAGCTAAAAGCATGTGGTAAATTTTTATCCTTAGATATTGCTCTCCTGATGTCCTTTCCTTTTTCATTAGTATATCATCTTACATATCAGTTGAAACTCATTGGTAATAATAATGTCTCTGAAGGATGCTTGCTTCAGTGGATAGTCATTCCATTCATTGTGTTCCTGCAGCATTGCACACATTGTGAAGCAGTATGGACAGCACCTCAAGGCGTCCACTGCCATGGTGCGGCTCCGCCTCTATGAAGTCTTAGCTCTTCTGCCGCCTCAGTCTTTTGAAAGTAAGTAATGTAGTAGATCTGTGTTTCATTTTTATTTAAATACTAGTTAAAATGTGATAGTATTATTCAAGTTTAACACCACCGTAATGTGTAACTAAATAAGATTAATTGTCCAGAGAACATGATGTGTGTACATAAATTGTAGAAGAGCTCCACAAATATGATAATGAGAACAATGATGAGTATTATTCTATTACTGTCTTTTTAGGTCACTACACAAGTATTCTGAAATTGTTGGTGAGCGAATTCACCCTCGCCGAGAGTGGTGCCAACACCACCACCTCACTCCTGCGTAGTATGTGCCATGCTGACGACTCTGTCATTCTGGGCACCTGGCTACACCACACCCACCACAAGGCCATTGAAGACCAGGTAGACATACTTATTTGTTTTTTTGTTTCCTTCATACATGACTCACAGCCAAGCTGATTATTATAATCTCATTATTTATTTATCACATGAATGACTGTGTCTATATATAGTAATGCATACTACATGCAGTATACATATGTATTATGAATATGCAGCAAGAAAAGCTTCAAATATATGAATTTAAAAGAAATCAAGTTAATTTATCTTGAGTTTCTGTATATAGTATTCATCTTTGAGAATAATTCTACATATGTTTCTTCTAATGCTGTACATTATCTTCACAGCTACAACCAAACAGTGCAAGTGGGTCTGGAGCATTGGAGCATGACCCAACCTATCTGTATCGACCACTGCCAGAGGGTGAGGCCATTGCTGGTCCCCTTCCCTTAGGTGTGGCTGTTATAGATGCCTCAGTGGTTCTCTTTGGACAGATGTTTCCACTGGTGGCAAATAAACATCGCCTCAAGGTGGGTGATGTGAGGGGTTACTTGCAAGTGTAGGTTTTTATGCCCTCTGCTCGTGGATGATGTCACAGTTGATAGGAAGTGATAAAAATGCTGATTATCTTGTAAATATTTGTGGATGATGCCTTTCTTTTTCTGTGGCAGATGTTGAATTTGTTTGGGGACATGATTCGAGCTGCCAAAAGCCAGCGTCAAGAGGCTGTACAGATGAACATTTTTACCGCTGTGCTGAGTGCCCTGAAGATCCTCAGTGATAACAAGGCTTCATTTGGTCAAGATGATGTTAAGAAAGCTGCAACTGCTCTTCTTCTGGTGAGTATTCAAGGTGATATATAGTACATGCATTTGTCTTCTCCTGTGTTTTGGTGTCTTATCCTTATTAATTTCAACTGTCTTTACTGGAGATTATTATTTTCTTTATTATTTATTTTATTCTTTATTTTCAGGGAGGCTTGATACACCCTAACTCAACACTACGCTGTGCATCGGGGGAAGCTATTGGACGCATGGCTCAGGTGGTTGGGGATCCACGTTTTGTTGCAGAACTGGCCCAGAATAGTTTTGACAAGCTGAAGAGTGCACGTGATGCCGTGAGCCGCACGGGGCACTCCCTGGCACTGGGCTGCCTTCATCGCTATGTTGGAGGCATGGGGTCAGGCCAGCACCTTAGCACCTCCATCAGTATCCTGCTTGCTTTGGCCAAGGACACAACCTCTCCTGTGGTTCAGGTACTCGGCACCACTTTTTGTAAAGGGAGATATATGCAAAATAACGTTCTTAAAGTTTTTGTGTATGTTTTTTCCAAGTTATTAATATAGTTGTTGATTTGCTGGTACACTTAATGTTATCTCCTCTTGAGTATATTGCATATAACCTGTACCGCTTTTTTTTTTTTTTTTTTTGTAAGGTATGGGCCCTTCATGCTCTGTCCCTGATTGCTGACTCCGGAGGGCCTATGTTCCGCTCCTATGTTGAGCCATCCCTTGCTCTGCTGCTGGAACTTCTGCTGTCTGTTCCTCTTCACACGGCAGAAGTTCACCAGTGCATAGGAAAGTGTCTTCAGGCTCTCATCACTACTGTGGGTCCTGAGCTGCAAGGTGAGATAGATAGAAACACTTAGTGTGTTTTGAGTACAAGTCACTACAAGTGCAGATAACTGAATCACTTTGATCATGATTATCAATCAGTGAAAGAAATTTGCATTCTGCCAGGATATAGAAGAATTTCACTTTGAAGTGATACAGATAGTGGTACAGTTCAATTTTAAACTTTTTTCAGGTGTGTTTGATAAATGTTTTGATGTTTGGTAATCCCAGTTTTGTTTGATGTATGTTATGTATGTACTTGGCCATTTAGGTCCAAGTGATACTTAGCCCAAATAATACACAAGTGTGTATGTGTGTGTGTGTGTGTGTATGTGTAAGTTAAATACAATCCAATTACAGAGCCTTAGTTAGTCTGTCTCCTTCAACACCAGGTACAAACAGTAGTGTGGTGATGGTGCGGTGGTCCCTGCTGTGTGGTTGTGGGCTGGTGCAGGAACACCCAGAGCCGCTGGTGCAGGCTGAGGCTATTGCATGTCTGCAGCAGATGCACATGTTTGCTCCCAGACATGTCAATCTGTCCTCCTTAGTTCCCATGCTTGTGGTCAGTCCCTGTTAATTCAGTCTTCTTTTATTGAATACTGCACAGATAATGATGTTGATGGAGATAGAAATGAATGGGTCTAAATGGTAGTTATCAGTGATAAATGAAGTTAAGGATTTACTATTTCCAGCTAATTTTACTTGACAGAAAAAACTGAGCTGTAATCATCTGCTGCTGCGGCGCGCTGCTGTATCGTGTCTGAGGCAGTTGTCACAGCGAGAGGCCTGGGAAGTGTGTGAACATGCACTTAATCTTGCTCAAAGTAGTGAAGAACAGGATCAAGGTAATCATATTATATATACTTGGATAAAGTGCATATGGTATTATATTAAGTTGTAATATGGAGCAACAATATTTATACACTGCATTTCTTCTTAGTTGCCATGACAGTTTACATAATATACTAGTAAGCATACATAAAAATTTCTCTCACTTGGAATTGGTGGTTAGGCATTTGATGCTGCTTGTCAAGTTATTGAATTGTTGCTGCTCTGTTAAGAATTCCTCTTTGAGAGATGTTCTGAGCGAGGATTTGTTGCCATATATTGTAAGAGTGAAAATTCTATTCTTAAATGCTATGTTGATGGTTACTGGGTTATCATGGGAGATTTTTCTTGTTAAAACTATCATTAGAATTTTTAAAACATTTTGAAAACATCAGTAGCTTCCACTAGAGCTTGTTAGATATAAAATACAACAGACACTGAAACTTTTAAAAATAATATAAATATATATATTTCTCTCTCTCTCTCTCTCTCTCTCTCTCTCTCTCTCTCTCTCTCTCTCTCTCTCTCTCTCTCTCTCTCTCTCTCTCTCTCTCTCTCCCTCCCCCTCCATAGGGCTAGCAATGACAGAGACAGGTCTGCCTGGTCTATTATTTGGACTGCTGGACACTGAGACAGACTGTGTTTTGGTGCGCCATGTACACCACACCCTCACCTCCATGCTGCAGGCGCTGGCCACCTCCCACCTCACCCTGTGGCTCACTCTGTGTCAAGAAGTTCTCACCAACACAGTGGGTTAGTAAAGACAAAGAAATATTTCATGTGATTTGTGTTCTACTGTATCAAATATTTGCTTTCTTTATGTATTATTCAGTTGATACAAGGGAGTTCTTTTCTAGAGTCTGTCTTTTTGCATCTTACGAGGGATGGTGTCCAAGAAAAATAAAGTTGTTTTTTTGTTCTGTGTGAGACGATGTGTGTGTGTTCCAGAAAGAACTTGAAGCTCATATAACCTGATCTGTTCGTAATGTTCAGATGTTTCACACATTACATGCCCTCCCATTTTGTATGATAGTATTTCAGTGAGAGGTTTTCTTGATACTTGCAGAGAGCAGCACTAATGATGGTAATGGTGAGATGGGAGAGGAGATTGCTGATGATGACATGGTTCAGATTCACACTGGAGGAGACCCTGATCCCCATCCTACCATTCCTCCTCGATGGACCACCAGGGTGTTTGCTGCTCAGTGCATTGCTAAGATTATCCAGGAGTGTGAAAATAGTCGAGCTCACTTTGACCTTGCTCTGGCCCGGGAAATGCAGGCCACCAAGCTTAAAGGTATGCCTTGTGGTTTCTTTTATACTTGAAGTAGTGAGAGAGATATCAGAATGCAAATGGCTCAGGATTGCTTGAGACCGCCCCTATATTGGTTTTTGTGGAAGTTCATAACTAGAATATTTGTAAGGTGGGGAGTGTCTGTATTAAGATTGATATGATTATTTGAGATTAGAAATCACAAGAGCACTTTTTTTCATGTAAGACAGCTACTGGCTAAGGACAACTAAAATATCAGGAAGAAAAGGCCTGCTGAAAGGCTAATATATGATTCCTTCCAGGAGACTACTTGGTGTTACATTTGAGTGAGGTTGTCCGTATGGGCTTCATGGGAGCCACCAGTGATAGTGATGAGCTGCGTCTGGAAGGCCTTCACATCCTGCACCTCATCATAGACAGATTTTCCCATGTTCCTGAACCTGAGTTCCCTGGCCATGTGATACTAGAGCAGTACCAAGCACAGGTGATGACATAAGTATATAATACAGGCTGTCATTGATGGAGAAATGTGTATCTATGGTGTAGTCAGGAAAAATTTATATGAGCGTTGTTTCTTTATACAGGTTGGTGCTGCATTACGGCCAGCATTTGCTCCAGAAACAGCCTCCCATGTTACTGCACGAGCTTGTGAAGTCTGTAGTGCCTGGATATGTTCAGGTGTGTAGACATTTTTTTTTTGCTCTTCATCATTTATCAAGGAAGCTTGCCAAACTTCCGTAAAAGGTGTGAGTAAATAAACATTCTCAATTTGCCAATCTGTGATAGTTATGGAGTTTCCAAAATTTTGTCTTATTGAACTCTGGAGTTTCGCTTTTGAATTATATATCTCTCTTGATAGCTTGAAGTGTCGTAGTTAAAAGTTGATTATAGTTCTGAACTCACTTATATCGTTTATACTTTTCAATATCAAGTTGGATGATCTGCTGAAAGTGTCCAAATAGAACTTGAAAACTGATAGATTCTTAGCAGAGTGAAGGACTTAATAATGAGAGAGCACTAAATATGGTAGAAGTAAATCCATTATGTTACTCTACTTCTGAATGACATTGCCTGAATCCTCCTGCTTATTCAGTGTGGCTGCAGGATATACTTTGTACTTACAGGTGTTGCTCGAGATCTGAATGACCTCCGGCGTGTCCATCAGCTCCTGGTGTCCTCTCTGGCTAAGTTGAATAAGGGCAACACTAAAGGCTTATATAATGAGAGTGCAGCAACATTGGAGAAATTGGCCATCTTAAAAGCATGGGCAGAGGTTAGTGTACTTCATTATTCATCACTGTGTAATGAGCCAGACATGTGTTAGCATAAGATGCATTTTTGCCTAAAAGAAGGCCCAAATCAAACATTATTAATGTATCACCAAAAGGCAACAAAGATTAGAAAAAAGGCCCACAAAATGTTATCATAAATTATCATTTGATACTGAAGGATAAGTGTTTTGTTATAGCTGCTAAAAAAACCCAGAAAATTTTATAAGTTATCCCAATATTGAACAAGTATAGACATCTCACATATGATTCTGATCAAAGTAACATTTTTCTGTAGGTATATGCTGTTGCCTTGAAAGGTATGAATGGAAATGAAAAAGTGGATGGAGATTGTGATGAAGATGAGCGACCTGAGAGTGATTCAGGCTTGCAGTCATCGGAAGAGAGTTTGCTCAGTCTGGTACAGCCGGAGTTGGTGGCTCTATCCAAGTCATGGCTTGCTGCACTCAAGGACCATGCACTGCTGTCCCTGCCTCCTGGTGAGCCCCTAAGTCATTCCCTCTCACCCACATTACTCTTTGCTGAACCCTTGTCATTCCTTCTCAATGAGACTGCTCCCCTTATCATTCTCTCTCATTGATACTGCTCCCCATGGCATTTATCCCTGACTTTTGGCTATTTTTTTTGTGCTTTAAGGGAAGTGGCAAATTAGGGGGCTTTTTCTTTTCTTTTTTTTTTTTTGTTTCCCTTGGCCAGCTTCCCTTTTTACATAAAAAACAAACAAACCATGCTTGATGTGCCATGTTGATATATTGGATGTTGAAATAAAAAAACATTGAACATCACAGACTTACAATTAATATTTGCTTTCAGAATTTTCCAGCCAGTTACCTCATGATGGGGGAGCTTTTTATTCTAACGAAAGTATCGAGAATGTTCGTCCATACTATCGCAGTGCTTGGCCTCCCATGCTGTATGCTGCTGCTCTGTGGCTCAGTTCTGGAGGCTTTGATAGTGCAGTGGAGGAGGAAGAAGATGCTAGTCCTACAGTTCCCACTGTGACACCAAGTTCAGCCTCATCTCCTGTCAAAACACCTGAATCTATAAATAAGGATCGCTTCTATCTTCTTTTAGGTAAGAGATATGAATTATTATTGCCCTTTGCTCAAGAGAATATTAGTATCATTTTCTTTGATATCAGTCTAATATTTAGACAGAATTTCTTGGCATACCAATTTACATTGATTGGATGTACTAAATTTTTTCCTGAAATTCCTATATTTGAGATATGGATAATTTACTTTTTATATTCCAATTATAAAACATCCTTTGTAATAAACTATTCTTATCTTTTGTGAAATCTGTGTTTAATTGTGGAAAGATAGTATAAAGTGTCAATCCAAATTATGTCTTCATCCTATAAGATATTATTATGGTTTGCAGGAATCTGCCTGGAGTGGCTGTGCAGTCCTGTGCACAGTGATGATCCAGAGCGCAGTGTGGTGTGCCTACGGTCTTTAGAGACTTTGTTGTCTTCCCACTGGCCATCCAAGTTGGTTGGTCCAAATAGTAGTTTGACTTCTGAAATTGCCACAGTAATGCACAGGTAATTGACATAGCTGATGAAGGATAGTGATAATTTAGTTTTAAGTTTTTAGAAATGTTATAGATGCTATTTAAGTTGACTGAATTTTATATATTTGATATGACTCAACTAGGCAATTCCTTTTCTGCATTAGATCTAAAAATATTAAGAAGTAGTTCTTTTTAAATGTGCTCTATGGAACTATTGAGACCTATTCATCCTATTTGCCAGTGCTCTTTATAGAGGTTTCAGTCTCTCTTCTCTCTTGTTCACCATGTTCACTTCTAGTATAGTATGATCAGGCTCCATAGATGTGCTCACTCACAGGAGGGATGAATTAGTGGCCTGTCATGCTGGCAAAACTATTTTCATCATGGAAAAGAAAATTGCTGGCCTTCTACTCCTGCTGGATTGTTAATTTCAATTTCCCTGCTTTATTCTTGTATGTACAAATTCTCTAGTACTTTAAAAGAGGCTACTGCATAAAAAAATAAGTGTAAATCATTTCTGTCCAGCCCAGGATTAAAATTTTAGACCTTGTGTTGTGAACTTAGTTTGATAATCGCCACACCATTGTACATTCATTCTAAACACCTTTGAGAGTTTAGAATTATAAAAATGTATATGTTATGTGAATTCTTATTTATTTTCAGACAAGTTTTGAGTTCAGACCACACTGATGTACATCAGTCAGCAGTAACAGTCGTCACTCTTGTTGTGAAGGCTGCGCAGCAAACTCTGGATGAAGAAAAAAGAAAAAAGAACAAACATAAAGGTATACAAGATTAGCCCATTGACATTAGATATATAGATAAAAAGTGGGGTTCAAACAGACATAGATAGTAAATAGATAGTTCTCTGCTGTGCTTTTAAGAGTATAATAGCATGAAGAGTACGAATGTTTTTATTTCCTTAGTTAAGTGATGTAAAAGTTTATGCCCAAGGACTCAGGCATTGCTGTCATGAAGCCATGTGTCTTATAGACTTTGTTTGATGACAAGGGTGGAGTGGAAAAAAAAACCCATCTGCGTTGCAAAACAGGAATAAAAGGATATTCAGTTAACTTCACAGGTAAAAAAAAATATTATGCTTCATAACATGACAAAGAGGGAATATGGATTACAAATTTGAGAAATACATATTGTATTCATCAAATATCCATTATGGTCATTATAATAAGTGACACCCTCAGCTCCAAACACTTCACACCATCATTGTGAAGCATACATGGCTGTCTCTTGTACACTCAACTGGTCTTGTATAATTCCTTAACTTTTTTATGCTTCTTATGTTCTCAGGTTCTCTAAGAGTGTAGCCTAAAAACAGAGTCTGTTAATCTAATAGGTGGTATTCATTATGCATTTCAGAAGAAAAGCCAGCAAATCAGGAATGTGAGGGGTGTGAGGCTGACCTCTTGGGTGAAGGCAAGGAGTCTGGGGAAATCAACACAGCTCAGTCTCTGGTGTTCACTGCCCTACAGGTGATGCTGCTGGAGTGCTTTCTGCTTCTGCAGGAAACACTCCTTACAGAGATACCTCATCTATGTTGCAAAGTTTTATGTAGCATTCTAGGTGTTTAAAAGTATAACGAGTAATTATATACTGTGCAAGATGTTGTGCAAGGAAATTAACAAATATAACTCAAAATGGTAACAAAAAGAGTATACATAGTGGAACATGGTATAATTATATATATGATACATTGTGTGCTGTCCATTATGTATTGGAAGTTTGTAAAAGGAGTCAGACATCATATATGGAATTTTCTGTTCATTGAAGAGTGAACGGAAGTATCAGTCACAATTTTGAGTTGCATTTGTATCTTCAGAATATAATGAGGTGAAATTGAAATCTGTAAACAATGAATGTTGTATAAATTAATGTGTAATACACTGATATATTAATGTATGCATAGACATGCTACTAACAGAGATTATTGTCCTCCAGGTGTGTCTTTGCACCTTAGTGCGGCACAAGCCTCGCCTTGCTCCCCAGGTAGTGGCCTCAGCACCCTCCCTGCTGGCACCTCCTCGCCACCACACTAAACCTCACCAGCTGGACTCCCTACTGGCTTCTACTGTGACTCTTCTTACAGCTCTACCTGATTTATGTTCTCCTGCAGGTAAGATGATTCTTTTTATGTTTCCTTTGTCATCTACTCTCTTTATATGTGATGCCACAATCACCATTGTTGCTCTCAATGATTTCACTGCTTAGAAATTTATTTCTTCTCTACTTTCTGGGAGACATTATAGATGTGGTGAAATGCCAGTGAATTTTACATTGTTGTTTTCTATATGGAAAATATGTATCTGTTTATCATAATCAATTATGTCATTTGTTAGGTGGTGTGGCCATCCTCCCAACTGTGCTGTATCTTCTGACTGGTGTTTTGAGAGAATGTGGCAGCAAGAACATCACATCACCAAGCACTAGCAACACTCCGACTCTCACCAGTGTTGTTCTGGATGCACTGGCAAACCTAGCAAGACATCCCTATGCTCGGGATCTAAGGTCCAAGGATCAGTGGTGCAGCTTACTCCAGTCTGCTCTGGCCAGTATTATTGACCTTAGTAAAACATGTAAGTGCCACCCACTATTAAGGAATCACAGGGACAGACTTTTGATATATTTGATAGATGGATAGATAGATAGATAGATAGTATCTCTATGTTGTTGAATTAATTTATGCCACAGGTCTAACCATACTTAGGAGGTAAAATATACAGTTGCATTATGTGAATATAACCCAGACATCTTTGGGTAATAGTCCTAAGTTATGATGAATTTGTCCTTTATCTCTTGCAGGTGAAGAGGAGCGCATCACAGATGAAGTGGTGGTGCTGCAGGGCATTGCTCAGCTCATCCTTCATGCCCCTCCCTCCGTCAGCAGACCGCACAACCTCCAATATCCTGCCATTAACTTATTCAAAATGGCTACACAACACCAACATTTCAGTGTTAGTTACCATTATTTGCACATAATTACTTAGTGTTTTCAAGATAAAGTAAATCTTTTCATGTGAAAAGAATTTCTCCTCACATTTTATCATGCAGATGAACTTGTGAACTTAGAATAAAGTTAAGAAAGACTTGGGTGATGATAGTTACCATAGTTACATAAGTAAACTATTGATTTTTCATTCCTTTTTAGGTACGAATTCAGTGCATTCAGACACTGGAATCCATCTTCAGCCACACAGACAGTGAAATATCAACTCCTTACATTCATGCACTGGCACCTCGCATCCTTGAGTACTTACATGAGACACACACCAGCATCTCCACCCAAGCTGAACTGCAGCTCATCACCGAGAGCCTCAGTGCAATGGAACTTCTCATTCCAAGAACATTAGCTGAGCATAGTAAGTCAGTCATGGAAATTTATTTATTTATTTCCCCCCCCCCCCCCTCTCTCTCTCTCTCTCTCTC
>CM035197.1:14386956-14402704 GCA_020233015.1 Callinectes sapidus
TGTGCATGTAATGTTTTTATTCAGTAGGAATGCATGGTATTTTTTTTCAAATTGCTGACCAGAAGTTAAAAATAAATGATTATTTCCAAAGGAAGTGAATTGGTGGGAGTGCTGGTGGGCCTGATGGTTGGGGTGCTGCAGGACACCAACCGTCTCAGTAGTGTGAACCAACCTACCCGGCAGCTCCACCAGTATGCCTTAGGGAGGCTGCAGAAAATTGGACCACAGTATCCACAGGTATGAACTATAGTCACTTGGTTTTGCTTTGTCCTTTGCTCTATGATAGGGGATTATATAATTAAAACTTTTACTAGGATGTATTTTTTTCTTGGTACAGAACTATTTAGTTAACTCGTACAGGGCTAATGGTGTATATGTACGCCATATCTCATTGATACAAATTTTGCTTAAATATGCACCAAGCTATTTATGGCTATGGCTTCCATATAGAGCAGTCAGTGTCCAATTCCAAGCATGTCTTTGTATAGCCTGACTCTCCTATGTCATTCACCACCTTCCAAGCATCACCACACTGATCCAAAGAAAGTGAGTGAATCGGGATGCATCTTATAATTCTATGTTCCATGTAAGTCATTAATTATCCTAAATAGGTCTCGATTTTAATTTTCTTGTCGTAATTTTACAGGAATTCCGCACTGTCCTGACTAGCAAGCCAGAGCTGCGCCTTAGGTTGGAGGGAGCGCTGAAGGGACAGCAGGAGGCAAAGACCAAAGCGGATACCTCCCTGGCCCAAGATTCTGTGCAACACCAGCCGACCATCAAACTAAAAAGAGACTTCTCTAATTTTGCATCAAAGACGTAGGCCAGGTTCCTTCTCTTGTCTGCATAATACTCGCATAACGCTTGGAGAAAAATGAAATCCCTGTTACATTTTAGACTATTACTCATTTATAAACATACATTCCAAGTGTATATGCATTTGACACTGATACAGTGTTAAACTGACTTTTGAATAACTGAAGAACTGCAAAGGACCAAGCACATGATAGACCTCTGAGTTTTTAATTACAATATTCATGTTTATGTGTAGCTATATTATCTTTTCTTTGAAGACATACTTATGATATAGGGAGAAACTTTGCAGAGTTTTTATTTTTCAGTTTATGTTCATTTTATAACATTGCTGATCATATTGTTTGTGATTATCTGTGTATATCTCTTGCTATTGCATCAGTTTATCATGTGAAGAGACTCAGTCAGTTGTTTTTTCCAAGGTTAATATTCATCTTATAATAACGAATCTTCATGTTTTCAGGATTTTAATGTTGTCCAGTTCTTTCAAAATACCAGTCTATTATTATTCAACATGCAAACTAAAATGAAATATTTCACATTGGGAGCAGAACACCCATTACAAGTTACTTTGTAGTAGGGTAGAAATGTTCCAGTGAGTGGGTAGGCAGGACCTTCCCCTTCCTTGTTGACTGGTGGGTTGAACCTTGCTGTGTGAATCATCTTATCCTTGGGCATGATTTCGTGAGTTACTTGTATGTAAATATGTATAATGTATGTATGTTCACTTTTATTGATTCCAAAGGTAAAGGGAAGGTTCTCAGTTCCTTTAGAAACTTATTTTTAGCAAAGAAAACTTACCTAGAACACTTATTAGAAAATTATCCATCTTTTTATCTAATTTGCCCAAGTGCAAGAAATATCTAGATACATGATCACATTTGTAGTGTTATCTAATTATATTGGTAAGTGTTGGTTAAGTCCAATTTCTATACATTTGATTTGTCATTATTTTGCACTATTATTATTATTATTATTATTATTATTATTATTATTATTATTATTATTATTATTATTATTATTATTATTACTGTATTATTATTACTATTACTGTATTATTATTATTATTATTATTATTATTATTATTATTATTATTATTATTATTATTATTATTATTATTATTAACATTTTATTAAAATGATTTTTATCATTCTTCTACTACTACTACTACTACTACTACTACTACTACTACTACTACTACTACTACTACTACTACTACTACTACTACCACCACTACTGCTACCACTACCACTACCACTACTACTACTACTACTACTACTACTACTACTACTACTACTACTACTACTACTACTACTACTACTACTACTACTACTACTACTACTATTATGGTCACTCAGCAATCCGTCACATATACTGTATAATAGGCAATAGGTAAAGGGAGTGTGAACTTACCAGTGGTGGATAGGTATTTCATATGGTGCAGATATTTATTTTATGTATTAGCACCTGAAGGCGTATTTAGTGTGATATGAATCTTTTTTTACTTCATTCTGTCTGTGAATTGTATATGAATATATGAGTATGAGTCAGAGAATTTGGGAGTTGATAGTCAGACTAAAAGATTCCTGATTGATATAAGAGATTTAGTATAAATAAATAAATATATATATATATGTATGAAAGTTGTTTATAGTGTAAATATGAAAAAAAAATATTGTCCAATAGGAAAACAAAGGAAGAAGCTATGATAAATATTGTTCAGAATTATAAGGACACAATTCAGTACAATGGTGTTGCATACGTCATGCCATTGACATGTTGATATTAGAGTACACAAATTTTATTAGGGCATGTTAAAGGATCCCCATAAACCATTGATCTTGTTAAGGCTTTATGTATTTTATGTATGTATGTATTTGATTTTATGCTTTATGTTGTGTTGTCATAAAGAAATGTCACTGCAGAGATTCACTGAGTAAGTCTTTTTGAGAAGTCATATTTCCTTTTTTCTGAACTGCTAGAATGACCTGAATCTTAACTCTTTGTAGGTACAGACTTGTAGTGCATTATAGTAACTAAGTAGGTGTGCACTATATATTTGTTGATAATCATAAAAACATCAATAGATAAGCAGACAACAAAAGGCCACTTGAGATACATAAGGCAGCTCCAGAACACTGAAAACTTACCATCTGCCATCACTATATATACAATAATCAGATAATTTCTTGAAGCTGTTTGATGTCTGTGCACTTAACACATCTCTTTTACTCATTTACAGTCCTGTTTGTAAGTTAGTTTTTGTTTATCTCTCAGACAGAAAAATAGATCTCATCAAAAATGTCATCATTGAAGTTAGGTTTGCCAAGTTTCATTTGATCTCTACTACTACTATCTATAATTCTTTGTTTTATCAAATTTTATTCTCATAAGGTATACCAGAGCTTGTAATATATATATATATATATATATATATATATATATATATATATATATATATATATAATATACATATGTGGAAAAGGTAATTTTTTCCATCACTTGAACAAGTTGTTGCAAAGATTTGTACCTAACATTATAGTTGTTTGATCATACATTTGTTGCACACTGAAAGAAAGTCATGTATGTTCATCTTGAATAATGTTTGGTTCACATATTTCACCACATTCTCAGAAGTACCTAGAGTGTAACTGTGATAAACCAGACAAATGCTAAGTTAAAGTGACCATTTCTACTCTGAAAGATGCTGCAAGAAGTTTTGTTCTTGCTTATTTTAACTTAACACAGGTCTGGGTTAGTACATTATGATATAATTAATTTACAGATTTATTGAACATCCTTTTGGTATAGAGTCTGTCCTTCTGTGAGTTAAGCTTGAGTCAGCTTTGCCAGTGGACCATGAGATGTGTTACGATGACTTGTTAATGGGATGAATAAGGAAATCATACATTCAAGAAGAGCTTCAGGTATGCTATTTTATGATTATACTGTTGTTTTGATTGTTTTTATCAAGGTAAATGGTAGAGCCTTTATGTGCTGTCTTGAGTTACCACATTGTTTGATTTATTTTAAGAATTTTACAATTGAAATTTGTAAGTTGAAAATGCATTGTCATTAGTAATATGCAGCTTATAGTTGACATGTACTTATTTTCAGAACCAAGTAAATATATTAATCCTTTCTCTCATTTAGTATGAATTTTTGAATACGTTTTTATTGCCATTCTATGTTCATCATTGTGAAGAAATGTTGCTCACATAACTTTGGACATTGTTCCAATCATTGATTTTCTTCATTCTTGTCTTCGGTTATCCTCGCCCCCCTGTCCATTCATCTTACTGTAGGATACATTACAATCTGTCCATTTCATTCACATTTTTATAGAACCATACCAGGATTTTGAGCTTATTTATGAAAGCTGAATGTCTTTCATCCAGCTAAGAATAGGATATGTACTTCACCATATTGTAAGATGTTAAAAGAGAATTCCTTAATTTGTGAAATTTGTATATGCACTTACTTTTGCTTCAAGCTTTATTGCCTAGGTATTTAGTGCTTCATAAAAAGTTCAGCAGATATGCCCTGTTAAGGAGCTGGAAATCTTTGAAAATGGATGTCAGCTTAATTATTTTTATCTGATAAAGTGATGACACATTCAAATATGTTCCTTTGACAAGATGAAATGGGAGAAACAGACACAGGACACAGGTGGCAGGCATTCTATTCAAGAGGTATAAAAAATGCAGGCATAGTTGAGAACAGGCTGAGGCCAGCTGAGAGCTTATGTAGGGTTGAATCAAGACCATAGAGAGGTCTGAAACATTCTCTCAAGAGATAGCATCCATGACAGACTGCTTCCTTCTGCTTTGGAGTGAACTATAAGCCTTATGTTACTTCTGCTATTTCCTGGATTGCAGTAATGTAGACTGTTGTTTGTAGAAACTTTTCAATTTCATTGTGGGGAAGACAGTAGCAAACTTTCCCAGTTGGTTCCTCAAGACTTTGACTAACACATGAGCTTGTATAAGAATAGAGATCAAAATCAAGGCTGTGGAAATGAGCAGACGAGCTGATATAGATTTTCACACTTTTAATTGAAGAGTTGTGAAAAAGTTTTGGTTCAATTTGCATCTATTATGTCGCTAAGGTAAAGGACATTTTAAGAGCAATTCTTGTTTGTAATGGGGAGTGAGGAAAGAAATGGAGCAAGCAAACAGCATATTTCCTGGATATTAGAGAATATTGAGGGTTCTTGAAAGTCTGCTGCATTTTTAAGTCGAGGATTCCTAAAATGTCAGGAACACAGAAGCATTTGCTGGAGTCTATGTAGATGGTTTTGTATTTATGATGTCAGTCATGGTATCTCATTGCTGCTTCTCTGGAGACTCTCCTGCATCACTTCATCATAGCAATGGCTGCAGGTCTTGTTCATTCCCATAAACCTTAGAGTTTCCAACCCATAGTACTATGTTGTTGGCAGCAACATCAGTAATAGCTTATTCCTGAGACATCACAACACTGGCATTGCGCTCTATCTTGCCTCTGTCTGCTGACTGTGGTCCTTATCTGTAGGCAGCTTGGGTTCTCCCACGCTTCTACAATGAAATTAATACTTGATTGTGCAAATGTCACTTAAATCTGGTATGCTTTGTTATTTAAACTAGTCATTGTAGGTCGAGAATTTTTCTCCCCAAAATTATATTGCAATGAAATATTTGTTATAACACCTTGTTGAATATCGCACTTTATAGAGCAATTTCACAAGATAGATCGATGTTGATTACTGTGTATGGGGTAAAAGGCATATATGATCTTATTTTATGTTAAGTATGGAACTCTATAGCAATAAATTCTAGTTACTGCAAACATCACATTCTTGACCAGCTGGCAGTATATAGTTGAATAAATATGTGTAAGTAAAGTTTGGATGGCAGATTTCAAAGGCCAAAGTAATTATAAAAAAAAAGAAAAATATATCTTAAGTGATACAGAATAATCGTTACACTATGATGAGGAATTGAGGTAGTGGCAGCCTCAAAAACTATTGACCTCCAATTGAGAACATTAAAAGCAGCCAAGATGTCCACCGAAATGTCTTTTTTAATATTTCCAAGAGAGATAAACATACAGTTAATTGAGTCAGTGATTCATATTAAACTGGCTTCCTTTTTCGAACAGGCAAGGAACAAAATGGAGAGGAGAATTTTTCTTATTTCCGTATCCCTGATTGATCTTCACATGTAAAATAAAGCAAACTAATATAAGATAAAAAAAAAAAAATATATATATATATATATATATATATATATATACTTGAGTAATTGAAAAAAAAAGAAAAAAAAGTAGAGAGCCATCAACTTTTTCGGCATAGAAGTACATGATAGGCCTACCCGATGTAAACACGAACAAACAAGAGTGGCAGTGGGTTAAAAAAACAACAACAACAACAACGAAACCTCAATATATAGAATAGTTACTGAGTGAAAAGCCTTGCTAGATTATGCTGACTCTCTCTCTCTCTCTCTCTCTCTCTCTCTCTCTCTCTCTCTCTCTCTCTCTCTCTCTCTCTCTCTCTCTCTCTCTCATACACATAGGCTACATACATACATACATACATACATACATACATACATACATACATACATAACTACATTGACACACACACACACACACACACACACACACACACACACACACTATACTATATATAAAACTTTTCCCTACACAATGAGTAACCTCTTAAATTTTTGCGTTAACATAGTTTCCTCTAATTAGAGACAAATCGATAAGAATTTCGGGAGGAAATGAGGATAAAAATAATTCCTGATTTGAAAAAAGTGATTTGTGCTGGATTTTTAGAAGCTCTAAATCATTTCACAGGTGTATGGATAAAAAGTTTTTCTTAAAGAACATATTTTAATGATCAGACAAAGCTTTTTAAAAGTATTTTTATCTAGATTTTTAATGCAGGACCGGACCCCGTACAACAATTGAAAGAAGAATGAAAAAAAAAAGTTGTGATAAAAGATTTTCCTCTAAGTTGGTACACAATTCAATTACAAAATGAAGAACAAGAATATTGGTACAGAAATTAAGTATCGGCTTTAAAAGTTCGTTTTCTTGAAGTGTTTTCACTTCATTTAGAAGTGAATAGATTTATGGTCTTCGCTAAATTCTCACAAACTCCAAATCACTTCAAAAGTGTTAAGAAGTGATCTTCTTTTACTAGAGAACATATTCGATTGATCATACAAAAATATTTGAAAATAATTTTCTTTTAAATTTTCTAACGCAGGTGTGAACCTTTAAAAAGAAACAAAGTGAATTTTTTTTTCGATGAAAGATTTCCTGTAATTTGTCAGACAATTCAGTAAATATTTGGCGAAGTGGAACACAGATATAGAATCTTGTATGAGTTGAAAGAATGATTTTTTATTTTGTTTTAAAGTGAAAAAAAGTGTATGATTTCTGCTGCATTTCTAGGAATTCTTAATAATTTAATAAGTGTATAGAAGGGTTCTTCTTTAAGTACAGAACGTACTCTAATAAACAGACAAAGATATGTGATATGAAATCTTTTTATTGAATTTTCAACACAGTTCCCATTCAGGTGCGTCGCTGACTCCTCTCCTTGCCTCACACACACACACACACACACACACACACACGTTTAAGTTCAGCTTCCCTTCATTGTATAAGGTGCAATTAATCTTTATTGATTTGTTACATGACGTGCCAGAAGTCTACATCCAGATATTTTCATGAAATAATAAGTCACAAAACAAACGTCACATTCATTTACGCTACTCAGAGTAGTACGGAATGTATATGAGGAATTAATGCACTTGTAAACCCCAAAGTAATAAAAACTCCATCCCGAGTACACACACACACACACACACACACACAGATTTACCGCTCTTGCATTTTCTATTTTTCAATACTGATTCCTGTGGAGCCCGCGACGCTGTTGAGTGGCTATTGGATGCTGGCAGGACCCCGTCAGAGCGTGCGAGATACCTGTACTTACCTCCCACGCTCTAATCGAAGACAGGGGAAAGTTTTCAGAATCACAGCATAGTTTTTTTTTTTTCTTCATTAGTGCATATATTTTGAAAGGCGCACGGATGCTCTCATTATTTACCATGCCACATAGATAATTAGCTACAATATCACAGATGTTTTGTCCATTCATGACGTAGAATTATATATTGAATTATGAGTAGAATCACGGAATTACATCCTCCAGTAACTTATACCATAGTTATTGTTTTTTCTAAATTGGTTGAGGTATATCACTAAAAAACGTTTCAGAAATCAACCTCCTTATGTACTTTACAAGGAAAAATGACACCTCGCAATGGATGTGATGAAAGAAAACGCTTGGCAAGGTGGAAGGAAAGCGGGAAGGCAGATCAATAGGGAGGAGTGAGTCAGTGTGTCCGTGAGCGGGGTGGTAGTAGCTCCTGCGTCCCCAGTCATGGCTGTCGACTTCACAGCCACGTATAAGGTGTTGGTCATAGGCGATGTAAACGTGGGGAAAACTTGCCTTGTTCACAGGTTTTGTGACGAGAGATACTATGACACATATATATCTACAGTGGGTGAGTACAGTGTGGCACGCTTTAGGCATGTTTGTGTTGCTCTCACTACTTCGTATTCGTGAGGAAATGCACTGAACTTTAGGCGAAGTTCTTGTTGTATGTTGTGATATATTGTGTCAACATGCAGCTGTCCATGCAGTGATGAAAGTGTTCAATTCTTTGTTAATATAGAGATGCTTTAGTTTTGTGAAAGCATTACACTGCCATCAGTCCCAATTGTTGATGTGGTAGCTTAGGATACAAAAAGTAAGGATATTAATGTTTGTCAGAAGTGAAAAAGCTGAGTGTTGGAGCAGGCCATGTGTAGGCAACCTGGCCTGGAGGGGTGTGGACACGCCCGCCGCCCGCTGACCAGGCCGGGCTGGGCTGGGCCGAGGGGAGGGCCAGCGCCGGGGTTGCCAGGAATTGGGAATTTCTCGTATTTCAAGAGTGTGTAGTGTCAGTAGAGAAATAAATTCTCTCAGTAAAAACAAAACAAACAGGAATTATGTTTTGTGACTGGCATTCACACGAAGCCATTTTCCTCTCAAGGTGAAGTATCAAAACAGCCAATTTGCAAAGTTATGCATGGTTCGTCTTATATCTTCTTTATTAAGCTTTCATTATTATTGTTATTGTGTTTCACAATGGCATATAAGCCTCATTATCATAAAAGTAACTTGGTAACAAACATGAGGAGGAATCTCTACACACGACTACAATTATTAATTTATACATGAGTTTTGGCGGGTAGTGAGCACTGCTCTGCTGCTGCGGCATGGTGCTACTGGTCATGATAAGGAATTGTGTCAATTAAATAACTCAGGTAAAATTACATGCTTGTTAGGCAAGGACACAACTCGTCTTTTGTTTAAGTATGAAAACGTGCTTTTTTGCTAAACTCATACCTTGAATTTCAAGAGAGAAAATGGAGATGAAAGACATGATATTTTTGGACTAGATAAGAAGAAAAAAAAAAAAAAAAGGTTAATAAGAAAGAAAGTTACAGTGTGTGTCAGGATGAGAAGTGTTTTTCCTTAAGTTTAGTTTTCAAACCTCAAGTTATAAGAAAGAGCTGAGAAGTATGTTCGGGTTAGACTCGACAATTAGATAATAAAGACTTCACGCTAAACACGTTGTCGTGATGAAGCACCGTAAACTTGTTTCTTTTGTCTTGGAGAGGGACACTTCCGCTTCAACCATGATGGGGATGAGTGTCTGGTGATCACGCATGACTTACACGCTTTTCGCAACTCTTTTGTCTCGCCCTTCACCTTTTTCTTCATCCATGGCTTTTGTACTTCCAGGACAGCATATACAAACGTTTCAGTGTCTTATTTTCCTGTTCAACAATGTAGTGTTTTAAGGAAACAAATGATTCTATACTGAGAGTTAAGGGATTCATAGACGAGGGAAAAATCCATGACAACTCGACTCTTTGTGTTTGTGTCTTTTGAAAATGGTCTTTATGAGAAAATAAAATATTTTTTAAATACGTGCACCAGATCATATACCTTCGACACTTTCCTTTGTTTTTCTTTGACCACTTAGATATCACAGCTTCCGGTCACTTCATCTTTCGTCCATCTCCTCTTTCGTCAAGATGTTTGTTGTTAAAAGCTTCAGTAATGAGCTGACTTACGATGCGTCCATATAACTCGCTTCTCTTCTTTATCAACTACAGGATTGTGTGGTGAAATTATGTCTATCATTTATTTACTTTTAAGAAGAGAAAAGATGATAATTGCCTCTGCGGATCATTTATGGCAGCATTTTGCATTTATACTAGCAAATGCTTCCGGTTTTTCCCTTTTTACAAGCCATTTAATTATACAAGGATTTTCAGGCTGTGGGTCGCTTTGGTCTTATGGGTTACGAGAGGCTTGTGGACTGATGCGCTCTTGGTTGGTATAGGAGAGTTCCCCAAATATGCTTGGTTATATCATATTCTGTATCCGTTCGAGTGTAGCCTTTCAGTTTTATCAATATATTCATCCATTTAGTTTTCATTTTGACTGTGTGGTGGAAGCTAACGTTGTTCGTTGTCCTGTTGAAAGTAAAATCTTGATCAGAAGTTGAGTAACAAATATAATATATACTGTTTTATTGCTCCTCCGTTCCTCATGGTCAAATGTTTTCATCTCTGAACTTTATTACTTTCAACAGACTCAAGTAGAAGTTATTTGGGTTCAGAAGGGCTTTTTCGTGATTCTAATGGTACACTATCAATGGAAAGCATAAAAACATGCACGACAACTGGATTACTCATCTCTATGGCCTCTAAAAGTAGTTCTTGTCAAATCACAAAGCATTTGAACATATGGGTCTCTGTGTTTAAAGGTTTCCCTCTGTCGTAGGTCCTCTGATCCTCTAATAATCCATCAGTTTTTTTCTATTGACTATCAGCAGATCAGAAAATTTAAGATGAAGGAAAGCACAAGATGCAAGGGATGGGATTGCTTAACTTGTAGCCTCGACGAGACAACAGATATCGCTGGTGGTGATGGTGGTGGTTGCGACAAAGACTACGTGCTGGTTTGCTAAGAAGATTGTTTTCTATGGCGAAACATTGCCGCTTGTGTGTGTGTGTGTGTGTGTGTGTGTGTGTGTGTGTGTGTTTTGGGAAGTAGTCAGCTCTTCTATCATCGGCATCTCTTTGTTATTACAGTGTATCAAAGACCATTCCTACGAATCATTATATCATTATACTTTCAGGTTCATTCTCTCTCACGTCTTGGTATTTAAATGATCATTACCTTCGCTCGCCAAACCTCACTTCATGCTATACTTGCCGTGACCCATGTGTTATAACATCAAGTATGACCGCTTATAATCATCATCCACGTGATCGTTGATGCTTAACACTTCTTTGAACTGCCGTCACTCACTTCCCCCTCCACCATCATCATTGTGTATCAAAGACTGTATGTCCTTTAATTCAGCTTCTTTCTTTTATTCTCCTCACATCTCCGTGCACTCCTCCCTTCACACACTATCACGTGATCTCTGATGCCTGCCAGTTCTTTTGCTTCCCTCACTCCACCTCAACCATCATCGTGTATGGAAGACATTTTGTACTTTACGCTACGATGAATTCCAGTTTCATTCTTTGGCTTGTATTGTGAAAAAAAACTCCTTTGTTCTCTTACCTTGACTATTTTCTAAGGTCATAGAGATGATCAGTCGGGTTCTCAAGAGTGTTTCTCCAATGTATAATGTAGAAATCTTGTTAATCCACCACTAGAACCACAAAAAACCTTTAAAACCTTTGAATGTAGTGGAAGTAAAGCACAGAAGTATCTTATAATATGGTCCTTTTCACTCCTCGTCGTAGATTCCACGGTTATATTCTTTACCACGTACTTCTCCTATTATCTGCTACGCTAAGTGTGGGGTGGCCGTACAATGACTCATCCTTTATCCCCCTCTCGTTACCGCGCATCATTATTGTGCCTCGCTGTCTATACTATACCTCAGCCACCTACAGTATTATAACCTTAGCCTTTACCTTATAACCTTCACCTTCCACCCCTTACGTGAAGGTATTAGCCGCCTTTATTAACCGTCTTAACTGCCTTGCTGGTCGTCTTTGTTGATTTACGGAACACTGTGGAGGAAGTGTTTGCATGTACCCTGATGAATAGAGAGTAGATTATAATTTTGTCTCTTTGAGGAGGAAAGTGTTTGCATGTACCCAGATGAACAGAGAGTTGAAGGTTACAGTTTTGTCTCTTCTGTGGTTACGTCAGTGTAATGAAGAACCTGGTGTACAAAATGTGTTTAACATGAAAAAAAAAGAAAAGAATGCTCGTGGTAGTGAAAGGGTTAAAGAATAGTGGAGACACTGCATTTCGGTGTTTACGTGAAGTACGAGTAATTTCTTGTACTTCTTTTTCTTTGCTTATTTTTTTCTTTATTGTTATTGTTTATTCATCAATCATATTTTCTGTCACACTTTTCACTGGTCTCACTGGTCTCAATTGCTCTATACTTATGCTCTCTCTCTCTCTCTCTCTCTCTCTCTCTCTCTCTCTCTCTCTCTCTCTCTCTCTCTCTCTCTCTCTCTCTCTCTCTCTCTCTCTCACTTTTAATGCAATTTCTTTTTATTAGTTATCATTTATCACTTTTCTCTGTCTTATCATCACCACCACTCTCCCACAATGTATTCTATTCACCTCCACGTATTTCCTTTAATGTCTCTTTGAAAGGAACCTCAAGACTTCATCTTTTGCACCTTCCCTGTCGTCACTCTGACATTCACATTTCCCTCATGTTCACTCTGCTCAGCCTCCTCTCTTCCCTTCCCTCCAAGCATTGACACGTGTGTTTTTCCTATTCTCTTCAAGGAACTGCTTCTTCACCTCTCCTTTATATTATTCGTCTGCTGCCCTATCCTCCTTGCTTTACCCCGCAAGACACAGGCTTGCTCTCCACTACACTACCAGGAACTGCCTACTGAACCGCCTCGCCATTCTTTCCCCTCTCCTTTCTTTACAATGTTTATCGCCCCACTCCATTTTCTTCTTGTCTTTACACCTCACACGGGCTGCCTTCATCATTTACGTAGTCTTTTTTTCTCACCCCTTTTCTTGTTCTGCATGACTGAACGTAAAGGGAAACTGCATACGACAAATGACAACATCAAAAGCAATGAAATTTTTATAAGAATTGATAAGAAAGAAAGAAAGAATAGAATTTGCAGTTTCTAGCCAGTATAATGTTTGTAGAGAGTTGTAAAGCAAGAAGAAATGTCTCAGTAGAGATTCATAAGAGAAAATATGATAAAAAACAGGAAGTTTTTTTTTATATAAATGGGAAAAATTGTCTAAGGATAACCAAAAAACGATTAAGCGAAAATGTGAGCCCTGGATGCCTCGCGCGGACAGAAACGAGGGCTGCGATGGACAGTGTGTAGCGAGCAAGGTCTTTCGTGAGGCGATGTCTTTGTGTGATCGTATTGTCATGCCTCCCTTCCTTCACTCAGGCACTTCATGGAAATACAGCAGAGTAACACTTATCTGAACGCGGGATAGGTTCGTCATGAGAGGCAGTCCAGCTGGGCATCAAACTCTCGTCACAACACTAAAGGCAGC
Source organism: Callinectes sapidus (assembly GCA_020233015.1). Taxonomy (NCBI): domain Eukaryota; kingdom Metazoa; phylum Arthropoda; class Malacostraca; order Decapoda; family Portunidae; genus Callinectes; species Callinectes sapidus. Next base: position 14,400,407 of record CM035197.1, read on the forward strand.
GCCAGTCCGACATATTTCCTTGGCCAAGACCCGAGTTAGTTGTGGTCCTGGCTATTCGTACGTAACGTAATGATATGACAAATGATGGACAATGAAAGCAGGTGTAAATGTGGAAAGCTCTGTTGACTCATGCTGTATCTCCGTCCTGTGATTCTAGTTGTCTCAGGAAGAGGCATTTGTGGAACTAAACAAGGTCTCTATTTTGGAATCTTGTCTCAGCTACTTTAGCTGTGGGGAGGAATGGTTAGATGGCGTTCTACTTATGTATTATTATTTCTTCTATCTATTTTTTCATTCGCGTGCAAGTATTTTCTGTACTAGTTTTCTTTTTCTCATGAAATATATTACCCTATATTAACATTAGTCACTGGCCTCAAATCAGTAAGTCAATTGTAACAAATAACTTGAAAAAATGGATAGGATTTGTTATGATTTTTCTATTACTTTCGATATTTGTCTGTTCTCTTGACGTTCAAAAGAATTTGATGACGCCTGAAACCCTTTGGCTAAGCTCTTTGTGCTGCTGACGGAGGGGACGGCCTGGTGGGGCGAGGGTTGAACAGCCCAGGAGCCCTAGGTACACAAGGCTCGCATTATATAAACACTGGCTCCATCCCGCCCATGCATAATATAGGAAGGCCCCGCGACCTGTCCACGAGCGCGATGAGGCTGTGGCTGTCACTCCCCTCTGCTTTTTCTGCTGCTAAAGCCCACTTTGAAAGAAATGTTTTCAAGGAACGGAAAGAAAAAATATACTACGCGTTGTCGGAGGAGTGTTTAAAGAATCTATGAGAAGAAGGAAAAGCGTAGTAAAAAAGACCCTCACAGAAACTATTTTGAAAGACTATAAAGATGATTGGCTGAGTTATAATGGGTCCTTTCCCTACTGATAATGTAGAATGGCTGCTATGTTATCACAACAATCAACAAAATATCTTTGAATACATCAATGTAACTTTCACTCGTGCTCTTACAACATGTCGATATTACACGCTGAAATGTTTGACATTACGGCCTCATAATCACTAGACTCACAAAGCAATAGCAGCAGCAACAGTAACAGCAACAACAGAGCAGCAATCTTGCAGATCATTACTCTTCAGAACTACACAGACAACACAACTTCCACTGGACCATGCTAAGTACAGCTGACACAATGCGGGCGACGAAATGTTTTAGAACACAGTCCCTGGAGAAATCAAAATAAGAGACAAAAATATTTGACGTAACTTTCCTCTTACTCGGAAAGTGAAGGAAAAAATCATCGTTAGCTATAAAATAATTAATTTTAGAAATTCATGTATGTTCCATATCGTTTATACCAATGAAAAAAAGTGGGCCGGAGTAAAATTTGTTTATATTTTTATCGCCACCGCCACTGCGAACTCTTCCACATACTTGCCGTCAGTGGCTCGTTGGCTTGTTTGCGCCTGTCAGTGGCTTCATCGACTGCCCACAAACCAGTGAGTGGGTGTAATGAAGTGCCAATACCACCCGAGGCTCTCCGGGCCTTGATGCCGCCATTGGGAATCTCGTCTAAATGCACGTTTTCTTCGGTGCAGCGATTTAAATGTCTGTGCAGTGTGAAGCTGGCAAGATTTATGAAGCACAAAGTTGGGAGAGTGTGTTAAGTGCGAAACTGGGAAGGTATGGCTTAAAAAATACTCTTCCTCTTTTCTTCTTTGATCTTTGTCATTCCTTCTATTATTCCTTTTATTTATTTTCTTTATTTTTCTGCAGATACGGACAAAAGAAAAGTCTCATTAGTAACTTGCATGCCTCGTATAATTACCGTGCTTGTTTCTAAAGGAAATATGTTGCTTATTCATTTATTTCAAACTAGATGCTGTCTTGGCAAGGTCATACCAAGAAATCTCCTGGTTGGTTCTCGGGACGGATTGGGAAACCCGCGTGTTGGCAACATTGAGCATGACGTCATGAGTTTGCTTCCACCATCGCCCCCCTCCATCTCTCTCTCTCTCTCTCTCTCTCTCTCTCTCTCTCTCTCTCTCTCTCTCTCTCTCTGCAAAGTTAAGCTTGAAAGACCGATTACTGTTGCTGTCGGTGCGTTAGGAAAACATGGAGTGGAGGAGGAGCAGGAGGAGGAGGAGGAGGAGGAGCAGGAGGAGGAGGAGCAGGAGGAGGAGGAGGAAAGAATGATAGATGAAGGGAGGGAGGCGAGGAGGGGGAAAAGGAAGAAGGCTGGAAAGGGACAAGGAGAGGGACCCACCAATGCTCTTAAACCTGAACTACCAAACAGAGTAATAGTCACGGGACACACACACACACACACACACA